>OY757263.1:7039014-7452029 GCA_963584085.1 Pyrausta aurata | reverse complement strand
GACAACTTGGCAAGTATTTTTTTACGAGTAGTCATCATCATCATCATTATCAGCCAAAGGACGTCCACTACTGAACATAGGCCTTCCCCTCGGGTTTCCACACCGGTTGTGAGTGGTCTGCATCTAGTGCGATTCTGTGAACTTTTCAAGGCCGTGTCTGTAATAAGCTCTTAAATTTAACATCAATTATTTTTAATCACTACTTCCACATCACAAAATATAGGCAGTCATTAATGCAATCGCAATGCTCGATCACTAATCACCAGTGATTAGATCGCAATCTATACGAGTACTATAAATTGTTGATTTAAACGTTTCCTATTAAACTATGGCAACTTGGTGCGATCAAAATCGCGTTGCTTAGCGTGTGCTAGAGAAACTCGGAAAGAAAATCTCGGTAAAATATAACGATACATCCATATTGCGCATTTTTTAGGGTTCCGTAGCCGAATGGCAAAAAACGGAACCCTTATAGTTTCGTCAAGTCTGTCTGTCTGTCTGTCTGTCTGTCTGTCTGTCTGTCTGTCTGTCTGTCTGTCTGTCCGTCCGTATGTCACAGCCACTTTATTCTGAAACTATAAGCATCACATAGCTGAAACTTGGTAAGTAGGTGTATCTTGTTTACCGCTTTCCGATTCAGATACAAAAAGTAAGAAAAAATAATATTTAAGGGGGGGCTCCCATACATGAAACTAAAACAAAAAAAATTTTTTTTACCCAAACCTATGCGTGTGGTGTCTATGGATAGGTCTTTGAAAATGATGTTGAGGTTTCTAAAACCATTTTTTCTAAAAGTGTAAGGTTTGAGATATAGACGCTTCCAAAGTGGTAAAATGGGCGTCCCCCCCCATCTAACTTTTGAACTAAGAAAGTGAAAATTTTGAAAAAAATATATGATGTAGATCTCAACAAAAACTTGCAACGAAAATTGGTTTGAAGCAGATCGAACCAGTAGTTTTTGAGATATTGCACATTTTTATCAACCGCAAATATAACTTTGTCTTTCATACAAACACTATGAAAAACAAAGTTATTTTTGCTGTCACAATATATTGTGATGTTTTCGTTAAGTGAAAGTAAGTGGACCCTGAATTCAGTTAAGGGTGGCACGGAACCCTCAGTGCGCGGGTCCGACACGCACTTAACCGGTTTTTGAATATTCTGCCTATTGTGCAGCTATTTATCTCACAAAGCTCCTGAGGTGGAAATAAAATTACATATTTGCTCCCAAATATAATATGAATTCGGTATTCTTCTTGACACCTGTCCTGATAAGCATCTATTTGTATTTGAGAACAAATGGGTTCTCTTTTATTACGTGTAAGAGTATTTTATATCATTACATATCCTGTTGAATTTTTGTATTTTACTTAAGTATTTTTGACACTTGTCGTAGTTTAATCAGTCAGGTATCAAACGACTGCCGGGAGTCGCATAATAATGGAATTTCTATTGTGTCTCGTTCACACATACTTGACGAGTTAAATTAATATTATTCAAACCTTTTAAGTACGCTACATGACTACGTAGTGTCATAATATTAATTTAAAACCAAACTTATGATATTTAGTGTTACGGCTAATAACCGAAGTGCAGCTACATGTAATTCTAGCCAGTTAGGAATATGTGTATAATCGGCTAGACGTAGGGTTTGGTTGCACTAAACTTTTGCAGGAATAATACCGGCTATAGACTTAGATTCGATGGAGTGATGACATCAAGAGAAAAGCCGGATCGATGTGAATACAGACGGCTCAGGATAAAAGAGACTGGCATAAAATAAAGGAGGCCTACACACAAGAGAATGATAGAAAAAGGCTAAGAAGAAGAAGTAGAAGACGACTTAGATTCATCCAAATCAATCGGATTATATTAGATTTAATTAAGAGTGAGACGCTGCACATAGTTAAGGTGTACCCGTATTCGAGTTTCAGCCGTAACATACAATTATTATGTAATAAAATGTGTAAAACCGAAAAGTTTAGCCCAACTTAATTTGTAATAAACTCCAAATGAAAATACGTTCCACTTCCAAATAAGTGAAAATGACGGGAATTGGGGAAGCGTCATTTAATTGTGGGATTAGTTGTCGGCCTCAAAGCCAGCTATAAAGGGACTGGGGACACCTTGCCATGAATTTTAATGAACGAGATTCGGAATAACTCCTTTCACGCGGATGAAGCCAGCGTAAGGATCTACAGACCTTTGTTCCTTCGAGCGGAGACCAACAATAGGCAGCTTTTAATCAGATGGAAATATCAATCTCGGCAAATAAACAAAAATAAGGAGTAAGTTTCAACCCCTTATTTTTAATATTGAGAGTGGATATTAGAGATATGAAAAAAAACATGAATTAAAAAAGCTATACAATATTGTGTTATTAAACAGGTTAAATGATGCGTTGAATGAAACTAAAATTAAATACATTACTTTCATTATAATAATAATAATATTATAATGAAAGTAATGAAATGAAATAAACTTTCATTATAATCAAGGTCAACAACACTTATTTTAACTTTAAAGTAGTAGGTAAGTATGTATGACACAACTAATATAAACTTTTTGGCTTTTTTTTTGTTTATAATCAATTTAATCTTTCGTCCCATTCAAGATAGCAACAAAGGGGAGTTTATTCGTATTATCTTTGGGATTGAGATCAGAAATTATTTGGATCCTTTCCTTTATGAATGAGTCGGCGACAAAGCAGTTGTAATCTCGATTATGGAGGTCCGTAATTTTCCCCTTTCCTTGTGTTTATTGTTTTCGGAGGTTAATTATATTATGTTCTGAAGTTTTTGTATTGTTGTGTGTCTAAGCTGGATTTACATATTTTTATGTAACTTAATTACATAAAAATATGATCGAGAGTTCGATCATAAAACATTTGTTCTATTCTTTTCATTAGGTTTTGAATCCCACCAAATTGTGGGCTTCCAGAATAGTTATTTATGAAGGTGATCAGAGACATGCGCCCATGTCATAACTACGAGTGTGCAAAAACGACGATTTAAATTTGACTGATATATAAGGTTCGTCAATTATTAACAGTGTACTCCTTTAATATTATAAACTCGATCATTGTTAAATATTTGTTATTTATACTCAGATGCTTAGATAAATAAACAACGAACAAATCCTGATTTACGAGTAAAACAGCTTTATCAAAGCTCAAACATCATAAATGGTCGCCGCACGGGTTTTCCTAGTATTTCGTATGTATGTACCATTTTCATACAAACCTCGCGAGTTAATATAATAAAATCCTCTTGTCCGTAAAGCTTGTTACACATTTGCTCAATATTGTTAAAGTAATGAGCACTACAAATTCTATCCCATACTTCCATTGAAATCCGACTAAATAAACGCGCCTATTTTGAACTTTGTTGCAAGGCAATAAGAGCTATGTTATCATGTAAAGGAAAAATTACACAAGGTATTTCAGCAAAGGATTATAAAAAGGTTTTATTCGTTCACTCTATTACAAATACTCAGCTGTTGAAATATTCGTAAATAGATTATTAGCTCCTTAAACATACAGACATAAAATATATTATCTGAAATAGCTGTATTCTTAACACATTGTTTAATTAATCATCGAATATAATTTATCAGGAACAAAGCAAACATTATGGCTCAGTAAAAAGAAAATAACATGTTTTGTCCGTCCAAAGAGTTATAACTCGACTAGAAATCTCATTTCAGCATCGCAGTGAAAGAACTTGGGTCAAATACACAAATGAGGTTAAATGAAGTTAAAAAATTGCTTCGTCGCGATGCTTTTAGCCGCAACATGACAAAATCGTTTATCTTAATATCCGTAGTTGGGGTGGTTTGTGCACGTCGGAATTTATTTATATAGCAGAATCTAGTCTGTGGCGGGAAGTCATGAAATCCATGTGCCCCGGGAATCGTGCTCAGAATCTTTATGGCTTTTGCATATTTAATTTTTTATCAGGCTTTATCACCTTTGTTCATTTTTGCGTATTCGCTAAGGTGTGATTTTTAGATATTCGCTGTGGCATCATGTATTTGTGTTTGAAGTTTTAAAAATAACAGGTGAATGATACTTTTCAGGAATGCCAAAGGTAAATTGCGCAATAAAATTTAAAAGAAATGTACGCGTGCTATGGATCTAAAGTTGTATCTAACGGAAGTGGTTTCAATCGTTGTGTTGTTTTGACTATGCCTGCTTGAACTGTGTCATAACTACAGACAACCTTGAACTATTGCTATGACACCATGAGAGTGAGGGTAAAAATTAGGTAGGTAGCATTTTCAAATAGATTTTTCAACAGAATGTACATGTTGAAATACGTAACAATAATGTGCTTTCACATTTAAACATGTAGTCTTAGGTATATACTCTCTATACTAAGTGCAGGTTATATTATTACGTAGTGCCCAAACATGAATAAGAAGCGGTTAAACTCAAAATCGCGCAAAATTCCGCTAGCATTTTTACAGATGTAATTTTCTTTAAGATGATAGATAACACCTCACGGCAGTCTATCAGACACGAGAAATAATGAAAGTCCGTGAAAAATGATAACGCGCGCCATAAAAGTGAATTTCGTCATAAGATACGTGGAAGGGTAATAAAGAAGTACTTTGAGGTACTTTGACGTAGCGAAATACTTGACTTCGTTTATAATATTTTGATTATGCGGAGAGCCAGGCCTCACTTTAGCACACGGCAAACAGATATAATAAGTAGTTCTCCAACTATGTGAGAGATACCGATACTTAAACGTGAAAGAAAACAAATAGGGTCAAATCAATTACGTTTTTTCAGTTCAACTGGGAGTAAATGATTTACTTATCTATTATCATCAATAAATTTGATAAGTTCTTAGATTTCATTCTTAAAATCTTGACGATTGATGTTTCCACCATAGAATTATTATCCCTTGAATAATAATTTTATGTTTTCCACACACTTTATAGACTTACTAACCTACGTCACACATTAGGTCTTCATCAATAGCCAAAATGCTACTGAATAGCGACTGAAACCCAGAAAAGGGCTAATGGCTAAACTAAACTAATTAAGGGAGAGAGTAGAAAAAAAATTGTTGAAGAAAAATGTGGGATACTTCAAAATTCTCATTTAATTAAATTATAGTTTTAACGCTACATCCATTCTCTGCTCTAAATGCCACTGTTGCATAAGGCTCATTTAAACCAGACGAGCGAACGCTCATTCTATCTCCACTTCATTAAATTCTTCTACTCAGAGCATTCGTTCGTTGTTTTATTGCGTTTTATAGAATATTCTATGAACGTTTGCTTGATATTTTGGTGTAAAACGCCGAAATCGAGCTTTCGTTTAGAACAAAAGAACAAGAAAGAATGTTCTTGTTCTAGCTCTAGTTCTTTGCTAACCTTTACATATCGTTAGAGCTAGAGCATTCTGTATCAATCGTCATAACAGGCAACACTGTAACGATTAAACCGCATCGTTCGCTCCACATTGGCTAGTGCCGTCCCAAACTATACGCGACGCAATCAAATTATCAATTACTCCCAATTTTCAATCATTATTGACTTTACAAATGAATCAGAAACGACCGGCCTTGATGGTAAAACCAAACTCCACTTATATGATACGCTCGACCGTGATTGATCGATCGCATTTAATTTTCATCATCATGTGCAGTTGACTCGTTTGTTAAGATTACTTTTTTAGGGTTCCGTAGCCGAATGGCAAAAAACGGAACCCTTATAGTTTCGTCAAGTCTGTCTGTCTGTCTGTCTGTCTGTCTGTCTGTCTGTCTGTCCGTCCGTATGTCACAGCCACTTTATTCTGAAACTATAAGCATCACATATCTGAAACTTGGTAGGCAGGTGTATTTTGTTTACCGCTTTCCGATTCAGATACAAAAAATTAGAAAAAAATAATATTTAAGGGGGGGCTCCCATACATGAAACTAAAACCTAAAAATTTTTTTTTACTCAAACCTATGAGTGTGGGGTGTTTATGGATAGGTCTTTGAAAATGATGTTGAGGTTTCTAGAACCATTTTTTCTAAAAGTGTAAGGTTTGAGATATAGACGCTTCCAAAGTGGTAAAATGGGCGTCCCCCCCATCTAACTTTTGAACTAAGGAAGTGAAAATTTTGAAAAAAATATATAATGTAGATCTCAACAAAAACTTGCAACGAAAATTGGTTTGAAGGAGATCGAACCAGTAGTTTTTGAGATATTGTACATTTTTATCAACCGCAAATATAACTTTGTCTTTCATACAAACACTATGAAAAACAAAGTTATTTTTGCCGTCGCAATATATTGTGATGTATTCGTTAAGTGAAAGTAAGTGGACCCTGAATTTAGTTATGGGTGGCACGGAACCCTCAGTGCGCGGGTCCGACACGCACTTAACCGGTTTTTACTGCAGCATTAAAAATACCGCTCCAAAGATGTGACCCTTCAACTCCTCAAATTGAAGACCACATAAAAGCCTTTACACACTGCGACTTTTAGCAGCGATGCAAACGCGATGCAGTTGCAAAATGTCAACCTTTGCACACTGCGCTACTTTTAGCATCGATGCAGTCGCGATGCTAACGCGCGTTAGCATCGATACAGAAAAACGGTAGCGATGCAGTATCGATGCTGCATCGATACTAACGCGATGCGCATCGCGACTGCATCGATACCAACGCGCGTTTGCATCGATGCAAACGCGATGTTGCATCGATGCCAAAATCTGTTTATTGCGTGAGTCGCAATGCGCATCGCGTTTGCAAAACGCGCGTTAGTATCGATGCTAAAAGTAGCAGTGTGTAAAGGGTCTAAGCGGGGAATAAAAATGCATCCAATCTTGTGGTAGATTTAATGAAGCGGTCGTGCAGCTTACAAAGTAACGAGAAGGTTTTCTCGAGATATTTTCTGTATGTGGAATTACTTCGACTAACGAAATGTAATACGGAGAAAATTACAAATTCTGTAAAAGGAGAGAGGGAGTGTCTTAGGCCAATTCTTTTCTTCATCGATAGTAATGTAAAATTTAAATTACCAGTGGTTAAATGTTTATTTTTGTTCCTGTTTTGAGGAAAAACTACCTAAACCAAAATGTCAGAATGGCTATTTTAATGACCATTGGTTAAGATGTTTATTCTTCAAAACACACACAATCGTAAACATTCAACCGCCGGTAACGTAACTTTACTATTACTATCGATGAAGTAATTGGGTCCTATAAACAGATATGTTCAATTTGATAACTTTTATTTCAGTACATTAATTAAAAGTACATTTGAGCTTACGAATCAGCTGAATGTCCGTTGAAACAGAAAAGCAGACTATACGAGTCTCGCTATCATTTGAAACATTCTTTTCAGGATTCCTGAATACGGGGGAAAATAGAACCTTGCTGCCGCCCATTAAAAAAGTTATTATGATTTGAATTTAAATTCAGTCTTCAACTAGAGTTAAGTAGTTGTGTTTTGTGGTGACTCTTTAGAAAGGGCACAAAGTGTCGTTTCTGTTATTTTACCAGATGTTATAATATTTTGACAAAAAAAAACTGTGCTTGTTTCTGTGTATTCAACTCGGTAAGGTATTATAATCTAGGGGCAATCTGTAAGCGAAGCGCAAGGGCACAATCTGCCTTATGCTCGAATTAGTAAAAAAAAATTGAAAAATAATGTTTTTTAATTTATTTACTAACTAACTAAATCCTTGCTTTTTTGGTTTTGTTTATATTAACGGTTTGAATCAAGTTCTAAAGGCAATAAAATGATTCTTTTTTATAACATAATTTGCTTAAATAATGCACAGTCATAATATTTTATTATAATGCACAACGGAACTCAACGTTTCTCCCAACACGCACTTCACCACATTTTTTTGCGTTTCGCTTCTCTAATAGCCATGAGTCAGACACAACTGCATTCAAAGCTGTATTTGTACACTTTTTGTACTAGCAAAGTTGGTACAAATGGTGTGTCGCCCGTTAGCCGTACAAAAACTACATACGAGTTTCAGATAACTTTACTTTTAATTAGCTTTTGCGGGAAAGAAATACCTCTTTTAAATAGAAATGGTCCTTTGTGTAATTAGTTTTTACGCTACCTGGGTACTTGTGGTAAAATACAATGTTCTTGGTAATTTTTACTCATTTAAAGTAATAGCTAGCTGCTAGCTTAGTAGCCCACATTCTCTGATATATAAAATAGACATAAAGCATTAGTAAAATTTTCATTATCATCAATCAATAAATATACTTTCAATAGAATTCACAGTATAATGTATTATTTATAATATGATGGAGACAAAAACATAAAAAGTTATTTATATCGTATGATTTCGTATTTCCGATGACGTTATTTTTCTGCCCGTCCGGTCCTCTCCACCAAAAATAGCTTTTTGAACATTGATTTTAACCCATTGAATACGATATCAGGCTGGCAGGGTTCAATCTCAGGCTGATAATTTCCGATTTATAATAGAATCAGATATACGATTCAATTCAGTACGTGATCGAAATCTGTTCAAATGTGCCAACTGTATTTTGTGTGGACTGATCAGGCAATAAGTGGAAATGTTAATTTCCATACCAATCGATGCTGGTAATGCCGTCATAAAAGGTTTTTCAATGATCTGAATTTGTTCCAAAAGCCATGGTTGCCATTCAGTCGGCTTTCCAATCAATGTGATGTAATTCTCAAAAGATTTCCCGTTCAAAGGCCGGAATAGAAGTTATTTGTTTTTGTTCGCGCGACGAAAAAATACATTTATTTCATTTCTGTTTTGATTTTATTCCCAAGTGAGACCGAGGGCCGCGACCTGTCAGGTGTAACTTCATTTTTAATCTCATTGACAACGTTCACAAAACGGAAATTTCTTATGTATTTGCTTTTGAGGACACATTTATATTTATTTAGTCAAATAAAAGTAATTGAGTAAATATTGCGATATAATTGTGATTTGTGGGTTAGCTTTTTCATCACAAAATAAGTGAGATCTCGTGTCATGTATTCTAGTTTTAGTTCTTGGATTGCATAAAATTATATTTTTTGTTATTTTTTAGGTACAAATTCAATTCTACGACACATAATTTGGACGTCTGAAAAAAGAGACGTTCAAATTATGTCACTTGGTCTTGGCAATGGTGAATGCACTAACTATACAGAGACTGTCCTACAAGCAATTTACCGAAGGTGAGCCACCTAATCAAACTATAACAAGGCGTCTGTCCATAGCGCCGCACGTGAGCCACAAACACGTCCCTGGTTCCGTCGATTTCAATCAGCCAACCGCAGATGGGTCTGCACGTAGTTTACGCGGAAATTGCATGTGCACGACGCATTAGTGCCTCCTGCAAATTATACCTCAATCTTAGACCATCTACGCCTGGGCGGGAGCCGCGGTTTTATAGCCGCCATGAAATTTTATGAGCATGGAAATTTCGCGAGTGCCAGGTATCGTTAAAAATGCTATTAAGAACACTGTGATGAGATTTGTTTATTGCTGATTATATTTTTGTAAGTACATACTTTTTACGCAACGTTTACTCGACAAGTAAGTACCTAAATACATTACGAGTAGTTCATAACGTATAGGTATTACAAATTTTAACACATATCGCAGCGAGATAACCTACAATTTATTTGGTTCAATTAGCAGTTTCAGTATAGGTTGATGCAGACAATACTATCTACCAGATGTTGACATAAATGAGAAACACAATTTATTTTTGATACAATTTTAAACAAGATAAAAGGCGGGCTTGCATTTTGCCACACATGAGAAAAATCGAACAACTTTTCGCTTGCTTTCTAGATTGGAACACGTTCCAATAAACGACCCAAAACAATTGGTTTTGCAATTTTGGCACGAAATACAAAACAAATTAGTAATTTCATCTGTATTAAGTAAATAGAAATAAGTAACTATTGCTAATACAGACCGATTAATTAACTGTTTTACTGTAAAGTAGTTGCGAGTTCAATGGTTAAGTACAAATAATTAGTTTCTGCTTTCTACGAGCTCTTTCAATTGTATACTTAAAAGTAAGTACTGTTCATTCGTATTTCACTGAAGTCTGAGTAATACGCTTTCTTTGTAATATCTATTAAACTTAACTTCTGAATAATAACTTAAATAATACCTTATTTCCAAACACTACAGAACGCAAACAAAAAAAAAATTAAGAAAAAAATAAATTATAACGCAACGTTATTTCACAATGATGATTTTCTAGGAAAAAAATATCCAAGATAAAACTTATTTTTTTTTTATAAAAAATACATTAAATACTTCACTGCATTCATTTGAAACAAAATCCACGGCGAAATCTCCAGGAAACCTTTTGAAAACTACCCCATTTCCTTAGACGGTGTGTGTCCCAACTTATCTCCCGCACCTTGCGTTTAGTTACTTCGGATGCCGAGTGAATATAAAACGACCTCGCCACGAGCCGAGGCGTAGATCTAGCGCAACTGGAAACTTTATTGTGGCTGTCAGTGGTGATTTAAAATGGATCTGGTAGACGAAATTGACTGAAAACTGAAGTATTGTCGGGATTTCAATTTCAGAGGTCCATTAGTGTTGTTACAAGTAGTAGGTTCTTTGACCGTGCTGACAGTATAACGATTGTTTAACCTAACTGTTAAACAAAACCTAACCTAACTGTTAAACAGTCGTTATTCTGTCTGTTTGGTTGTGTGGTTTTAAGTGAACGCGCGTGAACCGTGTGAGTTGATCATTTTATTGACATTATTTTCCTTATTTCCGTATTAACAAAAAATAAAAGAATTTAGCTATAATAATGCTACGAGATATTTCTTCAGAATATAACAATAAAATATGTAATACACGTCCAGTAGTTGTTGCCCAGTCTCCAAAACATGATCGTGTCGGGTCTCAGAAATATTGATGGAAAGCTTTATAAAGCAAAGCTCTATATCAATGTATTTTCCAGCTCATATACCCCACAAGATGATATTAAAAGCCTCTGGAGTTATTCCAGAGGCTTAATTCTGAATTTTAAAACGGTCGCTCGGCTGCCGCATATCTCGTATGGTATTAAATGAACGGGCGCAAGTAACATAATCGAGCTTACTATGATAAACGTTGAATTGTTTTTACCATACCTACCATCCTCATCATCATCAACATCAAATTCAAGAGTTAGGAGTAGAGTTTTTTTCATTCTTTTTCATTCTTTTAAAATCCTATACTTTTTCTCTTGATACAACGCGTCATTTAACTTTTGTTTTATTTGACGCATACCAATAGCTTATTCTTGGTCTTCCTCTTCTCCTTCTTTTCTTCCCTCTATTATGGTTTTGATGAAGCTGCGCCGGTTCCTACCAAAGTCAAATAATTTTTTAGCTACCATTTAAGATCTTACAACATAAAATATATCGTCACTAGAAGTTCGGTGCATATTCTTAATTTCCTTCTACCATTACACGCCGTTTTCCATAACAGCTATTTGTGATCAATAAGACATGATTTTTACCTGAACAGTAGTTTAGAATACTTTGTAGTAAAAGTTGCAAGGAGAGGTCTATAATTGTTTTCTGTATTTTTCTCCACCTACATAAATATTTTGAATAAATGTAAATTACTGATTCTGCAACAAAAAAAAATGCACAGCAAACTTGTCGATGGTTCGGAAGAGCAATTAGGGCGATCGTGCACTAAGTCAAACGGATCCTGTGTCATGCAATGTCCAAGTAGTAACAGCAATTACATAATTTTACATTTTCATTGTTAAAAAAAAGGACTTTGATCGAACCATAAAGATCAAATTCTGGTATCTAATGTAATTACAGACAATAAAAATAATGCACCTGCTTTATGTATTATTCGGCATAAAATTTGCAGCCGTAGTATTCGTCTTTCTTAATGTTTATCAATTTGCTTAGGTACTAACATCTAATTGTATTCAGCACTTTAGGCGTGAAAAGATTACCGTATTACATAGTATTTTTTATTTGTTTATTCCAACTATGGGTATATGTTGGACTCGCGAACGCAAGGACCATAGTATTTTTTGGTGTGTCGGCTTATTTTGCTAGTCTATGCCGGTATGTTGGATGACTGTATCTCCGATAGACGTTCGGAGCCATATTAATGGGCCTACCTGCGCCCTGACTTAGACAAATCGCTCGCGGCGACTCACGTGACCCGACACCTTCACTCTCTACCTTATTTGTTTTTGGCCCAATTTCGTTAGTGATTTTCGTACCGCGACCTCATTTGAGAGCTGATAAAAGCTGAAGTTAATGTATTGCTTTGATAGTGGAGCAGGTTTTAATGCTTTTAATTGCCTGTTCAGCCCTAGTTAAGGGCAGCTGGGTGTATTTTTTTCTTGTCTGCATGAATTATCATGTGAATTCTGATGCGTGCGACATATATGGAACAGCAGATGTACAAAACAGAGCTAAAATAAAACGAAATAATAGGAACAAGTAGGAACGGCAATTTACATAGTTATACCTTTTCATGGTTAAAAAAAGGACTTTGATCGAACCATAAAGATCAAATTCTGGTATCTAATGTAATTACAGACAATAAAAATAATGCACCTCCTTAGTCCTTAGTCGAGTCAAGACGTCGTAGCGGTAGGTCGCGCTTTTTGCTAACGGAAGTAATTAACTCTACCCACAATGGTGTTAAAAAATGTGCAAAGTGTAAGAAGAATATCACAAAGAAAGCCCCTGGCCTAGAGTGTAGTAGATGTGATAAAATAGTTCACGCTGATGCAACATGCTCAAAACTATCTAACAAGCAACTTAATACGCTACGTAATTCCCCGGGAATTGAATGGAGCTGCGAAGACTGCTTGAAAAATATGTCTAGAAGATCTTCTTTCATGATTCCTGAGGACGACGAAGGTGATGATGACGAGTCTGAGTCAGGATCCAACCTGCAAACGCTTGACACCAATAAGCTGATTCTGGATATAAGACGTGAGATGAAGAAAACAATTAGAGAAGAGATACGCAATCTGGAGACCTCCTTGGAGTTTTTAAGTGACCAAATCTCTTCAATGGAGCTGTGCATTAAAACACAGGGTAGTGCCATTAAGGACCTGGAGACTAAAAATCAAGATCTCGAGAACAGAAATAAAAATCTGGAACTAAGGGTATCTGCCATGGAACAAGAGATGAATATTTACGAGCAAAAGAGCCTTGCATCCACCTTGGAGATAGCTGGTCTGCCTGACACACCTCCAAAAGATATTCCAGATGTGCTTAAACAGATAGCAACAAAACTCGAACTGAACAGCGACGATATTCGTTCTTCGTCACGCCTACCCGGATCAAAAACCAAACCCGGGCCCATTTTGGTCGAAATGAAGAGTCAGAGTGTTAGAAGCAAATGGATTGAAGTCAGCAAAGGTAAAACCCTCACAGCTGGAGCGCTTCTACCTAACACCCCCCAGGAGACAGTTGAAAGCCGTGTATACTTCAGGGAAGCTCTGACTAAATTTAATAAAACACTATTGTATGCAGCAAAGTCAGAACTAGGTAAATCTTTTCAATTTATATGGTTCAAAGATGGAAAATTGTGTGCTCGTAAAACTAACAATAGTAAAATTTTGTATATCCGATCCATTCAAGACGTCAATCGCATCGTTAAAGCTGAAAGTTCTACAAATTAGATATAACTGTAATTTTTCGAAACACTTTCCAAACTACAAATAGCTGTTAAAAATGCCAAAACAAATAAATCAATTAACAAATTGTACTTCTACAGATTCTTTTTATAAACAACTACCTAAAAACTGTTATTTAAATATCTCTTGCTTGCATGTTAATATAAGATCAATGATAAAAAACTTTACTAAATTACAACAAGTCATCCACAACTGTACATTCCCTATAGACGTTATAGTCATATCCGAAGCTGGTATTTCAAATAGCATTGTAAATTTATTTCATTTGGCTGGCTACAAAATGTACCCACAACTATGATCCAATCAAAAAGGGGGTGGCATTATTCTTTACATAAAAAAACATCTTAAACTTACCTTAATACAACAGCAATGCAAAACATTTGAAAACATAACCGGTATTCTAAAACTTAACTCAAATCAGGATGTAGTACTGTGTGCAGTTTATAGGCCACCGAAAACAAATAAGTCAATTTTTGTAAAGGAATTGGGTAAACATATATCTGCGTTTAACGGAAAAAGTAATTTGATCTTGATTGGCGATACAAATATTGACCTGAAAAACATATCGTCATCCACAGACTTGTACCTAGAAATGCTAAGCGAGTACGGATTAATGTGTGGAATATCTGCCTACACTAGGATTGAAAAAAAGCTTAACCTTGTCACAAAGTCTTGCATCGACCACATATTTGCACGACTCCCTACATTTAATCCGTATACCGCGGCGTTAGATATCACACTGGCCGATCACCGAGCAATCATACTAGCTTGCGTAGGCGATTCTGCGCGCGCTGACACACGGGATGTTTTAAGGCAGGTAATTAATTATGAAATTCTTTACAAAGAAATAAAGGACATAAAATGGTTGCAAACGAGTTGCAACGAATCGCCAATTGATATATATAACTTTATTAAACGTTCATTTCAAAATGCTAGAAATGCGGCCACTAGTACCGTTAGACATAAATCGAACAAATACAGTACAAAAAAATGGTTGCCTGTAAAGTCGGTTTTACGGGCGAAGATTTTACGTGACAACGTCTTTTTCTCGGTAGAATATTTATTGCAAACCGATCATAGTTGAGTGGGAGAGAGACGCAAGGCATTCGGCGGGCCTCTCTCTCGTTCGGTGACTCATCGTAACGTTACCGAGCGTTACACTTTTTCATAAGTGACTCCCAGCCGCAACCTAATTTAAGACGTTGTCACGTCAAAAATCATTATAAATTACCGTGGATCGATGACAATGTAAATAGACTATGTGAGAAACGTGATAAATTGTTTAGTTTATGGAAACGAAATCCATCTGACCTAAAATTAAGATTAGAGTATAACAAAATACGCAACAAAGTACACAAAGTATTAGAATATAAAAGAAATAGATATTATACTAAAAATATTCAGGAAAGTTTTAATAATACGAGGAAAATTTATTAAATAATCAATAAAATGCTTGGGCGTTTGGCATCATCTGTGGACGAAGTGGTTTTAAAAGCTTTTGAAGGACAGGGTTTAAAAAATATTGCTAATAATTTTGCGTTAGGATTTGATAAGGCAGTAAAAGACATAATCCCCACCTGTAGTAAAAAGTTGCTAAGTCATAATAATTACACTCCAATCAACTCTAGTATATACTTCCAAAAAGCAACACGGGAAAAGGTAAATAAAATAATAAAAAACCTCAATTCTAAAAAAGCACCAGGTTCGGATAATATCGGGGTTTTCGACATAAAATGTATGGATACAGAAGGGGCCTTGGCCATTGCCAACCTAATAAATTCTAGCGTGAAATCAGGTGATTATCCCAATGAATTGAAAATAGGATGCGTTAGACCAGTTTACAAAAAGGGAAGACGAGATGATTACATGAACTATAGACCAATCACATTGTTATCATCAATTAACAAAATAGTGGAAAAATATGTGTGTCAACAAATTCATGAGTTCTATAATAATCACAATGTCATATTCCAAAATCAATTCGGATTTCAAGCAGGGAAGGGTACAAATGACCTTTTGATGAAATTAACCGATGAAGTCAATGGATATCTGAACGGCAAGAAACATGTACTAGTCCTATTCATTGACTTTTCAAGGGCATTTGACACTCTAGACCATAGTCTTATCATCAAAAAGCTGGATAGTTGTGGGATACGGGGACCTCTTCTGGAGTGGTGTGCGAACTATCTAAAAAATCGAAAATTTTGTGTGAGAATAAATGATGAATATAGTGACCAAATTTCGGTAACAGAAGGCACAGCACAAGGCTCAGTCCTTGGGCCCCTCTTTTTTCTGTCATATGTAAATGACATGAGCTATTTCATAAGCCATTGTTCGTGTTACTAGTTTGCTGACGACACATGTTTACTTATTGCTGATGATGATCTAAATATGGCGTGTGACTTGCTACAGGCAGATTTTGATATGCTTGCAAAATGGTGTCATGACAATGGATTGGTTCTTAACTCAGCTAAAACCAAATTGTTACACATAAAGTCACCCTACATCAAGACTACCTTATCAAAACGCATTATTGCTCATGATCATCATTGCCTCCACTCCACCAGGAGCAACTCTTGTGTTTGCCCACCCATAGATCTTGTCACAACACAAACATACCTTGGACTACAGATCGATAGTAAATTTACATGGCATAAGCATATTGAACATGTTTGCAACAAATTAAGGCATTTCTTGGCCAATATTATAATTTTAAAAAAGATAATTCCATTCCGTGTAAAGCTAATGCTGTATCACTCTCTTGCAGAAACATATATCCTATACGGTTTAGGAAGCTATGGACGCACTTTTAACACTTACTTGAATAAAATATACACACTCCAGATACGAATCCTAAATAACATTGTTTCAGATAAAATCCGTCGTCAACTTCACGATGATGACAGTTTGCTGTTCAAGCACTGCAATATTCTCCCAGTCCATACGCAATTAAAATATGTACTTTAAAAAAAACACTTTTTTGACGACACATTAAAACAGGCAATAAATCACCCCGTGTGTACGCGCGCGGTGAGCAGTCGGAAGCTACAAACTAGTCGAGCAAACAACATGTACGGGGAGCGAACGGCGAGTTTTATTATTCCAAGACTGATAAACACCTTGCCTACTGAATTGCGCGATAGTTTTAATATTAAAAATATAAATCGAAAGTTAAAATTACACTTTCTAGAAAACTTATAATTGAATCCGTTGGCAGATGTGCGTTTTCTCGATTCCTCCTATTTGGTTGTTACATGGTCTTTATTAATATGTTATTGTTTTCATACCTACTGCTACTATAATGTATTTAAACGACGACTCAGGTTGCGTCAATACAAACCTCAGTGGTTTTAGAATGCGACTTTCGTATTAAATATTTCTGTAATGTTTCTTTGATTGGTAAATAAATTAAAAAAAAAAATAAGATATATTAAGCATGTAAACAAAATAATGTTTCGTTTGATTTATTAAACATATTAACACACATACTCGTATTCACATAGATATTTAAACACAGTAATCGGTAGCGGCTCATTACGTGTTTGTACAATTGTGTTATTTAGTAACGTGTGAATAGGTAATTATTCAAATTAGAATTAACCATTAAATAATGTTAATAATGACTACATAATAGTCTTACTAAATGAAATGATATTTATCGTTATGATAAAATGATATAGGTAACAGTTATTTTAACATTAGAGGTATAAAAAAATGTGTGTGTTTTTAATGGACGTAGTTGTAGTGCTTTCCCAACGGATTTGTACCTAATATGTATTCTAGCTTCTTTTCAGCTTATAAATAAACCATACAGACGATACAAAAACGATAAAAGGAGTGAGCAAATCCCTGAGGCCAGATTAACTAAGAATAAGTAGGTATGTAAGCCAAGAAAACTTTTTACTAAGGTTTCATTTTCTGTTACAGGCGTTACAGTGCTATGTGATCGTGCAAACATTTATTCAGATAACGGGAAAGTGTTTTATTTTAATTATTCAACCCCTACAGTAAAACAAGCTAATAACTTTTTATTTTCTTTAAATACTTAACTAGAATTTTGGCACTTTAAAATGGTTACAGTTTTGACATTTTTAGCATTGTCTATTCTTATCTTACTTTTTGTTAACTCAGAACGAATATACTAAGTACAATTTACTTAAACTTGGTCTGGCACGCTTACGTGCACCATTTTACCATGATTCCGTAAAAAATATTTTACACAACAGTAAGCCAAACCTAGTTTTGTGTTTTCTGCTCAATTAATGTGTTTATTGTATCGCTTTCTTTACAAAACTTAGTTTTGGCAAACGTAGATTGCCAAACTGGAGCTTATTGTTCTATTGTTAATTCCATGAAACTAGAACAAAGGGAGGAAGATTTATGGCAAGCCACTAAATAATCGTACTTTCCCGAATTTCATGCATTTCTTAATTAAGAAATATAAGTATTAGTTTTGCCTTGTCTTGTTCTCGCATTGGCTTACATAGCCACGAAAAGTGATGTACAAACATTGCACCATAAACTGTCTGAAAAAGACGTAAAGTCCACTGTACTGTCTTATATGGAAAACAAGCCACGAATTACGTCATCTGTATTTCCAACAAAATAAAACTGCTAAGCCCAGTTGTTCCTACTATTCCGTAAAAGACACACCTTTGGAAATATCTTGTAGTTTTATCAAGGAGCTGACAATTTAACAGTGTTACATGTGTTCTTATTTAAAATTAGTTCTATGTTCTTGATGAATGTATCAACCCAATTATAACAAAATTGATCCTTTGAAAAAAATCTTTAAACTAAGTAATACCTAACTAATTTTAAACAAAAATGTTTTGTTAATGTTTGTTACATGTACCATAAGTATCTAAGAAAGAATTTTTCCCAAACATCTGGGTGATTAATTAATCAATCTGTATTTCGATAAGTTTAAGAAAAATATCTCCCAATTCCCTTCATGAGCACACAAGTCATAACATTAGATTAATAATATCTGTGACATCTCAACGTTAATTAATTATCTACAATACACGTGCACTTAATCGATAGCTGCTAACGGCTTTAATCAGTGTTTAAGTCAACATCAGCTGAGTAATAATCAGATCAATTATGTTTGCCATCCCGTGAGCCGTATGTGTATGTATACTTACTCCAGTTAATTAATTATGGGTATCTTTTACCACTGTTATAGAGACATTTTATCAATGTTAAATCATCTCTCTACGGATAGCTACTGCGTGATTTATTATAATTGAATTTAATACCTGAAGTGTAAAACCATGGTGACCGAAGTCATATCATACTAGTAAGTACACTGAAGGTAGGGCGAAATAAGCTGTGAAATATTTTATGAAAATGTGAATCAATAATGGATTTTCACCAAAATTTCAATTATAGTAAAAATAAGAAGCATGCTTGTAGTTAATTCTTTTATTAGACCAAAAAAATTAAACTAACACATGAAATAAATAATAAACTTAAAACCTACCTTATATAGATAGATAGAAAGATTCATTTTATTGCAACAATTATAATGTTTTATATCTAAAACAATATACAGGATAACTAGATTTTTTCATTTCGTACTTTCAGCCTTATTTAGCCTTTGATGAATGATTAGAACTTTTTCATCAAAGACCATAGCCGATAGTGACAATTTTTTGAGAAATTCAAGTTTTTGTAATTTTATTTTTGAATTGCTCTTGTGAATGTTTTTGATACCTAACATCTTAAAACTTGCTCTAAATAACAATAAGCTGTAGTATGTCTTTGATTAAACGTAACGTGAACACACTTGAGTTTTTTTTAATGATATCAAATGAATGACATAAATCACTTACTGTCTAGTTGTTAAATACCGATTTAATGATCTTTTAATCCTGCAAATATCTAATTGCTTATAATACATAAACCTAATTTTAATTCTTTGAATTATCAACAGATGTCGCTGATCACTGTTAGATCGCACTATGCACTGTTTTTTTTTGGAGAACTAGGTCAAGGCTTTGTCAAAATATAGTTGTCTCATTTCGTCTAACGGAAGCTGGTGTTTTATTCACTTACAATGAGCTCTACTTTTACCCCTCAAAAGGAATGTATCGAATTACAATATCAATATTAACAATTGTCAATATTAAAGCACAGAATATATAACATGCCTAAAGGTATGCCTAAAGACTAGTTTATGTATACTCGTAGTTACCTTCGTAAGACTCTCTTTCAACACAGTAAATTATATTCTCACCGTAGTATAATGTAAATACAAAATTAAAATAATAAAAGATATTTAGAAGCAAAAGATAACACAGTTAATCCTAAAGTAGGCAGTCAGTTCTCCAAATAAATTATTATGGAACATTCTTCAAGATGTCAATTCCGATCAAATTTGCAAATGATTTGAGTTCATAAGAAAATTTCTTTAGGAACGTACATATTTTATGTCAGAAATGGTTGAATTGTGTTAAATCCACTCAGCCAAAGTAATTATTTGCGATTCGTAAAATTCAATTCTCGACCCAGGAATATGATGTTTTGCATTTATTTGAAAGAAAGATTTAATTTTGTATTGCTTTTCAGATAGCTCATTCTTTTTGTAGCTCGTTAGATTTGAAAATGGTCGAGGAAATGTTTTATATAAGCGCAAGATATAATTTATTACTTATATTTTTGTGCATATTAAAATAACCTTTGAGTTTTCTAAAATAAATAAGATATTTTGAGGAATATTAGGCACATCCAGCATAGAGCACATAAAATGTAGACTAAGGAGAATCGTTCAAATAGTAAAATTGTCTGAATTTCAAAAAACTCTCTTTAATTCGAATCAATTAAAATCGCTTCATTGTTTCTGCGACCAAAAACAACCACAGAGAGATCTGCAAGATTACGGAAACGAGTACTTCACGGAATCGAATGGAGTTCTCTGCATTTAATTTTGGAGGTTCTACTTTGAAGATTTTCGAATATAACTGAAGCTATCTCTTTCAATATCCCTAACCTGCTGGCAAGTGCGAGAGAGATGACTCGAGTAAGTAGAAGCAATGTCTTATAGAGTGGAGACTTTAAGCTCTTGAACAGTTTACCGATTGAATAGTTGTGTCTCGTCTCCTTGCTGTGTCGCATGCTGAGTATTGCTGAGCTCTCTCATGAGCTTATTGCACGTGACCGTATTCGAGTCTATGGCATTGCATTGCTCGTCATTTGTTATCTAAGTTTGTAATATAATGTAAGTATCTAGTTATGCCGTTTTAACGGTGCATGGAATGTAGTAAAATAATGTGCGCTTGCTTAGATGTAAGTACGTTTTATCTCAATATAAGTGGTGACTTGAATGAGAAAACATCTATTTGATCATGAAAGCAATACTTCACACACAAGGGCCTTTGTATTCGTTCGTATCGGATTTGAGATTTTCTGGGAAACAAAACATTAGTGTTCGGACTCGGAAAATGTGAGAGCCATGCAACTGCAAGGAAGAACTAACAGAAATAAAAGTCATCATAATATTAAATAATTATAAGAATACATATCGACTTTAAGACTTTTACAATAAAGTAGCATATCAATTGCGGTCAACGCCTATTACGAAAGTTAATTAGTGAGTTCAGCCTTCAAACCTATTGCCAAAGGACAACATTATTCATAAAAGCCCTGAAATTCTCATGAGCTACCTTTGATCTCTGATATAATTGACTAACCTTTGCCTACACATACCAAAACTACGGGGTCCTCAATTAATCACGCCTTCCACTTTAATGTAATGAATAGTAAACAGGCGGAAACACGGCGAATAGCTAATTTGATTTGCAATCAAACATGTTTGATCACGGGTTCGATTGCCGATCGGCAGTTTGTACAGTCGACAGCACATTAAAGTACACATTTCTGTTTAAAAATAAACCTTATATCAAGTGCACAAGATACAGCAGTGTTTAGTTTGATGTGCGATTTGTCTGTATCTATGCCTAAAGTAGGCACATTAGATAGCGTCAGTAGCCTCAGTTCTATGATATGACCTAAAATATTAGGGTCGCTATCAGCATCGCTTAGTTTTTGAACTCGTCCTACTTAAGCTTTACTAGCGGTTTTCCGCAGCTTTATCCGCGTTAAGATTTCAAAAATTATTACAATGAATTATAGCCTATGTGCTTTTCTGATGTGTGAGCTATATTATAATAAATTTTTAGGTACTATATTAGTTTTTGTGTCAAGGAGTAACAAACATACATCCATACATAAATTTTAATCCTCACAAACTTTCGCAGTTAAAAATAGTAGGACTTTCTAATTAGTTTCGTTTCGGGTACTAAGGCAGTTTATAAGTATCTCTCTGAAACTAGGTGGTATTCACTTATCGGATCCTTCTATTTGTAAATTAGGTATAATTATTTATTTTATTAAGTAGAAAGTCAATTTTTCATCATCATGCAAATATGTTTTCCAAAGCTTAGGTACGTTTTTGCTTTGTGAACATAACAAAATAATTAATTGACTGTATTTGTTACTCAAATTTATTTGGCAAGTCTTTATTGGATTAAAATGAAAACGAGCCTTCTATTTTTATTTTACGTTGTGACTAAAAGCGTGCTACATCTAAAATAATGTTTAGAGATGAAAACCCGAAATTGGTCTCTATTCGCGTTTATTAGTGTGTTTCATAAACACAAGGTTCCTTTGTGTACTGGTTAGAAAATTCACTATTCAGAGGATTAATTCAATGCCCAATACCGATTTGAACATAGTACAAAATGTTTATTGGTAATGAACTGGCCTATAGGATTGTTACTTATCTTCTTTACCATAACGATCACGTTAGAACTATGAAATTAGATGGGTCTGGATTTTGCAAAGAATTGAGTAAAATTATAATAAATTCATCATTCAAGCGGACTTTAACAACAAAGGTATGATCCCATATTGGGTTGAATACCTTTAATATAAATTACATACACCCAGTAAATAAATACATTAAAATATTTTTGTTTTACCTATATTCGTGCATTTAAAAACAAATCACGCCAGCAATCCCGTTGTGTTCATTTACATTGGTAATTGCGTTAAATGAAATATGGTTTTAATTTACAAAGCACTCTATAGGTACCTTGTAGGCGTCGTGTAAAATAATAAGGACATAAGTTTGAGTTATGTCATTTGTACACTAAATACAGTGTTGATTATACACGTGTATGACGTGTTGGAGGAAAACGATACCATTATTATGCCAGGGCCCTATTCTTAAATCAATCGCCTCAATATGGCGTATGATTTTCATTGATTAATGTTTGATTTTTGTATTAAAACCGAATAAAATCTACACAAGAGTGACAAAACTCGATAACTCGATTTGATAAGTATTCGCGTCAAAATTTCACTGTATTTTCGTTGATTTTTCGATTAATTTTTGAACGAAAATCACTCGTAATATAGAGTGTGGTAGCTATATAATTTCGAGTGATTCAAAAATAGACCTGCAAGTACATGTAAAGGATACGCTTTGTTATGTGAGTACGAGTGTTTCAGGATAAGATAAACATTAGGGTGGCATTACAATAGAGTGGTTGCAGCAGGCTTGCCTTACTTATGGGGTTTTTAGGTGGCTATTCATAATTTTAACCTCGAGTTCACATTTACATTTTAGCGTGACGTGTGACATTTTAACATCGAATTAGTTTGTTAACCGTGGCCTGCGCAAGTAGGCATAAGAATTAAGTCTACAGTATTTCAGAACTAAAAATGCACAACATGATAACACTAGCATCTATTCATACTTACTCAGTAAATAAAAAAAGGTAGTTTTGAAGATGATCAGAAATACTGAAGAATAAATAAATACCTTTTGGTCCTACTGCACGTCTAATCAATTTGGTCCAATTCGTTACTGATTCTGTACTAATTTAAACATAGAGTAAAAACAAAGTATCATTCGATTCTGTTTCAAATTGCTCTCTTGATACAATTAGATAAATTAGCTCCTCCAGGGAATAAGTTACGTAATATCTTTTGGATTAATCAACATTTACCTAATTACGTTTTGCATTTTTTAGGTTTAAAGTACAAGTGTACTCATGGTATTAGTAATTGAAGTTCTTTTGTTTTTAGAAAAGTAAGTAAGTAATTTCTGGTTAGCTTCTTATGTTATTATGTCCACTATACTCGTAGTACCTACAGTAAGTCGTAAAGATGTATGGGCGTGTTGCGTTAAACCCGGTAGATCTGATTTTTGCTCACTCGTTGAAAATGATGGGGCCCAATAATTACTGTAAGTTTGTGACAACGAGCTACGGCCTGCACTTGGTCAAAAACCGATAAAATCGGGGAAAAAATGATGTTTTTTTAGAGATTTAACACAATCTCAAATATTAAATTTTACTGGACTATTAGCGTATAGGTAAATACTTTAACTGGGTATCATTATCGGTAGGGAAAAGGTACACTATCGTTTCGGTTTATAAGCGAAAAATTGTGTGTACCATACCATATGTTGCTATTTATTTGCATCAGAACATTTGCATCAGAACCCAAGAGCTAGAAGCTGTTTTTGAGAATTGTAGATTTTCAGTATGATTAAGTAACCTGTACCATGTAAATTATAAATATTATATTCGTGTAATTTATATCAAATTAAATACTGAAGCGGTATTGTAAATGTTTTATTATTTTGTGCGTACCTAGTTGAAGTTTGAAAGCAAATAGTAAGAGAAGAATAGGATTATAATTTGGAGAGTCCCTTTAATCTCTAATGTGAATATACCCACATGTGTTTCGGTTTCAGCGTATAGAATAATTTAGAACTTTCCCTGGTCCTTTCTGGCTGTTATGTTTACCTGCTTTAGTTTCCCAAAAAGCTGCGTTTTGTTCGTTTATGTAGTAAGTTTCAAAGTAATTATCGTTAAGAAAAGGTTTTTATTTGTTTAAAATAAAATAAAGTAATGAAATCAGTCATTAATCACCTCGTACGCAGGGTACGTACTAGTTTCAATATAACCTATAAATAAGTACTTTTGAATTTGACGACTTACGTCCTTATTACCTTACGTCGGTCCATTTCTTGGCACTTCAGATTGGTTTATCTACCTCTAATTTATATGTTTATATGAGGTATATACACTGATATTTATGGATGTTCTTATTATATGTATTTATTATTGTTATGTAGGTATATTTATTTATTAATATTTATTATTATTCAATGTAATGAATATAAAATTTTCGGTCTTTGCACGTAACTCTCCCTTCCTATGAATAGTCTATTCCTTTACCCAAAGGTTGTCTGGAAGAGATCGCTTTTAGCGATAATGCCGCCTTAGTTGTACATTTACTTTGAGCTTATAAACTGTAATTTACTTTGTGTTGTACAATAAAGAGTTATTTATTATTATTATTGTATCTCTCCTTTAAATTATTATCTATCATAGAAGCACACCTAATATTATGTTACAAAATATTTTAAATACATACCTATATACGCAGGCCTCTACTTTGCAGCAGATTTTGCGTTCAAAATGTGAGTGTAACATACCGACTACCGTGAATGTTGCCCGATAATACACATGAAATATCCCACACAAAAGAAAATGGAGTGCCGACGTGAGGGGGAAACCAAATATTATATACTTTGGACATTTAAACGTTTGGAAGTCCACATGTGACGGCGCGACCCAGTAATGTGAATGGATGGATTTCAGGAACCATACTTATCCATTTAATCTGCAAGCTGGGGCTTAGTGCACAGCGAGGGGATTACGGGACATTATTCCTTTGCTTGTTGGATTTATAAAATCACATTTCTTCGGAACTAAGCTAGTTTTTTACGAACAGCAACGTGCTGCTTTTAATAGCGAGAATATGCGAGTAATGTTGCTGATAGAATATGTTTATGGGTCTTAATTCTATACTTCAAAAGGGTTTACGGGTTAAAAGGATGACGTTGCGGACTGGCATGAAAACATTCTACAAAACTAGAATAACATAAAAAAAAACATTACACCCATCATTTTGTTAATGAGTGATACAAATAAATCTTATAACATTTCTATTGCATTATGTTTCAAGAACTTGAGGTCTTGAGGTCTTCCGGTCATTATTTATTCAATTAGAATTAGAATTCATTTAAACGACGCTAAGATATCTCTGAAGGAAGGTTTGTGTTTATGTTAAAAAATCCGCATTCGCAACAAACTTTTATTTATTATCGTGCGCATCCACTATTCACTGCATAAATAAATACACCGCATTAAACACCTAATTTATGGCTTCAAATAACTACGGCATACTGTACCAATTTGTACCCTAATCGTTTACAAAAACCGCAGTCCTCGTGTCGTGCATTGTCCCCGGCTCATACATCACCCTTAACGCAATAAAACTGTGTTACACAAAAACTTGAACCCGGCCAAGCGCTGTCGTCTTGGCGATTTATTGTACGTAATGTTGCAATGAAAAAATAATGAAATAAATTTCGCCTTGTTCCGCCCTTACTTAAATAAAAGCCCGCAATTTTAACTTGAATCTTTGTTAATTTTGCAACAACTGATTTATGCGGAAAACAAAACACAGGGCAATAAACGTACCTAACGTTGAAAAAAAAAACATATGTATAAGTTACAAACAATTAATAAATAATAATTATTACATTTTATATGCGACTTTACATGCATGATTTATGAGAGTACTTAATAAATTCTCACTGAATGGTTTGTGATACTCAGTATACAATTCTCAGTAAATTGGTTAACAACTCAAGCTTGATTAAATAAAATAATAACAATATTCTCCAATCCATTTTCGGGAATGGCGCCCCTCTCAATAGAGATAGATCATGTACACGAGATATTATAGTGTCCAAATGTGTGCGCAATACATAAGTGCACTCTCTATGGCTAGTTTGACATGACCGATGAAAGATCAGGTGCACGACCAACGGCTTATCGTGCTTTCCGTTGCACGGTTGTATCATCACCACCAACTTCCTGACTCTAAGCCGTTTCAGAGTGTTTTTAAGACAAAAACACCCAGAAACAAATATCGGCCCGATCCGGGATTTGAACACGGGACCTCTTGGGTAGTGCCCAGGGTACTATATGCTACACTAACGAGGCAGACAAAAAAAAAAGAAAAATAGAGTAGTAAATCATTTTTAGTTCTTATCGGCGTGGCCACCAAATTCACAGTGGATTCATTACTGTTTTCTGAAAAATAAGAAGTGTTAAATTTTATCAACAACAATAAAAGCTTAACAATACGACATCTATTTCAACACTTCCAGTAGGTTATCATACTTTACATATGAGCTGTGAGTTCGCGAATACGTTAGTGTCAGAATAAAAGATAAGAAGCTCTTCTTCACTGGGATATGGAGCTCAAAAGTATTGTAAATCGCCCTCCCTTAGCTACGGGCAAAGTGTTAAGTTTGTTTGGTTACCAAGGTACTTTATCAGCACTTAACACATGCTACGCCCGGTTTTATGATCGATAGTTAGCAAATGTCGTTACCAGCAGTTCAATATTTACGATTGTGTGTGTTTTAAAGAATAAATACAGTAACCAAATTTCAGAATGGCTATTAATGGTCAGGTATTTCTTCATAAAAACACGCATAATTGTAAATATTCAGCCGCTGGTAACGACATATAGCCAGTAGTTGAGTTAATTATCGATCACGAAACCGGGCTTTAGCTACTAGTTATGTGAATAACCATTCTGGTGATATATTTTTGGGCGGCTTTACCAAACCGTTTAATTGTTCTTATTTATTCTTTACTTACGCGCTCATTATTCGCTGGTATATCAATGAATGTTTTTTCTTCAATCCTAAATAAATAATACGTACTTACGAGCGGTTAATTTACCCCACTCGCACCACATTAAGTGTCATTCAGATGAGAGGGTTATAGAATTAAGCAACCCTATTTAAAGGCACATGTTTCTTTTACAAATAGAAGTCAAGAGTCTCACGGCCTAGTGATGTGAATGCAATTATTATTGAGGGACTCCAGTCGACGAGCTAGCCTTCATAACACCCTCGTCACGGTGTCACACTTGAAGAACAAAGAGCTCTATTCTTGAATCACTCGCGTGAATATACCGCGTTGCTGAGGTTGATGTTTCTTTTTTTCGAAATTAAAAGACGACGAAAATCACGCTAAGCAATACACGCAGTAACAAAATTGAAACACATTTTATAAGATCACTGCTTTGTGAATTTCAACAGATTTTTATTCGGAAATCGATCATTAATCAAATAAAATCACACTCCTTAGTGACGCGAGTGCTTCGAAAATAGGCTACTTTATCATTAATACCCCTGTATTTTTTAACTACTCTTCTACTTCTGACGATAGTAAGAATAATAGAGACGGATAGGTCCTAAAAAACAATTTTGTTATAATCATTACAAAGTAGGGCCCTGTACAAAGATAATTTTAACTATACTGCAAAAAAATTACTAGCACCTAACTACCTTTGGAGACTTTTGTTCAGAATCTTGTAAAAAGACTTTGGTTAATATTGCATAAGCAGTTCAACTGTAAGTACTTAAAAAATGTGCAAGGTCGCCTTGCCTGCAATCGATATATGAAAATTAATGAAGTATTAAAACAAGCCACAACGAAATATTGCCAATGCAAATGGGTTGAATGCTAACAAAGTAATACTTTGGTACAAAAACAGCAGGTAGATCCTTCATTTACTTAACCAAGTTTTGTTAAAGTACTACAGACAAGACAAAAGAGCTTAGGTGTTGTGAGTTCGGAGGACTTATCACTATTTCAGGTGCGGTAGTATAATGTAGTCGAGCAACGTAAATTTAGGACCACAGTAGATCATATTGCAACTTTGCAGCGTGCTGCACAGAAATGCATATGTTAAGTAAAATATTCTGAAAATTGTTTTCAGCGCTACGAAAATAGAAAATCATGAGTCGTGACGCTCTCGCATCGTATCCGCTTACTAGTATAAAAGTTTTGCTGCAGCCAAATAAATCCTGGAACAGAAACATGGACATTTGGCAAATCGTGCCCATATAAGATAATTATTGAAATTGGCAATATTGGCCAATAGCCGGTAACAGATAGCTGGCTCGTTTCGTAATTTGTTCAAGTGCTGTGCCAAAGCTCATTTTCAACCGTTTGAACGATGACCACATTACCGAAGTCACTTTGTGTGCGGTTTCGGATTTGACAGCAAGAGGTTTCGTTGAGTTTAGGTAAGCGCGGATTCGTGGTTGTAAAGTAGGTGTTTATGCAGTCGTTATTCACGCTTGGAAGTATTCGTTCTGACTTTGAATCTAAAGAAAAACTATTTTTATACAACCCAACGCTCCACGCGGTGGTTTCAGATCAAATCCAGGATCTGCCATAAATTCCTGAAATAATTGCTAAGCGGCTCTGAAATAATGCCGACTGCGTTGCACAAAGCGGACATCTGCTACTATTTGACATTTAGTGAAAGTTACATACTAGCATTGCCCGCAGCTTAATTATGCACATGAATTGGAACTCAATATTTAAGTATAAGCGCCAGATCTCAATTTCTTAATTGTGTCTAGAATAACATATTTTTTTCTTGTCCCGTAAAAATAGTGTTATACCTGTGTACTTATTTATTTAAAAACTTTATTGTACAAACAAAAGTGCACCAAAGGTGGACTTAATGCTAAAAGCATTCTCTCTCAGTCATACCTTAGTATGATATAGATATTATGAGTATGAGCTATTTTTAAATTGACCAGTACATTATATCCAGCTAACGACCCCAAATGACCTATAATAGCTAGCCCCTATCTTTGCGAAGTCCTGCTTATTGCTAACTTCAAACATCGAGCAGAAGTAAAAGTAAAGTGCATTAAGTTATACAAGTTGACTTGACAATATACTCAAAGTCAGTGTCACGTCAAAAATATCCCCGTGAAGACGTAGAGAGCAAAAACTTGTCTTCATTCAGTTCTGTAATCAAGTCACGGTCCGTTTGGAATTGGGTCAAGAGACACCGTTTGTTATATGTGGACCGGTCTAATAGGGACAAATGTCCCCTTTTGACGCGTTTATTTTGGGCGGAGTGAAACTAAGAGGTGTCACTCAAGAAACACATCTATCTCAAGTAAGCAGGCTGAGTCGTACTATCATTGTCTCTTTATGAAGTCAAGTGAGTTTCGCTTATTCTTAGAGCTTTGGATACGATGATATTTTTGTCAAAATAAAGATCTCAAAATTATTGCATCATTTTTTGTTCAAGGGATGTTTTATTCACATTGTTGCTGTATTGCACATTGCTCGCCCACGTATTTTATAAAAGTTGGTAAAATGGAAATGATTAATACACTTTCAAAGTATTCAGATACGGCACGCAATTCGAATACATAACAATAAAACGTCAAAAACACATTATTGTTTCAAATCACATATCAACTGGATAGTTTGCGCCAAACATACCGCAGCAGTACGCGAGCTCAATTGTTACGCCAACATTATCATCCGAATTATGCTAGCTGAAACAGTTCCCTTTGCCTGAAATATCTCTGATTACCAATCCGACTGATGTTTGTGCAAACCTACCTAACCGACAAATAAAGTCTGTATCTACTCACCAAATTAGTTTCTCCTCGCCGTTAGTAGGCACACCAACGCATTCGCATGCGGCAGCGATGAGGATGAACGATACCGACAAGGATGCAACTATCACATTTAGCTATATCAGAGGGAGATTAACATATGGGAATTTCATATACCGTATGCGAAAGCGTTGCTGTTAGCTATACATGACGTTTATTTACAGAAGCCGCCTTTAGTAGAAGTCTGGGTGAGCATAGAGATTTTTAGTTATTGTTACTACATTGGCACAGGGTCTAGTTGCGTCATCGATAGTTAACTCTACTAATGACTAAAGTCGCTTAATCCCGAGTGTTCTTAGCCATGTTTTAAAAAAATCTGTACAGACATTTTTTTTAATTTATGATGATGATTTTGGTATTTAAAACCCAAGAAGCAAAATGGTTAAACGTTTGACCATTATGTGTGTGAGAGTAATTCTTCACGAATGGACCAATTTGTATGCGGATTGGTACTTGGCAAGAATCTGTGACCATCATTCATAAACAGTATAAAATTATGTCAAAAGCATGTCGACTGTCCTGTGTCGAATCATAAGTGAAATTACCTCGCAAATTCAGTTGTAATTAAGTGTTATTTTGTGGTCTGTAATTGAAGCTTTGTATTTTGACTAAGCAATTTAACGTAGGTATTGGAGGCTTTTAACTAATGAACAGACAAGCTAATTACGATATTACTAACTTGTTACTGTTAATTAATGAATTAATTAGACTAAATCATCTGCTGTTATCCAGTTTGGAATCAAACACGAAATTGTAGTGCGGATTTGTTTATAGCTCATTTTTGAAAACTACACAAGGTAATTACAAGTAAAGTAAATAATGTTCAGAACCTTAATTAATAACTTCTTTCAGTGAGCAATTTTAAACTTCTCAAACTCATTGGCAAGTCGGCAACCAAGAAGACTTGAATAGATAAATAAATATTTTTTTGAAATCCTAAGGTTAGGTTAGTTGAATTCATACAGATTTTAATTTTTTTTCCATTTAGAAAGGGGAAGTCACGTATCGATCTAATATTTTTACCACATGAGTTAGATAATGTTTCTGAATGTATGGACTTATTAACTCGTAAAATCAAACACTTAAATGTAGCAAACTACCCCCATTTCTTATTCAAGAGGCTCATCTTTCATCCTATGTGCAAGTTTTCGATGCATTCCTACATGAATACCGCTCATCAATATTCGAGAACTAAATTCACAATTACTCTATTGTTAGTCAAGAGTTGGAGTAAGTTGGGCTTCTGAGTGCATTCAATAGCTTTGCAAATTTGCCCGCCCTGTCTGTGTAGCACGGGCAAACGCATACTACTAGGAAATAAGATGGCTGACCATAAATAATTGCTACAAAGCGCTGCTTGTTTTGGCTTTACTAAACTAGTCTGTAATGATATTGTTAACTGATATTTGTGTTTTCTCAGTAAGTGAATTTGTAATTCTTATAAGAAATAAAAAAATCTTTAACCATATTTTATGACTAAATTATCAAACTTTAGTAAATAACTTTTTTTGCGATGATTTTAATTCTCCCTTGCAACCACAGGCAATGGACACAAAATATGAATAGGTAGAGTCAATGACACATTTTTTGTGGACTAATCTAACAACTACCTATAAAAGTTTTGTGAAAACTTTATTCTCTATTTAAATAGGTACTTATATCAAGTCTATGTAACATCATTCTTTATAAAATAGTAGGTCATCAAATATTTCACAGTTCTTTTAATAATATACCTAACTGAAACTTGTCTTTAAACTCATTAAAATAACCCTCAAAGTAGACTACGAGTAGCATATGTTCTTACAACACCAAAATGATTTGAACAACCAAATACACTTAGTACTCAATTAATTTACAAAGATGCTACATAAATAGGCGTGTTCAAAAGCATTCGCGCTGTAACAACGGCTCTCGAGTTCTAATCTCAACCTTGGAGATGCTTAATTAGTTTATCTGCAGTTGATACAAACTTTGATAGAGAATATGTTATTATAGGAGGCAATCTGTTAGAGAATTGGCGCGGCGTGGGTGTCAGAAACACGTTCTCGCTCGCTCATACTTTATTCCCTTAAGAGATGGCTTATTTAACCATATCATATTACGGTAGTTTTATACGAGTCCAGAAGTCGTATTCAAACATCTTTGATGCTAAGTAAATCAACAATTCAGTTAAACAACCGAGAAAATGCGAGCTTTATTTTCTTTTCGGACAACATATTGTATGGTTTCTTAGCAAGTTTCGAATAAAAATAGCCTACTGCCAGGTACCAACTGAGATCTATATAGCCAAATACTAATTATTTAACCTCTCGACACTCGATAAAAAAATAAGCTGTCAATCATGTGTGTGTGACAAAACATCATTAAAATAAAATCAAAACACAGCAGGCAAATATATAAAGTGGAACATTAACCATAACAAAAGTGAATAAAGCAAACATACTTCCTTCAAGTGTTACGTTTTCCGCGACGATATTGTTTTTGCCATATTGTGATATCTCACACTTCAGCAGGAAGATTGTTTGTCCTTTCAATTTCTGACGGCTGAAATAGCAAACTTTTAAGAAAAACCTGTGTATCGACAGCGCTTGGGTGATATTTTCCTTTGACATTACTATGTAGGTTACAGAAATAGTTACGAATACTGAATCGAAATATCAAAAGTAATTTTTGTATCCTATGTACATGAAAAATTTTTTAACAATGAAAAAAAATCTCAACACAAAGTAAAAATGACAGTTATCAATGGAAGCTAAAATAAAAATAATTTATTACTTAAATTTGTGTACAATTTTAGGACCTCTTTCACCTCCTATCGGGATTGCATTTTAACCAAGGACACACTGTCTAAAAAAAGCATTTGAAAAACAATAAAAGCAATCTTCAGCCCAAAAAGTGGGCACCAAATATAATTTCCATAAAAAAGGCGATGACGGCGATAAAGACGTTCATTCGTATACAGAACATTGTATTTTGAGTACAAACAAAAAGATATAGGATCGTGTAATGTCATGAAATTGGATCCCTAAAAGAAAATCACATTTCGTTTATTTTATTTCAGCTGTAACTGTACCGGCTTAAGCGTAACGATAAAAAATATGCGCATTTAAAAACGCAACGATAAAGTTTGTCGGCCCTTAATTAAATTGGAGGGATTCGGGATTTTTTCGAGGCCCTTTCGGTTTAGGGACAAATGAGAAATTCGCCATTCCACTTTATTAAGAAGCGGCTCGACGCGGATGGTATATTTTTATTAATTGTCCATTTAGATTACTTTGGAAAAATTCGGCTTTTAGTTAATTGGCACATTGAAGCGAAGTAGCTGTATTATGGCGGCTATTTAAAGCGTTCCATCAAACACCTTAATGGTGATTAACTTTGATTAGAGCTATCAAGTTCAGTGTCGTTATCTCTACTTTAATCGAACACTTTATGACTCCGTTCTTAAAACAAGCGTCTTTTGTTGAATTTATAGAAATTACACCTGCGCAAAACCAGAAAAAATAGAACATAACTTTTTTTTAATTATTAATAAATAACTTTATAGCTTTTTAGGCATTAAACCTAAATAAACCAACCGAACGAAAAGTACAACCTAACAAAATTAATACGACTATGTGCAATTAGTAAAATGAAATTTCCAAACTATCCCTCTTCCATTTTACTTGCTGAGATTTTTCCATCTCGCGAGTGCTATGCAAATACACACACGGATAATCCTCGTCTGCTGCCCATCCAGTCCTCTCACCATTGTGAGTATTAAAACAACTTTCTCTCATATTTGAATAGTTCTGTAAATATTTGCGACGTGGAGAAAGATCTGTTTGGACGAAACAAACAATTTTCGTATAAGTTCGTTTTAAAAGCACTGAGAATATTAGAAAAGTGTTTCACTTGATGTGATAGCAAAATCGTGTCATACGAATTTTAATTCAGAAAGGGTTCAGTTTAATAGCAAAATTTTGATAATAAAATGCATAAGTACAACTAATCATTTTTGATATGTTGCTTGTGTTATTGTTATGTTCACTATGCAATTAAATATTTATTTGGTATTTTGTTCGGAACGGTAAATTCGCGAATACCTATGTGACAACACTTTTGCATCAAATCGTCTAGTGATGGTAACGCACAGTTGTTGAAGTCTCTACTTACTCTAGGAGGTATATTAGGCTCTTTTGTAATGAAAAATGCCCAAAATGAAGTTTTTCTCTACATCAATAAAAAACAGATCTCCATCCATCTTTTGTGAATTTTAAAATCGCTGATTGCATTGTTTATTCGGAATAACTCGAGTAGCTTCACTGCATGCAAAACACTCTAAACGACATTATACTTACAAATGATTCATGTAACGTTCAGTGTTTCACGAACTAGAAATCCGCTTTGCCTGTAAACCTATTATGTTAATCACATAATCCTCTGTAAACAAAGTTTATTCGGCAAAATTATGTTTTATTAAATGGAGCGGGCCAACTGGAATCCGGAGCGGAGTCTATTTGGCAAGATTCCATTTTGAAACCTTGTTTGTTATACATCCAATTTATCTTTCTGAGTCTTTATGAAGAGGCAAGATACCTATTCATAATTGCTAAGTATTTGAACAAGCCGTCTCCCCGCTTTGCTTGGCATTAAGAGATTTACAGAAGGCGTTTGTGCGCGAGATGTTTATAGCAGCATAATGTCTTATTGTTTCAGTTTTATCTTTAAAATGGATAGTTGTTTCAACTGTTAGCGAGTACGCCAAATTTATGAGTATGTTTTTAAGATGTACACCAAGAGTCGAAGAGTATTGGAGCCTATTGCTCCGTGATACTTTCGAATGTACGAGGCTGTACACAAAAGAGTTTTCAATAAAAATTAAAATGGAAATTAAAAAATATACATTTTCAAATTTATATTTGCTAATTTTAAAGTAGCATGACAGGAGAGAAACAAGTTTTGGTTGTTCTTTGGAAAGTTTTGAGTGATAGTATTCAGGAATTTATTTTCAAAGAAGTCATTAATATAATTGTAACTAAAGTTTTCAGACTACACGTCAAAGTTTAAGTGTTTCTCACACCTAAAAATTCTCGAATCTTTGGACATTTTAATCATTCTGGCACTTAGTCGATAGCGACGATTAATTTTAGTTTTAGATTAGGTTTTAAACTTTAAATTCTTATTGAACGTTAGACTTTGAATTATCGATTTATGCTCACACATCAGTCATTTTGTGATATTTCAAAGGTATCATCAACATTCTAGTCTCCCATGAGTTCACAGCACTCGTAGCTAGATTGAGATTTTGTATGCTGATTTCCACATTTCCATAGATTCATCGTTTCCCTGTCACTCATACGTTGCTGCGTAGTAAGGGAACGCGATAAATATGTAGATCCGAAGATAATATGAACTATGTTCATTGTATGCAGTACACTGCTCGTGATAGACCTGTGGAGTATGTCTACGGTATAGTATCTCGTAGCCTCGTAGCAGTCGTAGCTGACTACGACTAAAAAGTATGATGCTCATTGTCGCCATTATGTGTGGCCGATGTATGCTGTGCAGTGCTATCACTGAATACTATTTTGAAGATTCGAATATATCACATTATGTGTATCAAATATTTAATTATTCCACATTTAATTTTAACCTATTAGTTTAAGTTTTCTTTCCACTTACGTTTGATTCAAGCGAGCGCAGACTTCACACAACTTTTAATCATAATTATAAAACAATCTCTGTCTATTCATAAAGTTACAAAAGAAGAAAAGAATTGGTTTTCTCCATGCTCCTTTAAAAACAGTTGTTACATATATGTATGCAGAGGCAAGGTCGCAAACAAAAGCTATTGCAATGTAAATCTCACAGTGAAATCGAAACGCATTGCGATGAAGCCGTAGCCGTTGTCCAAACAAACATGGCTTCTTTGGATGGCAGTAGCGAGCGTCTGTCTTTGTACACATGTTGCTCTAGAAGCCAGCTTTTAGATTTGCCATCTATTTATTTTTCAACGAATACATCTTCATAAAGATATTGCTTTGTAAAGTAACATTGAAATAAATTAAAATGATTCTATGTAATGAATCTTAGGTGCTTAATATTAATAAAAGAAGAAATTGGGCCTTATCACATCGATTGTATGTTGATGTTGACGGCAGCCATTGCTTCTTGTCGACAGCAAACTATCTATTGTTCGAGCGAACCTCGCGGAAGCATAGTGCAAAAAAAAATATAAACAGGGGTCTGTGGGGTTACGGGTGTAAGGGGTTAAAGCTGTCTCGTCACAATTTTTTTTCCGTTCTTACATTAAACTTAAGGTTTAAATAACAAGATGCAATCAATCCTGTCAGCGTGTTGTCAATTGTCATGTCTATCTCGCTTGCACTTACGAATAAACTGCATATTCCTATCTCTATTGTCGTTATGGCCTCACGTCTCAGCTACTAAAGCGCTGACTATAACAGACTAGTGGCATTTCTGGACCACCTGTATAAAGTAGCGTAAACCGTTTCCCTCCAGATTGGTTGTATATTTCAAGATCTCCCGATACCTATATTTGGCGACTGCAGCTGAATAGAACATATTTTATATTGGAATGTCCATTGTACTGTTATGAAGCAAAGAGATTTGTGAGACCCCGATAAGATGGCAGGGAGGTTTTGAAATTCCTTTTGTAATATTGTCATTTCACCGAAAAGATTTTGGCGAAGTTTTTCGCAACTCAGAGTTATATTTTGAAGAGATTGTTTCATGTATTTTGGTGTTCGTTTCACGTTATGTTTTGTCTGACAAAAAATATCATCGTGCCTATTTTAAAGTGTTAGGTACTCAATATGTTCTTAAAGTGTGTAACAAATCGAAACAGCGTATAAAATATGATAATGACAACGTTCATGCATGGACTATGGGCTAGCAAAACGGCATAATTATGCTTGAAACCATCTTCAAAAGCTCTAAAACAAAAAACAAAAACAGGACGTTTGGGTAGATTGGAATAGCTACACCAAAGCGCATAAAGTACATACGTGTTTGGCAACCGCAATAAAACACTTCGCTGACAAGAACGCTGTGAACATCCAAATTTCCCCGTTCGCCATGTTGTAAATGCAAGTCGTTATATTATGAAAGTTCCGCTGCGCCTACCACAATGTTTAGTACTGCTGCTAACTTCGGAGAGTAGAATGGGGTAAATTAGACAATAACATAGAAAATGTATAAAACAATATATTGTTTTAAACTTTCATGGTCACTAACATTAGAATAGTTAGATACGGGATTGCTACCATGTACCTTATTATTTATGAGCTTCCGATATTTCGGCACTGTTGCAAGCGCCATGATCACGGAGTAACACGGTTACTCCGTTACTAACTATTCTAATGTATAAAATATTTTAGAATGTTTTAAACACTTACAGTGTTATTATTGTATGCTTATAAGATGAAATAAGAAACCAAAAATTATATACGTGCGGGATAAGAGACCAAAAATTTCACGCTCTACAGCACGGTAGCTCGATTGTAAAGAGCATTGACCCGGTTAGCCAGAGGTTGCGGGTTCGAGTCCCACCTGTGCGCAATTTTTCGTTCCTTATTTCATCTTGATAGTTTGTGTCATATTCACACATTTATATTGCAACGTCTACAAATGACCGTCTCTACGAGTATGCATATATCAATGTATACATAATGTCAATGAGCGTGATTCATATTTAGTGACGAATTTATCAATAACATAGATTAAGCATTTTTAAATAATACTGTACAGCGTCTCTTTGTTTGTTTAAAAATAAAAACTGTGTTAAAATTATATTTTAAGTTTAGCTATTTGAACACGCTGTATGACAAATTAATTAAGCAATACCATCTTAGATTTTAAAATGAACCTGCTATAAAGCAAGTACTCGTATATATCATACACAATTTATCCCCTTTGGCTACTATTACTCATTATTTATAGCACTTGTGAAAAGCAACTGTTTCAGACAAGGAATCGAACCCTGTGGCTTACGCTATCCGGGCGCCAGCCTATACCACTCAGCTACCGACACATTGGCAAGCCTGTTGAATTTTGCAAGTGCTTTCTTTAACGCGTAAGCTGCATCACCTTATCAATGTTGTGAGATTCCTTTCTCAACAGCAGTTTGATCGCAATTTTCCCCAGCCCACCCCCGTACAACAACCCTTGCCAGTGCAAGTGGTTTGTATTACATTTTCGGTGCTCAGGTCTGCGGTGGAAAGTTCGCCTGAGTTCCGCGACAGGAAATTAAAGTTCCCAATATTCTACTGCTTGAGGTTAAAACTTCACTTTCAGATATTTAAAAGTTACACTAATATTGTACAAATCCTTTTGCAGATGGAACTCATCCGAAAGTTGTTGGTGAGCGTTTTAACCACTCGTCTTTCAAGTTGACGAGTGACGGCGAATAACTTTTCGAGTTCTGATTAGGTTTGGAACTTTAAATGGCATGTAGCGGTATCTTGGTTAAAATTAGTTTATAACTTAAAGGTTAACCGGTCTGGTGCCCTATTTTTTAATTACTCGCTTTAAAGTTTCGTGTGATATTCATCGATTAATATCAGATTTCTGTATGAAAATCAGTTTATTTACACACGGCAGTGATTGAGAAAAAAAGATAACTTAATTTTGTAAGTACTCACGCACGTACATATTTTTCGTGATTCTCGTTGATTTTTAATTTTCACATAAAAATCATACGCCATATTTTAAGCGAATGACTCAAAAACAGGGCCCCTTATTCATGAGCAAGTATTAGTAGGAAAGCAAATATGATCAATAAGGGAAAATGTTTCATCAAGGTGTTCATAATTGCCAAAAATTAAGTTTTGAGATCTTTTGTGCGAATTCAATTGATTTTATAGTAGAGACATTTATTAATAGTAATTGAAATTGCGTATCGTAATAATATTCTATGACTATTAACAATGCCTACAAATGGTGACATATTTCTACAGTTTGATCATTATTAATTAAGGTATTTGTGTGAATTCGTTGCGATCTTCGGGCTCTATTTTCAATTACAAGGGAATTATTCGCCACTCGCATTCAGATCTCAACGTAACACCGTGTGACAACAATAGCGAAAATTTCAATTTGCCCATTAATCATGGGATGGAATGATACAAATTTGTCAGCAACCAGAAGCCCTGCGGCGTTGCGTCACACAATATTAATGAACATCAAAAACGTGAGGCTCGTGAACTATGAGATCGTGACGTGATGTGAAATCATTAGGGCCCTACTCCTATTGCACGCACGTTATCGGATAGTACGTATGCGGTCCGAAAATTTCACGGAGGGAAAACAAAATCTCATACCCAAATTTAATGGAGATTTGAATGATTTCTATACAGGGTCTGGTATGTGATAGGAGCAAAAAACCAATATCTCTGAGTTAAAGCATTCTCTATGACAAGGTCAAGGTAACTATGTATACCTACTCTGTGGAATCATGATTAAAATTTTAGCTCCTACGAGTAAAACAGGCCACACGCTGTATAGCTGTCATTTTGTCGCAGAAATAATAAAATTAAATAATTTACAATATTTACCAAAACTAATACAAACTAATAACATGCGCAAACTATCATTATATTGAACTCGAATCGTTACCTAAAGTTTGATATTGTGAACAAAATATCAAACAGTCTTTGTTGTCCGAAATATTGAATATTTATTTATAGACCCATGAATCGAGGCAATTGTGAAATATTGGATGGGTCAAGATGATAAATACTGCGGTGACAAATATTGGACATTATAATAGTTATTTCGTGTCCTACCAAATGGCTGCGTTATATTAAGTGCCTACAGTTTTTCAAGAAAGCCGTCGCAATATTTTCTGTTCAAATTCGCTGATCTTGCTTTTCACAATCTTTCATTTACATAAGCAAGCAATCAGAATAACAAAGGATGCTATGATGAAGCTCATTGTCATAATTTTTCGCTGTCGCTTGCCAAGAAAGGATTTTTTCTTTATTAAACGTAAGAATATTATTTCAGATGCTTACTCTACTTAAAGGCCATATGTGAGAGTATTTTCCACGTCAAATTAACCCATAGACACGCAAAGTATAGATACCAAGTAACATAGCGCAATAATGTCCGAGAGAGTAGACGACGGAGCTTGACAGAGAACCCTATATGGGGATAGTAATGGTAAAATTTTAAACTTATTCATGAGAAATTGATATGAAATATTAAATTGCTCAAATGGTATAAGTGTGATCAAAATACCTAAACTATTAGTATATTTTATTGAATTAGTTAAAATGTATTTAATTTGTTTTAATCTAAGCACATTAAATAGACTGATTAGAATAGTGATTTCAATTGGGTGGCACAAAATTAGTTTAAAGTAGATTAAATCATTTCAATTATTTGTATTTGCCTTGCCATTATTGTTACAAACCAAGGCCTAATTAGGCCATAATTTGCTCGTTTGATATTATTTACTGGTATTAACATGTAAATGTTCCGTGTATCACGAGCCTCGTGGTAGATGCTGAAATACTTAAATGATACAATTGATGTTTTGTAGAAGCACCTATAGTATTTTTTTATTTTTTTATTTAAGAACTTTATTGCACAAGTAACAGTGTACAAAAGGTGGACTTAATGCTAAAAGCATTCTCTCCCAGTCATACCTTTAGGTCATGCAGAAAGATTATAAGTGGGTGCAGGAGCATAATGTAGTAAAAATTTAGGAAAACGCAACAAAAATATCAATATGAAGCATAACAATATTATATTATTACATACTATAATATATATTTAATACAATAAACTAAATAAACATGAGTATAATATATATTTTATATGTATAACTACCAAATACTGTAATACATAATAATATATTTAAAAAAAAAATATATACATACATACATATTAACAAGTTTCGCAATTATTCAGCCAGAAACTTACGCAGTTTGTTCTTGAAAGATAATTTCGTCTCTGACTTCCTTATCTCTAGAGGAAGTGTATTCCAAAGCCGTGTAGCCGTTACTGTGAATGACTTGGACTGGTAAGAGGTGCGATGTGCCGGTATGCCTAGCCGGAGATCTTCGGAAGAACGAAGAGCGCGATCGTGAGATTGATACAGGTAAGAGAACATATCCTTAAGGTAAGAAGGTGATGAGGGGTTATTGAGAATACCGTACAGAACACAGAGAATTCGAGAATTTCGACGAAGTCGGATAGGGAGCCAATTAAGCTGCGCTCTGTAGCTGGAAATATGGTCATATTTGCGAAGGCCAAAGATAAATCTAATGCAGCTGTTGAGAAGGCGTTCAAGTTTATAGTACCTAGTCATACACATGAAGAGTGTGAAATATTATTTCATCAGCTAAATTCGGTAGTGGGGCGAGTCTGATGGGATGAGCTTCTCTATTAAAAGCTACAACCTTCAGTGACGATCCTGTGCCATGGCGAGTAAACGCCACCATCAAATAAGCGTTCCCCTGGTGTTGGATAGCCGCAACATCAGTACTAGCAGAAGGCTGAAGATATAGTATATCAGAAAAGGCTATTGACTAGGTATTAAGAGGCGGGAAACCCACGGTTCTTAAACTGCGGTGTAGGAGGCAAGAGGGGAACCACGTCTTCCAAAATTTGGAGTTTTATGGAAAAAACTTCACCGACACTCTTAAATTTGATGATGATATTGATGGAACTCATTTCAATTTGCAATGTCGTAGTAATTGAATAATGTATTAACGAATATTTAAATTTATGTAATGCAGGGAATGCGCTCATAATTTCCAGGTTACCTCAATAACTTTTATTAATTAACTCACGTCATCGTTAAAGCTTTAAATATTAAAAAGCATTGCATCCATGTGTAAATGACGTTATATAAAATTGGATCGGCGTCATTAAAAGATAATTTAATGGGTTGCTCATTCCTGGTCAATTTCTCTTACAAATAAATTAATGATGTATTGTTATTTATTGTAAATCAGGTGTCTTCGTGTCCCGGGCAGTTACCAGATTGCCAGAAAAGCGTTTTTTTTTTAATTGCCTTTACGGTCTAGTGCTTTCACAGATCACCATATTGGGTATAGTGCCGCTGTTTTATTCACAGAAAATAACAAAATAAAACGTGAAAATCGCCGGGTAAATAAGACATTTATTGGTATTGTGATTGGTACATTTAATTGGTAAGTACCTATCACTTTTTAAAATAAAATTGTTTACTTTTTTAATTCAAAATTGGTTTCAAATTCAAAATCTTTACTTCAATTTAGGTCTTGAAACGACACTTATCATATGAGCGTCAAATATACAGTGAAAAAAAAAAAATTTTTTAATGTGCGAAACATGTCTCCTTATCTTTTGGGCCCTTCCAGCGCTTTGAGACAGAACACAGACAATTAGGCAATCGCTGAGAAGAAACGCCGGAACAAACTCAGTCACCACCAGTTTGCTCTTGACTCTAGCCTAGACATGATGAGGCTTAGACAGAGTCGACGGTGGAGCGAGCTACGAGTACTTACCTTGAAATTGACACCTAACCTAGAAATACAATAAATAAAAATAATAAACTAAAAATCCACCTTTTCAAAAAAAAAACGGTTCTTTGAATTTTCGCTCTTCGAAAGTGAAATAAAATACATATCCGTTCTAATAAATGGCATTGAACTTAAATATTACAAAATTGTAAAGCTAGAATCTTTTTAAGCTATAGTAGTAGATATAGTACGTCAACTTAAAGCTGTCGTGTAAACCTAATACAACAGAGACAAATAACGGCAAGGCAAAGCGAGCTAAATCCTAGGGTTCTACTGTGGAAAACATTTGTACTCATATTTTCAGCTAAAATTATCTCTCTCTCGTTGTCTTACCACAAGTAGGTAACAATACCAGTCAATATATTATGTGACTATCAAAAATGCGGTTCATTGATGTTGGAGCAAAGTTATCCAGAAGAAACCAGTTCACTCTAACTGAGGGTTTAGGCTAGGAATCACCGATGCGATTAGCGATCTTATTACGCATACGCACAAAAATTTAAACGTTTAAATGGTATACTGTGGAGTGACTAGACGTGTTTTTCAGAATAGAGCCCCAGGTCAGGTCTAAATGTAGGCATGTGATGGAAGCACCTAGCATGCGAGGTGCCTGTGATTCATTTAGTGCTATCGCAAAAGAGCGTGCAATCGTGTTACGTAAACCCATTTGGCATTGATGAATTGCTTTTTATAAGTACCTAGTTACTAATCTTAACTAACTTAGGCATTTCAGTCAAGCATAATAGAAATACTCTTTGACCTTTTCCTCATAGCACTTTCGAGCGTATTTTAATAATATGAATGTAATGAGTATGACTGTTTTTCTACATAATCTGCGTAATATCTAAGAAGGTACGCATTTAGCTACCGTGTTTAATAATGCTGGGTATAAAAATCTGTACGCAAATAAATTGTCTATAGGTAAACCGAGAAATTGAGACCTCGCCTGCGGGGCAAAGGAGTGCGGTGGGAGACGAGAGCTCGGTTAGTGAGCGGCGCGGGCGGGTGTTTTCGCGCCGCCCGCACCTCTCGCGCGACCCGCTATCGCCTCCCCCCGCGCCCCTGTGCCCCGCAGGCAAAGTCTTAATGAAGCGGTTTACCTATAGTTAAAGCCATCCATCGTCTATGTTTGAAGTGTTCACGGCCATTTGGTGTCATGTGTGCAAACGATTCACTTGAAAATGTCGAAGCGGCAGAGATCTCGACCGTCTTTGAAGTCCACTGCTGAATATTGGTCCGAGCCTAGTACCATGAATGCATCCATTTACATAGCAACCGGGTAAGTAAGATGGTTTCAAGATAACTAGAGTTAAGACGAAGCTCATTTGAATAGCGATAGTTGCGGTGGAGTACAGTGGTAGTATGTACTAGAACATAGATAACACTGACACGACCGTGCGTAGGTACTACATAATTGGATCGCGGACCGCGCGAGCAAACTATGTAGCGTTTTGTACGGTACAGTCTGATGGAAAAATAAGTTTTAGCTATCAATTTTATTTCTTTAAAAGACGTAAATTTCATGTTACACTTTTATGATAAAGGAAAAAAATAGGTCACCTGAGTATTTCAAGGATAAATAATTTTAAAGCCGACCAAGCATGAGTTTAACTCGCGCATAGAGGATTCCACATGCAAACAAACGTTTTAAGTTACCTACTAGTTTACTTAAGTCACAGAATATTAATAACAATCTTTCTGCATGACCTAAAGGTATGGGAGGGAATGCTTTTAGTATTAAGTCCAACTTTTGTGCACCTTTATTTGTGCAATAAAGTTTTTAAGTAAATAAATATATAATATATTTTAAATAATTTTTCTTGTGATTTACTTTTCACAAATCTAGGAAAATTATTGTAGCTTTTGATTTCATTGTAAAATCGAGAAAATTTTTCATGGCAGAAAGAACACCTAATACTCGGGGAATTTTACATGGAGTCGTATTTTGTGCCATCGATTTCTTGTATCGCCTAGGCTTACATTGTATGTGACACATGACCTAGATTCCAATTCTGATGAAAATGAAAAGGTCACTGCTTTCCTTTGTTCGCAAATACTTATTAATACTACTACTATTTTGTGTTAAGGACTGCCTCGGTGACGCAGCGGTGAGAGGGTCGCATTTTAAAGCGACGGCTGCGCCGGAGGTCCCAGGTTCAATTCCCGGGTCGGGCCAAAAAATATGTACTGGAGCTTTTCTGTTCAGAAATTCTCAGGGTAGCCCGTAGTTTGGAAGTTGGCGGTGTTTCACCCCTGTGCCTCGGAAAGTTAAGCCGTTGGTCCTGCGCCTGATCTCTCTCCAGTCGTGTCAGATTGCTGTCCCATCGGGCTATGAGAGTGAAAGGAGTAGAGAGTGCACCTGTGTTTGCGCACACACTTGTGCACTATAATATGTCCCGCGCAGTCGGTTGGTCGTTGTGACTGGTCACCGTAGTCGAAATCGGCTAGGGGGACTATTATTATTTTGTGTTATTACTTCTTAAAGTTCTATTAGATATGTTTATTCTGATGAATAAGTGGTAAATATATAACACAACATTAAAATATATATTTCCAACGATATCATGTAAATACGGATAAAAAATAACCGCCTTCATCATCATTATCAGCTAAGGACGTCCACTGCTGAACATAGGCTTCTCCACGGATTTACACAGCAACCGGTCGTGAGCGGTTGCGGTCTGCATCCAGTGAGATCCTGCAATGTTTACAAGGTCGTCTGTCCATCTTGTCGGTAGAAGTCGTACGCTGCGCATTCGGTCGTAGGGTATCTTTGAATCTAGAACTTTTCTGCCCGAATGAACTTGATTACTTCGCTCTATGTGCCCTGCCCATTAACACTTGAGCTTACTGATTCTCAGGGATAAGTCCGTTACCTAAGTTCTTCAACGTATCTCTTCGTTTTTTTAGGGTTCCTTAGCCGAATGGCAAAAACGGAACCCTTATAGTTTCGTCAAGTCTGTCTGTCTGTCCGCCCGTATGTCACAGCCACTTTATTCTAAAACTATTCGCATCACACAGCTGAAACTTGGTAAGTAGATGTATCTTGTGCACCGCTTACCGATTCATGTACTAAAAGTTTAAAAAAAATGGTATTTAAGGGGGGGCTCCCATACATGAAACTAAAACCTAAAATTTTTTTTACCCAAACCTATACGTGTGGGGTGTTTATGGATAGGTCTTTTAAAATGAAATTGAGGTTCCTACAACCATTTTTTCTAGAAGTCTAACGTTTGAGATATAGACGCTTCTAAAGTGGTAAAATGGGCGTCCCCCCATCTAACTTTTGAACTAAGATAGTAAAAATTTTGATAAAAATATATAATGTAGATCTTAACAAAAACTTTCAACGAAAATTGGTTTGAGCTAAATGGAACTAGTAGTTTTTGAGATATAGCACATTTTTATTAACCGCAAATATAACTTTGTCTTTCATACAAACACTATGAAAAACAAAGTTATGTTTGCGGTCAACAAAATTTTGTGGTATTTTGGCTAACCCTCAGTGCGCGAGTCCGAATCGCACTTGGCCGGTTTTTAATTAGATCTTGATTTTGAGCTTGTTTCTAAGGTCTGCCCTTAGTAAGTGATGTCTACTTTTTATAATTATAAATACTTAACTATACAATCTAGCACTGCCGATAACCACAACTATTACATTTCCAACACCTGGGTTGGCTCGAAGAGATCTCTTTTAGGGATAAGTCCACCTTTGTTCACATTATGACTTCATGTATTTTTTGTACAGCTTATAAGTGCAATAAAGAATATAATTAATATTGTTCATGCAACAATACTTGCAAAAGTTTGGTCGTATGTTATTACGGTGCCGACTGTACGTCCATATGTCGGGCGGGACATTATTGTGACTGTAGCAGGAAGTTAATTGCGTGTTCCTTGTCAGCCGGGTTTGCGGATGATTTAGGTATTTTAGGGCTTCAGTGCACAATATACATGGATATGAAAGCAGTAGGTATATTCTATAAGCTCTGACCTAATCTTGTGTTATAACTTATAATTATAAACAGGTAAAGTTTCAGAGTAAGTGATTTTGTAAAAGGCCAATATAAAAAAAAAAAAATATATTCCTTTTACAAGTAGAAATGGAAATCTAAGTACCATCGCAAGTTGAGTATCATTGACTATCGTGGAAGATGACTTATATAATAACGTAGGTACAAGTAAGTATGTTAACAAAACACTAGAGCTTTAAATATATTACTTATCTTCTCATCGTAAAGATATCAGTTTTTTTTCTTTGTTTGTGAAAAAAAATAATAAAAAATAAACAAAAGCAACGTCGTGGATAAAAAAATAAACAAGAGAGAGCCGATTCGGAACGGACCTGTCGTGTCTTTGAAAAGGTAATATCGACGTTCGTTTCGTTCGAAGAATATCAAAGGCAAACAAATCATCAATCTATTCACCGTGGACGATCGACAGCCCTGTCATAGAATGGGAGAACCAACAGGCTTTTCTCTTGAATTATTCAGCCATCCGTCATCACTAACAATAGAAAAGAAATGACGGTATAAAAACAAAGTCAGTATGTATGGCTGCACAAATTGCCCAGAAAACTAAGTATGCGTGTGGCCGAATCAAGCTCTACCAAATTTCGCTTCATTTATTGGCACCAGCTGAAATAAGTGACAGCGAGGACTAGAGTCGAAAATATGACTGAAACAAAAAATCTATGTCGACTTATTAATACATAAGCCCTGTTTCGTGATTGATAGATAACTCAAATAATGGTTAAATGTCGTTTCCAGCGGTTAAATATTTACGATTATGCGTTTTACAAAGAACAAATACCGTAAATAAATGTCAGACTGTCTATTTCAAGCACCATTGTTCAAGGTTGTTTTTTCTTCAAAACACGCTCAATCGTAAAATTTCAACCGCTGTAACGACATTAAACCTTTAGTTGAGATAACTATACAGGGTGTTTCATGTAACGTGTCAAGCCGATGCGTGGTAATAGGTGAGTACCATACCTATCCATTTCACCCCCATGTATGTTAGACAAATATTTATAGTTTAGGAGTTATAATTTTTTTTCGATATTTTTCATGATGCACCTAGACGATATCTTTAAAAAATTATACCTTTTTTTTGGGTCCACTTTTCTCAGATATTTTGATCTCAATAGAATTCCCATTATTTGCAAAATTATGAGTAAAATAATCGCCATCCTAACTTAGGCACAAGATACAAAATTATTGATCGATACTAAAAAATATTGCATTTAGCAGAACCGAATAGAATTTTCAACATAAATTTAAAAATATAAAAAAGGTTTTCCATAGTTTATGACTAATTTTAAAAACTGCTTGACTTCATAAACTTTCATTACAATACAAAAAACGATCTACTTAATGGGTAATTTTTAGCTTAAATCGGCCGTTGAATGTGGCATATCGGAAATATCTTGATTTTCATAATTTTTATTTTTATTGTTACCTTTGCATATTTTTATCAAATCTGATATTTAGTGTCCCTCTATGTTTAAATAGAGCTCATTTGATAACAAGTACATACATTATGTACCTACTACTATCTTTAACCACGACCATATGAGTAAATGAGGGATCCAAAATTTTACTTACATTGCACTCAAATTTCGTACTTTATTAACAACAAATAAACAAGAAACAATTGAAACTAAGACATGCATCATAAAAATCATCTACAACCCATTTATTCACAAACTAAATCATTTCCTTGAGGCTTGGGAAAGCTAAACTAATCCTTTAAGGTAGGGACTAGCGAGCACTAATAATTAAATATCAGATTTGATAAAAATGTGCAAAGGTAACAGTAAAAATAAAAATTATGAAAATCAAGATATTTCCGATATGCCACATTCAACGGCCGATTTAAGCTAAAAATTACCCATTAAGTAGATCGTTTTTTGTATTGTAATGAAAGTTTATGAAGTCAAGCAGTTTTTAAAATTAGTTATAAACTATGGAAAACCTTTTTTATATTTTTAAATTTATGTTGAAAATTCTATTCGGTTCTGCTTAATGCAATATTTTTTAGTATCGATCAATAATTTTGTATCTTGTGCCTAAGTTAGGATGGCGATTATTTTACTCATAATTTTTCAAATAATGGGCATTCTATTGAGATCAAAATATCTGAGAAAAGTGGACCCAAAAAAAGTTATAATTTTTTAAAGATATCGTCTAGGTGCATCATGAAAAATATCGAAAAAAAATTATAACTCCTAAACTATAAATATTTGTCTAACATACATGGGGGTGAAATGGATAGGTATGGTACTCACCTATTACCACGCATCGGCTTGACACGTTACATGAAACACCCTGTATATCACGAAACTGAGCCTCAGTTGTTTTAGTAAGTAAGCATGATATTAAAACATGTAATGTACTACATTATGCAATAAATAAACTTGAACTTGAACTTGAACTTAAACTATTTGATTTAGTAGCGTTTAGTTAGGCTCTTCTGAGGTTTTCTATTTTGTAACAGCAGCCTCCGTTTCATTTAGTATGAAACTTTACCAGCATAATTGACATTTGTTATATTAACCCGTCCCGGATCGCTGCGACCTTTTACGGGTAGACCCTTATTTTTTGTACGGGCGTCAAAACAAACATCTAATTAGGTAATAATTTAGGGAGTAATTCATCAATTTATATTTATTTTATGTTGTATTTCTACAAATAGAACATTGTATTTATAGGGATGTAGACAACTTAAACAAAAATTTTAATGTTAAAATAATTTATTAATATGATTTAGTTTAATTTATTAAAAAAATTAAGTAAAAATTAATAGAGTAATAAAAATGTTAAAAGGATTAAAACTAGTATTCAAAGAAAGTTGCACTCAGATGACCATGATTTTTTATTTGAACAGTATTATTTTTAATATGTACTTGTATTAAGTACAAGATCAAGTACATATTACAAATAATACTGTTTCAAGAATACATTTTTTTATGTCTAATGGTCAATCTGAAGTTTTGGTATCAATGTATAACTGTTCAAATGAACAAAAAAAAAACACGTAAGTATTTAAAAAATGCCTTCTGTCACAAATTTTAAATATCGAATTCCTGGAAGCCCAGCACGTTGTTCGTCTTGTGAACACCGCGCGCGGGCTGTTGAGCCCGCGGTATGATGGACATGCGGCGGCCGGCGGCCGGCGGCGGTGACGGCTCCGTGCGTGCGCCCGGCATTATTGAGAAACGCCTGGAAGACATGTAAGTGGTTAACATTTTTTGGGTGACTATAGACGGCGAGGTGAACTGAGTCCTGTCAGTGTCATGTTTATCTCGCTTGCACATAAAGCGGCGCGCTAGATATTCCTTTATCCATTGATTATCCATGCTAAGTATATGTCATTACTGGTGATACACCTAGTTGCCACAATAGTTTAAGCTAAGGAATTGATTCCTTGATACAAAATCGACAATCATTAGAAGATTTTTTATAAAGCGTACACCCTCCCAATTCCGTTCACACCATTTTTCTATCCAGGTACGTTTATGGTTATTGATCTAAAATAACTATTTAAATTACTACTACTATTAATAACATTGAACTTTTATTACTAGCGTATAGAACTGACATCATGAACAAATTTTGTGTTCAATGACACGGTCGTCAACTCGTAGTACAAATCATAAGTCCAAATTCAAATTTTCAAAGAAATCGTCACAATCTTGTCGTCGTTTTTACGACACATTTTTTTCTTGGCATAGCTTCTCTATACGAAGTAGTAACAACTAATTGATTAATAATAAAGAATTCGTTCAAAGGTATACCTTTGATCTTTAAGGTTTCAGGTAGGTAACATTCATTCTTAAATAACAGGCATTCAGATGAATGCAATAAAGCATCCTACTGTTTGTGTTTCTTAATTACAAAGAGCATGATTTACCACAATACTGTACTAAATTAATTAATTCAATTAATTAACTTAATTAACTGAAGCCTTCTCCTTCCTCATGATAATACACCCCGACATTACGTCGGATCATTTTGCTGGAACCTAACACCGTCTGCGATAGTTTGTAACCATGCCAAAATGCATACTGATCGGCTTATGTCTAGACTCGTTGTTAGGCAAATTAAGTAGATATTATGTAATGATAACTAGACTGTAAAAGCTTGCCTGATTTGCAAAAGATATTTTGTATAAAGCTAGAATTTGCGAAATGAATAACCATTTGAGCGTTAGTTCTTAGAAAATAGAATCAAAGAGTATTGCTGAAATACTTAAAATTGACGGTCTCATGATCGTGAATGCTAATTTTTAAATTTAAAAAAAGTTGCTGAATGGGTAAATAAATAAACTTTTTCCTTTTTACAAGACATCAAAACAGTAACAAATTATAAGCCTTCTAGCTGAAGATGGAAGATGAATATTAAGAGAAATCGCATTATAAGGGTATCGTCTTATAAGGGTTTGTTTCAGAGGATTTTTCTTGTCCCTTTTATTCAGCGGATATTTTTCTGATGTTTCATTTTTGGGCAAGACCGCAAAAAAGAAACATCACTTTCTGGCTATTCGTAGCCTCGTTTTTCTGATATATTGTAGCTCTTACGTTTCGTGAGTGAGCTAGTGTAGGATACTAATTCGTTTTCTTTTTTTTTACATTTAGGGCAGGCCCGACGCAAAAGCAATTGTTTTTTACCAGCCAGTCTTTGTTTTTGTTATTTTCACGTTCGATTTTTGTTTAGTCAGTAAGCTGTAAAATGTTGTTGTTTAATTTTAATACACTTACCAAGCTTAATGTGACCAGTTACCATGGAATAAATAAATAGCTTCTGTGGCTATCAAAGTTAAAACGCTTTTGCAAAGGTTATAATTTATTGCGTTGATGAAGTCTGTGTTACTTAAGCGAGATTGAATTGTTTATGGAAGACTTTTTACAGTAAATCAATGAATAAATGCTTGATGTGTATCATACAGTTAGGTATGAATGTTAACATATCACATGCTCTAAAGCGCATTGACCCCTCATCGTCGAATCATACATCGATTATACTGACTGTCACTTGTTAAATTTACACTTTTTTAAAGATTGCAGGTGATACTATTTTAAATAAAGCATACCTACTACTACTTGAAATTTAACTCCGTCACGAATCGTAGAAGTAATTATCTGACAGTAGAAGTTTGCTTGTTGGCAACTAGCTGCGCCCTATCTAATCCAATATATTCATAAGAAGTCCACTCTGGTGTCAAAGCAGTAATCATAACTAATCTAAAACTTGACCATAGCGTACATTCCCGAGTTTAATAGCTTGACCGGTGAAACTTAAATTCAAATAACTGAGCCGAGGGTTAATCCTGAAAGGTGGTTTTGAATTAGTTCTTTGCTGTTTGGTTTAATGTTAACAGAGTTGATGACTACCTAATGCTGTACCAATTTAATAATAATAATAATAATAAAATGCGTTTATTGCTTCCCATACAAAAAAGAACTAGTTTTAGAAAATAATTTAGTTTTGTATTCATTTAAATCTTACTTATTTATTCCTTCTGTGTTACTATTGTTATGATTCATCCTCGACCATCATGTAGGTATATTTTTTTTTTACGGAAAGCAATTAATTCCTGAGATAAACATAGACATGCGTCAAAAGAAATTTTTGCACCAGATTGACCATCTTTCTTTAGCTTTTTCAAGGTAGCTGACAACCCCAGCTTATTCGAACGATACATTCAAAAACTGGCAATACAGAAACTAAGTATAAAGGGTGTCCCAAACAATAGTGTGCAGCCAAAGCTCAGAGGTGAGAGCATCACTAAGGGATACCCAAATCAACCCCTGTGCATGTTCCGCTATTTTTTATAGTTTTAGAGTTATTATTTTTTAATATATTTTTTTTCAATGTTTCAATATTTTATAAAAGATTAATTTAGAGGTAATACTTTTCTCAGCTAATCCTAGTATTTAGCTAATAAAGAGAAAAATATCAGGTATGTACCTTATCTTTTCGCGGCACAGTGACCAAAAAAGTGCCTTAACATAGAAATATAAAAAAAACATTACTCGAAAACTATTGAAAATCGTGGAACATACAGGGGGGTCATTTGGATAGCCCTACTGATGCCCTGGACTTCCGCTTGACACAATTCTTTGGACACCCTGTATAATATACCTGGCCGCTGGTAAGACAGACATGCGTCGGAATAGATGCTCCGCCGCGCTGCGGAGGTCGTCATCTTGCATCAGACTGACCATATCCTTCTCTCGCTTCTCTAATGCCTCTTCTGCAACTCCCACTTCTCCTTCCAGTGAAACGTTTACACACTGAAAACATTGTTAAATAGCTATAGGATGTCAATTTGAATGTTAGCTTGGCAAACCTTATGTACATAAGGCTGACAAAGGGCTTTGAAATTTTTACTACGAGTATGTAGCGTAGTTCATTTGATTTTTAAATTTTTAAGAAATGACGGCCACGTCTGAAACCGTCAAAAATGAATAGATCATATCGTAAGATGGGTTTCAAATTACAGGCTGATAAAGATGTAAATCTTCAATTTGAAGTACCTTACAGCCTGTTTATAGCTTAACGAGATGCGTTTTATTAATGAAAGAAATACTATTTGTAAAATAATGCAAGAAATCGTTTTTTTAAGGATTTATTGATGGCCTCATCTAGAAGGACCGAAAAGTGAGCCAAAACATTCATACGCCTTTTAGATTTGCTTATTTTTTTTTATTATTTGCTCTCATTCTGTATCTTTAAAAGCAAAACAACTTGCCGTCAGTACAAATAACAATGTGGTGTCAGCCTTAAAACTTTTTGTATTCTTTATCGCATGTACAGTAGCTATGAAATTTTTCTCGTGTCTCTTGTAAAAATATATCAGTAAAAGTAATTTACTTAAAACTATGAAGACAAAAGTAAATAAACATCTCTGTCCAACATTTGCCTCCGAGCTTCCGCAGCACATTGCTCATGATAAATGTTCCACAACTGTTCCGGGCGGACACTGTGTACGCAAAATCGGACGCTGTGGTGTCACACTGCACGACATTTTGTCATCGCATGCAATATTGCACGCAACACAGTGCGTCTGTTTCCCAAGGGAAAACATACGTGCAGTGTCGGAGGAAAATCCTTGGCACGCAATACCAAACGAGGTAGAACTTCAGTTGTGACTGCGAGCTTGGGGACATGTTCCGTTAAGTGTGTAGTACTAATTCTATTTTTGTTTTTATTGATTTTTTGTCACATACAAACTTGTATAAAGCAACTGTGGCAAACAAGGAATCAAACCCTGTGTCTCACGCTAGCCGGGCGAATGCCTATAGCACTCGGCCACCGACACATTGGCAAGTCGGTTGAATTTTGAAAGTGCTTTCTTTAACGCATAGGCTGCGTCTCTTCATCAATGTTGTGAGATTGCTCTCACAATATCCGAAGTAGTACTACTTTTGTTTTTGTAAAATGTTGAATAAAATCAAGTAATTGTAAATGAATCTCGATCCACTTAAATTTAAATCCCTTCTGATACTGTAATAATTAACTACTCAATTCCGTTGCAATCGAAATTTATCTGCGAGTATGCATACAAATCAGAAAGCTTTACGGTTTCGTCGTGAGGTTTATGTAGAATAATAATTTTACGATTCCCCGAAATTCTTGATGCCGAACACTTACCTACAGCCTTGTAATATAAACGAGGTCAGATAGGCACAGAGGTCAGATTTATGAGAGCACTCAAGCAAGGCTCAAGAGGCTGGGGTATACGGGTGGACACGGTATTTATGGCCAGGCGTCTAATGTAATTCCCATAATCCGTATTAAGCCACGTTTTCACAGCCCAAATTAGTAGGGAAATTGGAGTTACACAATCTCGAGTAGTTGAACCATTACGCGTATTATTTTTTGCGAAAACGTTTACAGGTAACGTTATTCCGCATACCGTGGCTTTTAAAACCCGCTAAAAGTATTATGGAACTTATGCTAGCACATTTTGCGAGCGTATAAATATTGTGTTAATCCGTTATTAACGTTCACTTTTTGCCTGCGGGTTAACAGTTTTGTTTATTTATTGCGGGTAGATTAAAAATAATGTCGTGAAAGAGGATATTTAAAGTATGACGCGTTTGGTGATGGTAAATAATGTTGACTGACGCGAAATCAGGCTAAGTTGACAATCAGTTCGATAAAATTGTACTGAGTTTTTACGTATCAGGGAATTACAAAAAAGTTACTACTTTAACCGCCTATCAATCTTCACTATCTCAGAGTTCCTTTTTTGTGAGATATGATGACTATGGTTGTGAGAAAATGGTGCATGCATGTTTAATATCTATACACTTACAGTAACAAAGATCTCAAATTATTTGTCACCTACCGTGTCCATAAAAGAAGCAACGTCAGCGTTGCCAAACGAGCGAGCAAGTCCGGCTGCTTCGATCAACGCTGCCCGCGCTTCGGGCCGATTGTTCTGAAGCAGGTGGCAGCGGGCCAGAAGGAAGGTCGAGTTGAGCAACCAAAGACGCTGGTTGGCTGCGCGGGATTCTAAGATAATGATGATACTATTATATCAATTTCATTACGCGTTCAGCGCGGAGCTGAGTACCCATCAACGAGTACGCTACTGTTTCTAGAAATACCATTCTAAACTTTTTGAAAGTGTTAATTTCATATATTTTTTTACAGCAAGTTGCTAATAAGTTATTTATATAGAACCATTTAAGTCTGTCAACTGTCACTTAAATTCATATGAAACTCGTGATTAATATTGATGAAATTACCTAAATAAGCTAAGAATAAGATAAAGATATTTAACGTAGTATAAAAAAAAACTTTCAATAATAAGAACTAACTGTAATTGCGTTACGGTCTGAAGAATCCAGCTAATGCGCTGTCCAATAAATTTCAAAGCCAAACTTAGATTCATACCTAATTGAATAGCATCTAAACAGTGCCGAATGATCCATTATAAGCAAATTGGAGATAATTTACGTCGTTAGTCACGTATAATAGTAGCGAGTATCTAATTACGTCCCGATAGAGCGAACAATCAATCAGCAAGGCGACAGTTCTGCGAACTCAATAGTTGATATGTCTTAATGATCACGCTATTGACAGACACACCTCGGGGATATCTGTGTACTGTAAACTGAGGCTTGGAGTGATTGATTCAGCGTTAAGTTAAAGTTTGAGTTACGGCCGAAAGCGAGGGGTTGACGGAACATGACTAATGACACCGCGATGGCTTTACCGGATCATTAGAATGAGGAAGATTACTTATTTTAGGTAGAATTTTTTAAATGGCCACTCATTCTCAAAATGTTCAATTAATTCGTTTTAGTAACATACAAGTAAATTATGTCAATGTTCACGGATAAAACAGTCAGGCAATGAATTTCGTCAGATGTTTTATACCTTCTGCAGGGGGAAGAAACTTCCCATATAAGAAACTAGAAAGTGGAGTATCAACATAACTAGCTACACTCTTAAAAAATTGTGTATGCAGTTAAGGTTTTAAGAGGTGTGATAATCATTTGAACGATTGTCAGATGTTAATGTCCTGTCCACTATCATCATCATTCATCGTTCTCTTGCCCTGTTCCCAGTTTATCTGGGGTCGGCGCAGTATGTTTTACGCTTCTACACTATTCTATCACTCGTTACTGAATCATCCACTCCTTTCACCCTCATATCATTTTTCACACAGTCCATCCATCTCTTCTTCGGTCGGCCTCTTCCCTTCCAGCCATCCACATTCATACTCATCACTCTTTTAGTTACATGACTTTCTTCCTTCCTCATCACATGACCGTACCAAGACAGACGATGACTCACCATCTTTTATTTATTTATTTTTATTTTATTTGTTAAGGACAACCAACAAAGCATACACCACACATTGACATACTTAATATTAAACACAATTTTACAGTGTTGCCTTACTTATAGGCTGCCACGACATTCACAACAATACTGCTGAAAACAGAAATATAGCTTAAGTTATTCAAGTTAATTTGAAGAAACAATAAACAAAATGTCAAAATTTTTTAAACAATTTACCATTTTAAACAATTTACCACCTCTCAAGTTGAAATGAATCCATGAGTGAGGACTTAAATTTACGTAGCGAATAAGACATATCAACATCGGACGAAAGAGAAAGTTTACTGAAATTGGACTGAATTCTATCAATGGCGGAAAAATGACCCAGGTTAGTCCTAAACATATTTGCCTTAAAAGGCAAATATCTGGATAACCGAGCTAATTTACTTGGAACATTATAATTAATCCTCGACAAGAGGTCAGCACTATCAACTTTATTATTAATTATTTTGTACAGACACATAAAATCTTGAAATTTTCTGCGATCTTCTAATGATAAAAGTTTAAAGTATTCTAATCGGGTCTCATATGTAGGCAAACGCTTTGCTAGCTTGCACTGGTAAGACAAGTGATAAAGAAATTTCCTCTGAATGGACTCCAACCGCCGTTTGTGGACATCATATAAAGGAGACCAGACTACGCTGCCGTACTCCAAGCCTGACCGTACTAGTGAGTTGAATACTGCTATTTTACTAGATGAATGTTTAAAATGTTTACAATTACGCAAAACAAAGCCCAAAAGTTTAAAGCCTTTTTTAGCAATTTTATCAACATGAACATGGAAACGAAGTTTACTATCAATGTGAACCCCCAAATCTCGAATCGCGTCCACTTCTTGAATAACTTGGTCACCAATTCTGTATGTATTTGTATTAGGAGTAAGTCGACGAGAAAAATGTACAAAATAGCATTTTTCAGCGTTAAGTTTAATTTTGTTACATTCGCACCAATTCGAAAAACGGTTCAGGTCTTCCTGAAGTAAGCGATGATCGCTTTCATTAATTTGGCGCATGGCGATCTTGAGATCGTCAGCGTATAAGTATATTTTTGAATTTAGAAAGCAAGAATCAACGTCGTTAATGAAAATATTAAAAAATAAAGGACCTAAATGGGAGCCTTGCGGGACGCCTGATGACGTCATATACGCATCTGAAGTAAAACCGTCAATCGCTACTCTCGACCACCTGTCAACAAGGTAAGACGCACACCAGCTTAGTAAGTTACCCGTGATTCCACAGCTGAAAAGTTTGTTGATTAGGATTTGGTGGTTGACCTTGTCAAATGCCTTACTGAAATCTGTGTAAATAACATCAACAGGCGAACCATGGTCAACAGCATCAACAATATCAGTCAAAAAAGTTACTAAGTTTGTGGATCTTCTCAGTTACCGGTGCCACTTTCAGACTTCTTCGTATGTACTCATTCCTCATCTTGTCCATTCTTGTATGTCCTGTCCACTATGAAGGTACAAAATGAGTGAATCCTCTACTGAGTTATATACTATATACTATAGTTATTAATACCTGATTGGCATTTCAAAGCGAAGAACCGTGCTCGATGTGCTTGTTTAGTTTCGTTTAGTAGACGAGCCAGCTCATGGAGGATGTAGCAGCGTTCAGGAGGTCGTGTGCTCATAACTAGAGAACGTTCTAGGGTACGAATACGCGACCTACGAAATAACATATTTATGTAATGCAATCTATATTATGTTATGCATGTTTTTAACACTATATTTACGAGAAGTGTTTGCAAGGCAAGCGACCAATCCGCACTGAGCCCGCGTGGTGGAGCATGGCTCATACTACCTCACATTTGAGGTAAGGCCTTTGCCCAGCAGTGGGATGCTAACAGGCTTACTTTACTTTTTAGTTACGAGTAGTATTTTGGCGCATAGAATCTGGTATCAAAGGGAAACGGTTTCTGCCAACCGAGGTGTTATTCATCAGGGACTATAGTCCCATGGAATACCGTCTGGGTGTTCTATATATAGTTAGTCAGATAGAAAACTAACACACAGTATAAAGATGACGAATTAGTTGATGTTGTAAGTAAAGCTGTAAACTCATTTGAAACGTTTCGCTTTTAATTCCCAGAAATTAAGAGGCATTTGTATTCAAAACACTCCATGATACTTTTTGTAACAGTAATTGAGTATTATACATACTTGAATAGTACGAGCAGAATGTGAAAAGCGATCTACCTTTTTACATTCCAAAAATGGTCACGCTAACTTTCGGATTGATCCGCGAGTAATGTGAATACGCTTGTCCATTCCGACATTCCGTTTTAAAATTCCAGTTAAAATTAAATTTTGAAATGCTCACAGGTGGAACTTTATTCAAAAGTTAGCGGGGTAGTTTTTTAAGTGAATTAGATAGACTCACTTGGCGTCCCGGGGCGGAGCCGGCGGCCTGTGGCGGAGAACAGAGTCCCTACTTGGCTCTCGTGACATGTACATGCCAAGGAGAATGAAGGCTCTCTTTTCCCGGTCCGATTCGCTCATTGTGTCTTTGACACGTTTCTGCGAGTAATAAAAGGGCTGTGAAAGTTTATTGCTTGGGAGGTACTTTTCTCCGGCCTAACATGTCACGATGTAGGCACTCACTTACATTATTGTGTTAGCTGTCTACGTTTGAACTTTTTTGCGAATTTATAGATTTAACGAAAAGCCCATGGTTAACGGCCCATCTTCGCAATTTTAGCCTTATTAAATTAGTTGTAGTGGAAGGATATCAAAATCTAATATTGTGTAACGATACGTTTATTTATGGGCTTAATAATAAAACAAAATGACAAAACAAGCTTACAGTTATTATTAACAATACTTATAAGTAACTTATTACTTTCACTACATATAAATACGGGTATATGAAATTGTATTTGATAAATAGGATAAATATTTATCTATTCAGTGGGATAAATCAAATGTACCATAGAAATTGATACTTACCTTACTACCGAGCCAACCTAACAAGTTTAATATGTTTGCTACTTTGTATTAAGCCAGTGAGCGAGCAAACTATGTTGCCTTACCATTAAATAATTAAAAACTACTCGGACAAGAGTAAACTCTCATCGAACTAATTGATGCTACTTCTAGGTAGACTTATCATGATGATCATACCTGATCCAAAAACGCATTAGCCACAATATCATACAGCTGCTGTAGAAACTTCTCTTTCGCTGGCAGCAGATTACTCGTCTTCCTCGAGATTTGATCCATAGCAAACTCTGCGCTCTCCAGACATTTGGCCGTGTCTTTTTCTTCATATGTCTTCTGGGTGGACTTGACGAGTCGTTTTGCATCGATTGCGTGTTGGCGTTGCGCGCGCGTCAGTTGTTCTTTGCGCGCGCGCGAGAGGCGTGCGCGGGCGGCGGCTTCAGATGCGCGCGCCGCGTAGAGTGGACGTCTTTCGCGGAGAACTGCCTGTAGATAAGATACAAGTTAGAGGATCTATTTTATAAAATAATATAATTATTCTACACTATTATAATGTCAACTGCTTAATGTTTCGCCGATAATACTGATCTTACCGCAAAAGCTATTGAAAGCCAAGCTACATTTATTTTGAGGCACAGCTTTGCATTATTTCTCTGCCGAACTTTTCTTTTAATACTGCATTGTATTATTTTCCTGTATTGATTAAGATATAATATAAAAATAAATCATTTAAAGAAACTGGTGTATTAGCTTTATACTAAATCAATTTGATTTGCCATCGCACTCTTACATATATAATTAGATTTCATTATTTCAATTTGCAAAAAGCTCACTAAAAGCTTAGCACCATCTTGTCTGACTTTTGTTAACAACATACAATACTGGAAAAAAAAAACTGAAATTCTAAAAGTCTGAATAAAAAAGCTTCATTTCAAAACTTATTTGCTGCAGCAATTATAACTGCCTGAGACTATAAAACTTTAATAGGTAGCTTGGTTGATGCACTACTTCACTGCATCGTAGACTTGTTTAAACTCTTTGTTAATTAGAAACAGGCTGTTCTCTACCTACCTTTTTCCATATCAGCGAGAACTTGGCTTTATAATACTCTTCGCTTATAATTAGAAATTGTTATTCTCTACCTGTCTCTGTCTTTTCCATATCACAGAGGACTGGTCACTTGTTACTCTTTGCTTATAATTAACGGACTTAAAAAGGAGGTACTTAGTTAGACCTATATGTTTGTTTGTGCCTTTGTTTTGCGATTAAAAACTGTTAGGTCTCTACCTGTCTCTTTTCCACGTCAGCGAGGGCTTTATTGGCCAGCACTTGCAGCATTTTGGAACCTTGTTTATTAGCTGAAGACAGTCGCTCATCCTTGCACAGGGCTGTGAGGAAATATTTATCGTGTGCCATCCGCTCCAAATATTTTGACGCCATGAGACGGTATATTTGTTCAGCTCTTTGCCGCTCCGCACGTGATATTTCTTGCACCTGAAATAAAATTATTCATGTCACTGAATATTTTTGCAATATATTGGGAAGCTTCACACGAATTTTCGTAGTGCACAGTTTTGAGCGGGGCATGTCTCGTATGTGAGATAGTTTCCACCTATTGCAGAGTCGCTGATTCTATAGAAAAAGATCAAAATAATATGTACTTTACATGACATAATTATAATATTCTCCTACCGATTTTCAATAATAGCAACTCCAATCAATATAGATAGGCTAGGTCCTCAGGAGATATTAAAATGCCTAGATGTGCGCGCAATACACAAGCGCACTCTGTGTTTCTTCACTCTCATTCATTCGGTGAGACAGCAGTCCGACTTTTTCTGACACTTAAAACGCTTAAATGTTATGCTTAATGCGTAAAACCGTAATACTATATTCTTCTTTTCCAAGAAAAAATATGGCACCGTAAATTATAACGTACATTCCCAAGCATTTTACCTGGTTCCACAGGATTGCCGAGAAAAAGACAAATAGGAATTCCACAACCCTTCCACGTCCAAGGTTAAGGTAAGTTATGTATGTACTTAGTAGGACATGAGCTGGGTACGTGACACCCATGAAGATGTCTTAAGTGGAACGCCAGAGGTGTATGAATAGTTTAACGTGATGTTTGTTAGATAGTAACCTACTCGTACATACGTGTCATCCCTGAAAAACGTCTCCATATTGCTATGAATAAAGTATTTTTTTAGAAGTATATTTTAAGCCGCAAGTTGCATAGCAGGAAAGCCTTAATAGATCAACATAATTAAATATTATGAAATTCCAACGATAAGTATCACATACCTACATGTTGAATTCGTAACAGATTGAAGTCGGTAAAAAATTAAATAAATACTTTAACAACTTAAATAAATCAGTATCTACTCTCGGGTGTAAGAACTAGCCAACCGATATTGCATGCTTTTAAAAATGTAAAGACAGTTAGCTGTTGCAACCAGAGCAGAGCATTGCTAGGAATATATGACTCCATTACATTAAGTCGTTAGGTGCATTCGGTTAGCTCGGGTAAAGCGACCGAACACGCTTTTGACATAGCCAAGTAAGAAAAGATCACATACACCCCAATCTCTAAAACTCCGAAAAAAGCTTAGCGCAAAACATAATGAGAATACATAAATGAGAAAACTAAAAGTTTGACAGTACGTGTAGGTACTTAAAAATGTTTTTTACAGTATGAAGACCCCCCGACTTCACAAATATAAGGTCTTAGTGTACTTATAACTTAAAGTAACTTCAAAATAGGAAGGTATTAAGATTTTTCATTCTTCTTTCGGGTGGACGAGGTGCTCGTAAGGTAGTGGTGGCAGCGCTCGGTAGTAATTACCGAAGTTAAGCAACCTTCGGTGTCGTGTTTAGATGGGTGACCTATACGACCATATCAGTGACGTGTATCTCGAACACCTCCGTACTTCAGAAGGCTGGTCCCGGCTAATGTCGGTTGATAGAAGTCGTAAAGCCTAGTCAGAGGCCTTATGGGCGGCTTGCAAACACCCCTCCACCAATCTTACTATGAGCCCGAGTGGTGGATTATGTCTCAAACTACCTCATAGTCACGGCAAGGCCTTTGCCCAAAAGTGGGATGTAACAGGCTTTCCTTTACTTTCGGGCGGAAAAATAAAAACAGATTTTAATTAAAGGAGTCGGATAAAAATTGAAAAGGCTAGACTTTTTGTCTTGGATACGTATAAATAAATAAATAAATAAATAATAAATAAATAAATAAGTTTATTTCAGGCATAACCCAGAGCAGTTAGTAACAATGATTCTTAAAAACTAGTGTTAGTGCTGATTACATTTACATTACAATACAATTAATTAATACTATTATTAATTAATTTAATACGTATGTCTAACAAGATCTAACTTTCATCCTACTACTATTATAAAGGCGAAAGTTTGTAAGTATGGATGTATGGATGTTTGTTACTCTTTCACGTAAAAACTACTGAATGGATTTGAATGAAACTTTACCACAATATAGCTTATACATCAGAATAACATATAGGCTACAATTTTTGAGGTTTCTAATGTGAGGTCATAAAAAAACACATTTTTTTGCGCTACTAGACGGGACGAACCTGAAGTCTACGCGAACGAAGTCGCGGGCAAAAGCTAGTATCAATATATTACAAAGTGAACTGGCTATATTGTCCAAGCTGTTGCATATTCGTGTTTCCCGTGGAAACATTAAGACCATTTGGCATTTTTGCTCAAACACTGAATGCAGCCATCTCGACGGAAAACTACACATTCCAAACATCTGCCTTCGGAAGATGTTGCATGAGGTATCATTTGCTATTGAAACTGTTTCAGTTCATATTATAAAATTACTTTGTTGTAGCCAAGAAGAATTTAAAATTAGGTGGTGGTAAAAAATATACATTTATTAGACCAAAAAAATTATTAAACTTAAACATACATGAAATCATGAAACAAACTTTAAACCTACCTATGTTTTAAGTTAAAGTATCAAAAATTTAAGAGAAAAGAGAACAAATCATTAAAACTTATGTGGTTATTCTCGTAAATTGAAAATAGCACAAAGGTATATCAGACATTAGAGAAAATCTACCCGCTGAACTGAAACCTCTCAAACGCTAAAGAGTGAAAATGTAACATTATACCTACTTACAACATTTTCTGCCCGCCTACCAAAAATATCATGAAACATCAAATAAAAAAAGTTCCACCGATATCTTTGCTCCCAAGTTTCACTTATCTTACCTGTTGCGTAGGTTTCTTTTCCATGCGACTTTGTCTGACTTTTACCAAGGGCGCGTTGGAGTCCATCGATTCTTTCTTCAGTTCCACTCGACGGTAAAGTGACGCGACTGATGCGAGCATCTTTCCAGCGCTTTTTCCTGTACATTCTCGGACCTGAGGAAATTTTAAAGATAAGTAATCAAAAAAACAGTCATCAAATAAAGCATTCAAATTAATAAAAATATCAAAAATATGTTAATTTTTATATGTTGTATATTTATTTTATGTAATTTTACGTATGTTTATAAAAAATATGTAATGGATTGCAGTAATTTAAGTAGGCTTCTTCGTTATTATTAATATTTAAACGAACTTTGACTAGCAGATAATGCTTCTCATCTCATCATTAAGTCCATCTTTGTACGCCATAATGTAGGCAATAAAGTCTTTAATAAATAAATATAATCAATCAAACCTAATATGAAAATACTGTATTGCACCCGTCGCTGAAATAGTTGCAACCTTCAATGAACAACATGTACAGTCTGATTTGTTGGTACGCTCTGTCTCTGTCGTCTGTCTCTGTCGTCACCGAAAAAAACCATTCGAGACTATAGAACCAAGTTGCGCAACACTATGATGATGGGGCTGCCTCGATTCTGTAGTGCATCGGGAATGTTCGCAGAAGCGCGTGTTGATTGTTTTTACACAACAATGCGCAAGCGATGCACATCCCTGGTGCGCAGGGTTCGGGCCAGCTCCAACAGCGTCCTGAGCATGTTTGCCTCAAGGTTGGATGGTCAGTACCTGAATCATTGCTCAATGATTCACATGAGTCATTGAGCAATGATTTGGGTACATCATTATCATTATTATTACTAGTCAGCACATGTTGATTAATAAAATATTGCATTTTAAATAAAAATAAAATACGCAATTTAATCTAATCTAATTAATTTAATGTAATTTAATGTTTTCAAATTTAATTACTAACTTAGTGTCTTAAGTAATCTCGATTTTCTCTTAATAACAATTTTTGTACTATGATCTGTGATTGGTCGAAATAAAGTGATTTTAATTTTAATTTAATTTAATTTAACTACGCCGGCAAAATATGTAGTGTCATTTATTTTGATATTTTAATATGGTTAAGTATTGTATGTATGTTAGTCTTTAAGGTATTTATTGTATGGGCCTTAGTTGCCTGAAATAAATTATTGAATAAATAAATAATAAATAGAAAAGTGTCAACTTTATGTCATACAAATTTCCGTCATCCCATTTCGCGTGTAGCATGGTTATTAAAATATTCTATAGGAAGTCACTATTAATTTGTTAATACAGGTTATATAAATTTCATTAATGAGACGAAAGTAGGTCGATTTCGGTCCCAATTGGTCGAGTATGCATATTCAACGAGTAAGTAATTAGTAAAATGACTATTAGTGGTTGATTGAACATAAAAAGTTATGTTAACCGTTGACTCTGGCTTACATTTTTTTTGCGTGAGAGCACAATTCCTTTTTCGAATGTGTATATTTTAACTGGGCAGATTGACAGACTTTTGTATCATTTACCAGTATCTACGATAATCGACTTACTATCGATCTTGATAAAAGCTTCATCAAATCTGTGCTTGCTGATTAGTGCTCTTATTTTAGAGCTACAGTCTGTCAAGAGTAGAGTGCCAAAGTGTTAAGTCTAATTTCTTAATGCGGGAGCTCATTTTGATTATAATTATAAGGTATTGTATATAACCTCTATCTGCGCAATAAAAATAGATATTGTAGCGGTTTGATAATATTATGATACGCTATATTTGTGCAGCGCACCGGTTAAATTTACGACGTCTTAAAATAGCCTTATTCATTTTTGTGTTTATAATTTATAGCTCCTGAACGCGGGATATCATATTTCTTCGTAACTTCAAGGAGTTGTCTGAACAGATTTAATTAGATTTCGTTTTACACTGAACGCCGCCGCTTCAATGGATATTTACGCTAACGTTTATAAGTTAATCTGGGATTCTCTGGAATTGCTTAATATTCAATAGATAGCTAATTGAATTCGGTTCCAATAAAGGGAAATTGCTTAATCTCAGCTTATAAGTTGCCGAAGGGACGTGTCGGAGTTAACGGTCGGGTTCAAAGCCCTGTCGAAGGACCAATATTAGTTTTGCTTGTGTTGCATTTCGAATTTGATCTGAAAGATTTTCGTTAGGAAGTTGTTTGTAGATCGTTATAAGTTTTGATATTGGAATTGTGATTTTCCTGATGACTTTGCAATCAACATTCAACGTGTCTTGAAATTGTCATTGATTGTAAATTTTGAAAAAATACAACTTTTTTAAAAATAAATATTATTATTTATCTATTTTATGTCTTTAAATGAGCATGGGCATTTCTCTCAACAAAAGCTTTTGAGAAGTTAAAGTAATTTTGTGACAGACGTGGTTTTATTGTTTGGTCTCCGCCTTAATGTTCACTGTTATGTCTCTCCTGAGTATTATCAGATTGCGTTAAATAAAATGCGTACAAAATCATACTTGAACACTTTTTTAACGTGCGTTGAAAAAGCGGCCTTAAGACTAGGGTGCGGGTAGAGCGCGGTCGTGTTTGAATTCCGACCATCTGAGTGATGTGTATCCTAAGCATCTCCGTGTTTCAGTTAAACAGTTGGTACCGGCTAATATTGGTTGATACTAGTCATTAAGCCTAGTCAGAGGCCTTGTGCGGCTTGACAACATCGGCACGGCAAGGTTGGTCGCTTGCCTTGCAAACACCACACCAATCCGCACTGAGTTCGCGTGGTGTATTATAGCTCATACAACCCTATACTTGAGGTAAGGATCGGCCCAGGAGTGAGATGCTTGCAAGGTAACTTTACTTACTTATTCAGACTAGGGTATTACCGTTTCCTCTGCGAGTCTGGCGCACTGCGCGAAGTTGGGTGGCAATTTGCGCAAGCGCTGGCCGCGGTGGGCAAGCAGCAGTGCGCGTTCAAAAGCACATTTCTCGTAATTCGTCTGCGCCCTCATCTGCAAGGCTGTTAGGTTGTCGGGATCCAGTTCTGCAATTAATAAAATACTTAGGATACCTAGCAGTTTCCCGCCGCATCACCCGCGTAAATATCTCACAAAATATAATTGTAAATTATGCCTATGTAGTATTCCAATTTTAAACTGTATTATCAAAAAGTTTAATTAAAATCCAATCAGCAACTTCGTTTCCCGTCTAGAGTGTTATTATTCTATTTGGAGCAAAGGCAGATCCAACAAAGTAAAAATCATGAAAATCGCTTCACCCTTTCTTCGTGGTATATAACACGATTTTATTTTATGTTTATTGAAGAAGTATAATGTGGCGTAATTGATAGTTAACTTAAATAATGGTTAAGTGTCGTTACCAGTTACCAGCGTTAATATGTACGATTACATGTGTTTAAAAAAACCTTATTTAAATGTCGTAATAGCTACTCGTGTTATAATGGCTAGCTAATTAGACATACCGTTAGCCTTTTCAGCGTCTGCCAGCGCTTCAGCATAATGAGTTGACTTGACACGCGCCTGACTGCGGCCAAGGAGAGATCGCACATCGCAGTTCTGGTAGATGAACGAGATTATTAAAACTAGTTAATACAAAAAAAAACTGAGAGTACGTAAAGCGTTTTTTACTTTACCTCTTACGTAATATTAAGTATCCTTTTCTACCAAAGATACCATGAGATATGACTGATTGTACCGGCCAGCCATTGTCACACGTTCCGGGACACTTCCCGGAACGCGTTATTACTGTCACCATTAACTGGAGTAGTGACTCCAGACGCAATAGATATTTTATTGTTTTCACGTCTGTAGGCGTTCACTGTCCCGGAACGTGTTAATCACCTACGACTACTCCTTAAATAAGTGTACATTAATTAATATGTCACATGTTCTTAGAGCGCGAACTCATGTTATGGCGCGGAACCGTTTACCTCGCAACGACATGGTGCCGTAGCACCGGGCGGCGCCATACCACGGTGTCACACGGCGCCCTGTTTGGTAGTTTGTTTCCTTGTTGTTGTTAAATGGCTAACAATTTAGATGTGGATAATTTGATTTCACTATAGGTAAACCGCAACCGCACCACTCGCGGATACACCCGCCCGCGCCCCACACAAACCTCGCTTTCACATTCCCCCGCGCCCTTGTGCCCCGCAGGCGAAGTCTTATTTTGGGGTCTACCTTTAATAAACTTCTTTCACGGTCCATATTATCGCTATCTTATAAAATAGACTGTTATTTTGGAACTATAGTTCCTACCGTCTACCGCGCGATACGTTTTGCACGACGCCGTGCTATAGACAACAGTCCACGCCTTTAGTGAGCAAGTTACATTGTTACTAATTAAGGAACCTTGTTATTGTAATTAAACAAGCTTGTTAGCAATCCAGATGCCATATCATAATAATCCTGCAGTACGCTAAGCCACATTTGAACGTATCACATTATATTAACGAGCTGCCGTTACTTAGCATCCAATTCACTAAGAGCTATCGTCAACGTTGATTTATACCTTCAATCATTTATGACTGAACGGTTATAAATGGTTCTATTGATCGATTAATGCACACATTAACTCTAAGCGATCCCCAGGCGACAGTGGAATAATGGCTATGGGTTATTAAGGTGATCTCAAGGCAGTGGTTAATGTGTGACAGCATTAATTTAATAGGCACTGAATGCGATGTAAATGTGTTGAAAGCATTGGAATGTGACAGTTAGACAATTTGTATTTTCAGACTGTGCTCAAAAGACCATCATTTTCATCCCTGCGTTAATCCCAGTTGCGAGCGATGACGCTGGTCCGCATTCCTACTTTTACGTATCCTCTGTGGACAGTTGATTGGAATCATCATCATTATCATTAGCAGCCAAAGGACGTCCACTGCTGAACATAGGCCTCCCCCACGGTTTTCCACAGCGACCGGTTGCAAGGGAAGATGTTTACACGAAATTTCAAAAAACACACCAGCCATCTTAATGAGCTTACAAGAAAAAACAACAGTAAACTCCTTATTTCTAGTTGTATTCCTACTCTAATATGCTTGTACATAAATAATGAGACATGAAAAAAGTCTACAGGGACTGGTATTTCATTATTTACTTAAAAGCAATCTATTTATTCTTACATGAAAAACTTTAGTATTTTTTGTTGTTGATAATTTTGTATTTAATAATTATATTTGGTTTTGTAACAGAAAACTACATGTGAAAGTAGTTCTTTGTGACAGTTAATACCTAACCTCAACTGCCTTTGGCATTAATAGATCACTAAGACATCGTTTTAAAAGTTCCATGGGAAACATTTTAATGGATAAAGCTGACAAATAATCTGATCAATCTGCTTGTAAGGGCTTAATGCACTTACCACGTACACATGGTTGTCAATGTATACTATAGACACTACTAGAAACTCTATAGCAACCGCAAGTTTTGAAATACCCCTGCAGCGGGCTAGCCGAAAGAGTTCAATGTTTTCATTTCATTTTCCGTGACAAAATATTAGGTGTCGGGATATTGCAACCTTAGAAAATGAAAATATTTGCACACACTACGAGTATGTGTCAGTTGTCGACGGGTATATTAACTTTAAGAAAGTAATATAGCTTTAGAAGTTTGCTTCACTTCGTTAATAAAATAAATACAAAAATTTTGTTCTTGAAAATGAAATTTCTAATTATTTACGACGATATCTAATGCTTAGGTACTTTTCAAATATGTCAATAATTCAATAAATTCTCCTTATCCTGTGATAAATACATACAATTATGTGTACTAACGCACCTACAAAGCATTTATGTAAAGTATGACTGTTATTTTTCTAATTAAAACTAGTGATTTCGACCAACCGACGTCAAACACATAAAACCTTACATGAGAATTTGTAGCGCCCCTGTTGCTGTTTACCGCCAATAACAACACAGCTAATTAAGGAAAAAGTATATTCTCTTTGCTGACCGTACTCCGTAATAGTGCGATAAATTGCAACAGTGAGAGAGAAACTTCTCCACGGATGTGTAGTTAGGAGAATGATAACGACGCGGATGCAAACATTATCAGCGTTAGGTCCCTAATTGCATGTTTGCTTTCTGAATTTGCGCTAGGCGCAGACGGAACCGACAGAAAAACCTGACTAGAGGCAAAAACGGCAGGGAGGAAAAGAGTTTTGGAGATCGCAAATATTTGTGTGCAGAAATTGAAAGTTATAACATTGCAATTAATTATTATTGCAAGTCAAAGGTTTATTTTTATTTCACATTAAACTTCGAGTCAGTGTCATTGGCTAATAGCTAAAAGGAGGTACTCAAAAATCGACACGTTCAAATTAATCGAACCTCGAGACCATGTGACTTACGTGCGTCTCGTAAAGTCTAATATTTATGAATGCCCTAAGACATCTCTTAAAGAATCCGATATTAACGTAGACACTAATAACTTTGAATGCTTAAGTTTGCAAAGTTCAAATAATAATTACGTATTCCTCAAAGATATATTTGAAAAGCTTTAAAGTCATTGATACTTTACCTGAAGGTTGCATGAAAGACGTCTCTTTAATTTGTCTTATTGATCGTTTCGTTCAATATGTTCATGTAGTCTGTATATCAAGCTTAAATAATAAGAAAAATAAAAGTCAGTCCCTAATCGTTATCCCGAGTTGCTTATTTAAAACGAAACAAAACGCTTTTAGGTTTCAGAAGTTTTGTATGTCTTTCAAACACACAAAAAGCATTTTTGCATGTTCAAACTAGAACTAATAATTGCATGTTTTCAAGCTGAAAATAGATATTTATTTACTTCTGGGATTCCGTAGTTACTATGAACAAGTCTTTCCGCTTCTATCGTGGCTATAAAGGAACTGCAGAGTGCCTTATTATGCGAATGGATCTAGTATCTTTGTGTGTAAATGGGTAGGCACTTTCTTTAGAAATTTTGGACAAGTATTAAGGTAGGAAGTTACATCTACCTACATTCGATGTATCGTTTTAATGCATTTGAAACGTTAGTAGGACACTAACGCATTCACTAACGATAGGTACTGACAAGGATGCATCTATCATATTTAGCTATGTAAGAGCGAGACATAGCAATGCCAATGTTACATGCCGCATTTCAAATATCACTTTCCGCATGCGAATGCGGCGGTGGACTAACGGTGTTAATGCCTGAAAGATGTTGTTGTATTGTAACTGTAAATCTGGAAACACATTTTCGGATGCGTTTGACGGACGTGGCTGACAGTCACGACTTAATTGGTATCTAGGTATTGAATGTACGCAAAGCTGTTCAAACTATCGGAGGTAAGTCCGTCAGTCGCTTCCGATACTGTGTTTCCTGCTTTACTGTTCCATACAATGAAATGCTAAAGCAAAATACAATTAGTTTAAAAAAACGGACAACAAATTACACACACTGGAAAATAACATGAGGCATGCCGAATGAAGCAGACGTCCATACACTAACCCCCTTATTCATAAAAACGCAAACAGTCTAATAAACCTGTTTTAACTATTACACTGTTTTGTCTCGTTCTTTCATGGCGCTGTCATCATTTGACAGAAAGTGACAAAACAGTGTAATAGTTAAAACAGGTTTTTTTTTTAATAGTAACTTGTTTATTTAGATATTATTTCTTAACTAATTAAGCCTATTATGTACAAGATTGTGATATATTTGAAGGGGTCGTCGCTTTTGGTCTACGACCGGTCCCTTCGTTACAGTTTATGATTATTTAAAAAAAAAATATTAAAAGATTATTAAAAAAAAAACAGGTTTATTAGACTATTTGCGTTTTTATGAATAAGGGGGTAAGATGGTAGCAACGATGAGTAGTAGTAGTACTATAGTAGAAGTAATGTGCTACGAAACCCTGCTACAGATTTCATCAGTTCTCACTACGTATACTCACATTCCATTTCAAGGCTTCATTGTAAGCTTGTATCGCTTTTTCAAATTGCTCTAAGCGCTGCAAGTAATTTCTGGCGACAATATATGTGTGTCAGATGTTTTTCCAACATATTGCTTCGACTATTTGTTTTGTCAAGTCTACTGCTTAAGTGATATTGTTCTTTGTTGTTTGTACGCCCTGAGCTATGTTACTTATTAGTGACATACATTAGGCCTGTCAATACTGTATGCTTTATGTGGGTAGACTCATACATTTACCTACTGGATCTTATTAATATATGTTAGGCAAAGGCACACAGAATTATCAAGAACTTTATCAGTTTTAATAACTGAATCATTTATGTTTTAAGAACGAGAGGTTACCAAATTTATTTATTTACTTAGAACTTTATGCACAAAAGATAATAGAATATATTATGGCGGATTGAACTCTAAATGTATTCTCTACTAGTCAACCATAGGTCTGATCAGATAAAGTACAGGAGGTGCAAACAAAGTGAAAGAGGCAAGAAAAGGAAATAGTACAGCAATAAAAAATATAATAAAAGGTATTTGAAAAGATGATAACCATACATAAATACACAAATATAATACAATAAAATGTAAACGTGTCTTGATATACGTTTTTCATCATATCGTTTTTCATTTGAAAATCAAACAACTTCAATCAGTAAAGTCCCTGGTTTTCTTTGAAAGGGGTTTCTATAGGTTTTCCCTCTAAAATGTGTATTCGCTACGGCCTACATTCTCACTAAGTAACACGTGTGAGTTGTCCGTCCAATCGAACTAAATAGACAGGATCGGAAACGTTTGATAAAACTACAACAGAATTTCAATCTTCTGGACATGAGCTCCTTATAGGGGCCAACCGCAGGACATAGAAAATATGTTATCTATTATTCACTAAGGTAAGTTACTATTTAAATTGACATATAAAAGCCATACTAAGAACCTGTTCCACCATCTACAAATAAGTACTAAAGAACGAATAATTCAAATATGGAACGTCATTTTGTATGAAGTATTTAAAACGCTAACCGAGCTAATTATGACCCTGTGAAACAGACTGTTTAACTCAGTTGCAACATAATAAAAACTGCAAGAAATGTTTTTTTTTAGTTTTTATACTTTCGAACAAAATTAAAATGGTGGATGGAAAGGGAGCCAAAATTAATTAAAACATAATTTATGGATATTCTTCGCAGAGATTTATTAAATTTTATATCCCGACGTTTCGAACACTTTACAGCGTTCGTGGACACGCGAATACTACACATTGATTAACCGTGAAATCAATGTGTAGTATTCGCGAACACTTCAGAAACCAGTTAGTCCATGACGTAGCTGTATTTTTATAAAACAGCGCATGTCTTCAAGCCAGTTGCAGTAAATCTTCTCGGTTATTACTCAGAGTAAAATGTGAGCTTACGGCAGGTGTGTGTCATGCCCACTTAGGTTACAGAATACCTACTTACATCCTCTATGGCTAGATCCAGGGTTGCAGCAACACTGAGGCCCTACTACAAAGTATTTACTTGGAAAACCACGAAAGGCTTCAACAGAAGCTGAAGCCTTTTTAAAAGCTTAGAAAATAATTTATTAACGTGAATGGCATGAATGGCAGGGAACTTAGGAGTTGTATCACCCCATGCCTGTGACACACACAACTAGTGTCTTTGAAAGTCCAAATGGAGTGGAGTAGCATGACATTGCTTCCTGTATTTCAAACTAGCCACCATTATTCGTGAAACTTTAGTCACGATAGTTTTCTTCACCAATATGCAATGTAAAAAGACAAAGGGCAGGTTTCATCAGCGATAAATAATAATTAACAAACTAATAATAATTAAAATATGGAACATCATTTCGTATGAAGTAATGAACAGATAACGTTACTGGATACTTATTATGACATAGTTAAACAGGCCATAAGTATGCCAAAATGTTATGATAACACATGGTTACATATTGGGGATCGAACACATCAAAAAAGATTAACAAAATTTTTAACCCTTAGACCATCACTGCCATAATGTCAAAAAAGGCATCTTTCTTGCAGATACAAAGTAGAACCCCTAAACTAGACGGCTTACAATACGTCGACCTAAGCCCCGGACACAGGTGCAGTATTGTCTATTACTTTACTTTCTTACTATCTTCGTTAGATGATAGAGTGCAAATAAAGATATATAAAGCTGACTTTGAGATTTTTCTTCAATGGTGGAGTTGCAGAGGATTGAACTCGCTAGACAAAAAGACTTTCAGTAAAAAACACAAGTACATAATCTGCATCCTTTAACACAGTAGATTCAGTTGCAACAGATTAGCAACGAGTTATATTTTTTCAATTATAAATAAATAAACCTAGTATAAAATTATTTTTTATAGAAACAATATTGAAATCTTTTTTATATATTAATTCAGTTGTTGTGTGTTAAGGTACCTGTCAGTAATCGCCATCTTTTTTAGAAGATTTCGATATGGTTTCAATCTAAAGAGAAGATCTGGTTAGATTGTTTGCTTTTATTTTGTTCTCATTAACACTTGAGTGCTCTTTGTAAAATAGAACTATACTGATATCATCTTTATACATCAAATTTATTATATTACGAGTCTATTACCGTCCTAGATACCTAAATACTTAAGTACTATGTAGACATAATATCAAATGGAACTTACCCGCGTTCCCGAAACACAACCACTGCGTTGCATATGGGTTTCTCCTCTGGCATTAATTTCTTCCTCATTCTCGTCTCTCTGAAGCGTCGCAGTGACAATTGTCACGTATGTTTGTACGTTGCTACGTACAGTGGAGGCAATCTAGGTGACCTCGATCCCCTGTATTGCGAGATGTGAAATTCATGGCGAGGTTTGAAGTGGTTGTAATGCCTACTCAAAAATTAAGAGTCTGTTCGAGAGTAGACTGGTGTTCAGGTTAATGAAAATAGCGTATAAGATTATTGTATTTTTTTCATGAAGTCCGTTTTTCTTTGCGAGTCGAATATTGTAAACAATATTTTTATAACTTTCAAAATAATATCAGTGAATTAAATTAATAGACTATTTGATTTAAATAGATCTCAGTGTGTTCAACAGAAAATTAACTTTGTGGGTTGTAAATTTTGTGTTTATCTTATTTAAAAAAAAATGATTTCGTTAAAAAGGAATGTCAAGACTGTTTACAATATACGACAAGCAAAGAAAAACGGATTTTACATGTTCCTGCTATAATTTTTATGTTTACACTACATGGCGATCGCATCGATGTTCAGACATCTAAAACTTAGGACAAAACCAACCTTGTTGACTTGACCTGAGAGAACTTTACAGACTTTTTTATTGGAGGGGGGGTAATGATAAAGATAAATGAACTCATTAAATAAAGCTCATTAATCAAAACATGCCACGTCTATCATAAAAACTTCTAGTGTAACACGTTTTGCTAGCGTTGGTACAAAAGTTTTCAGAACCTGCTTTCGTCACTTTGCGAAAGACTTAGCGAAGTATCTGTTCGGGGCAAGTTTGTACATGAGCCTTGTAGCAGTCATGTTCATATCAATAAATCAATAGTTTGACTATATCGATAGTTGTCAGATAGTCAAACATTAATTGCTCGGCTGAAACCTTTGATTAAAGTAAAATAGCGGAAGATAGGTGACGCGCCACTCGAAAGTGGACCGCTAAAATCAGGCCCCCGTCGCCTAATTGCCTTCAGTTGTAATCGGGATTGACATTTATAAGACGTGTGACGTAAGAAATGTGTAGTGCCATTTTTTAGCTGACAATGAGTATGACATGCCGTATCTTCCGCTATTTTACTTTAATCAAAGGCTGAAACTGACGAAGTTATAGCTTTAACACCCGCACTTATAAAAGACTCACACACTCTGTTGCTTTTGTACACGTAACACATGAAGATGTTATGGTAAAACTTACAAAAAATATAACGATTAATCATTAAATAGCAGCTTAAGACACGGTTGCATAATCTGACTAAAGGTTTGCTAAGCGGGTATTCTAGGCCGCAACGCCGAGTGTAGTATATATCATGTATTGTCATTCACCTCCTATTTGGTGAAGGTATTATTGGCTTCCCCCTATGTTCAGCAGTGGACGTTCTTTGGCTGATAATGATGATGATGATTAATAAATGCTGATTCGTGTTTATTACATGAAAAACTCTCTTTCCTTACTTCGACAGTTTTTAAAGGTCACTATAATATCGATATACCAAGTAACATAAACTCAGCATTACTTTAAATATTTTTTTTTAAATTTAATTTACTTTTACAAGAATATTGTGAGTGTCCAATTAACAATCTATCAACTAACCTATCAATAAAGTTTGAGTTGCCCCGATCACATGCCAGTACTTTATTTATATTTATAACTAACGTCCGTACTAATAATGTAAAAGTATAATAAGTAGGTACTAAAGTACAATATTAGTGATTTCCCAAACCCAAAGTGTGGCATGGTGACCCAACAAGTAGGCAGGTTGTTTCGGACTTGATATTTTGCAACTGAAACTAATTTTTAGCTCCAATAGACATTTAATAGCTATTTTCCCGGACTCCAATCGACCAAAACATAAAGCTAATCGCCCGTGTCATTATAATAAAAGAAGGCAAAGAAAGACCCTATAAAAATATAATGTAACAATTTATAAGGCTGAAACAAAATAATTTTCTGAAAGAATCTCAACTTTGTAGGAACAAAAAAAAAACAAATTGCAATCTCTCCATTAGAGTTAAGGAAACAGATGATTCCAAAAAGTTTCCTTGTTAGAGTGAAAGAATTAATCAGTAAATTCCCTAAGGAACAGAAGGGTTAACTACAGTACAAGATGACGGGCTCTGATTAGAGTTTCTGAAGCCTCCATTTTATGATAAAGGCGGAATAATGAGGGTTTTATACTTATTTCTGAAGTTTACGCGAATATTACACATTTAATGAAACACAATTTACGGATAATTTCGCGATAATTTATTTGATTTTTCATCCCGACGTTTCGAACACTTTACAGCGTTCGTGGTCACGGGGTAGACTAAGATGTTATTTGTCATTTACATAGTTTTGAAAAATATTAAACTACCATCATACTCATAATTAATTTACGTTCCTATCCACGCAGAAAGAGCTAACCGTGTCTTGGGATCTTGCAGTGAGTGGTCTGGCTTGGGTCTTCGATAGAACCGGATCCCATGCTGGCGGAATTTTCCAACCATCTTCTCTATTGAAATTTGGATGTTTTCTAATTTCTATGGCTTCACGTAACATACGAGGAACGAACCGACGTTCTTTTGAAAGTATTTTGGGTTGGTCAAAACGTATGAAGTGGTTGGGTTTATCTAAAGCATGTTCACATACTGCAGATTTCATGTTCCGTCTATGTTTTACGTCAGCTATATGTTCTTTTATCCGTACGCCTATACTTCGTTTGGTTTGCCCGATGTAGGAAAGGCCACAGTCACATTCCAGTCTATACACCCCTGCATCTTGAAGAGGTATGGTGCACTTGACAGGTGGTAAAAATTGGTTTATCTTCTTTGGCGGCTTGAAATAAGTCTTGATGGAAGCTCGCTTCAAGATATTTCCAATCTTGTCAGTGACCCCCTTAATGTAAGGTAGTACGGCAGGTGGGCGTTCAACTGTAATGGGCTTGGCCGTGGCACGGGGTCTGCAACGACGTGGTACTGGAAGCTGGTTGTCCCGTAGTACCTTCCTTACATGCTGAAGTTCAGCAGCCAGGTGTTGGTCGTCACAGATGCCTATCGCTCTCTGAAACAAAGTTTTGCCCACGGTAGCTAACTGTGAAGGATGATGGTGAGATGCACCATTGAGATATTTATCTGTATGGGTGGCCTTTCTAAAAACTGTGTGGCTAAGAGTATGGTCAGGATTTCTAGTTAGTAAAACATCTAAGAAAGCTAGTTTATTGTTTGCCTCAATTTCCATGGTGAATTGTATTTTTGGATGAATAGAATTAAGATGGTTCAAAAAAGCAGAAACTTTATCAGTGGGTAATACTGTGAAGGTGTCATCTACGTACCGTTTATAAAACCTTGGTGATATTGGTGATGAGCTCAGAGCTGTGGCCTCGAAATCTTCCATGAAGATATCAGCAACAACAGGTGATACTGGGGAACCCATCGCCACACCATCAACTTGTATGTAGAATTCACCGTCATATAATAAATAGCCAGATGTCAGGCAATGCTCTAGTAGTTCTGCATATTCAACAGGCATATCCAATTCAACTAACTTCCTTTTGGTAATTTCAATGCAGTCCCTCACTGGTAAACTTGTAAATAGGGACTGGACATCAAAACTAACCATTGTTTCATTTTCTGCCAATTGCAAGGTCTTGATTTGGCTTATGAAGTCATAGGAATCCTTGACATGTGCCGTAGTTTCTCCTCGTAGCACGGATAGTGTTTTTGCCACATGCTTAGCAAGTCTGTAGGTTGGTGAATCAATCTGACTTACAATAGGACGAAGAGGAACATTGGTCTTATGTATTTTAGGCAGCCCATACAACTTAGGTGGTTTTGCACATGTTGGCACTTCTTCTTCTTCTTTTCGAGTCAATGGCAATTAAACTTTCTGCGCCCAAAAAGTGGCAACATCAATGGCCTTCTGGTCGGCGCTGTAGAGGTCCTCTTGCGTGCAGGTGGCAGGAGAGGTAGGGCACGACATTAAGTGTGGCATAGATTGTAAGGCGCCACACTCGCACGTGTCGTCCTCAGAGAAGCCCCACCTTTTCCTGAGTTCATTGCACCTGCCTACACCTGAGCGAAGTCTGTTCAACGCCTTCCAAATGTTGGCACTAATTGTTTAACATCAAGACTTAAACTATCGCTATGTTTTTTCACTAGGTCGCTGGTTTTCTTTAAAATTTTGTTGGTTTGATCTGTTTTGACATGTTTGTAGGTTGTTTCGTCCGACAGCAACTGCGACATTTTTAGTTTATAATCCGATGTATCCATTATCACCGTAGCGTTTCCTTTATCTGCACGTAAAATTGTCAGTTCTGGTTTAGTTTTCAGGTTTTTTAAAGCTAAATATTGGTCACGAGAAAGATTTGACTTCGGTATTTTACTATGTCGCAGGACTGATGATATGTCTTGTCGTAATGATTCCGCGTCTTCTTTCTTCAATTCATTCTTTACTAAACAATCTTCTACGCTGCAAATTATGTTTTCAAAAGGAATATTTCGCGGTGTTACTGCAAAATTGAGACCTTTACTTAGAATATCAATGGTGTTTTCATCCAATGTTTGTTTTGATAAATTGACGACTGCCCGATTTTTGTTGTCTATGGTTGGATATTTGACATTAGATGCGTTCCGTTTCGATAGATTTTGCGATGACAGTTTGTTGTATTTTTGTATTTGAGTTATTTTGCATCCGTTGTATTTTGATGTTTCGCGTTTATTAAGTACTTGAATACATTCTTCAAAATCTAGTTCGGACAGTTTTAATTTCAATTCTTGACATAGATTTTCCACGGTTGCATTTAAATGGACAAGGTCACTATGGTGTTGATAAATGAGATGACGAAGCATTTTTCGACTTGCCTGGTTTAGGATCATCGCACTCCCGCGTATGTCTTTCTTTGGTGTAATTTGTACACATCGTGGGATGAGGTTGTGGTCTCTGCACCTCTTAAGGAAATTTAAAGATGATATTTTCCTCGCGCGTTTCGTCTTGAGATCTTCCAACCGGCGGATTTTGTTCGCGGTATCCAGTCCGTACTGGTTAATATACTTATTTCTGAAGTTTACGCGAATATTACACATTTAATGAAACACAATTTACGGATAATTTCGCGATAATTTATTTGATTTTTCATCCCGACGTTTCGAACACTTTACAGCGTTCGTGGTCACGGGGTAGACTAAGATGTTATTTGTCATTTACATAGTTTTGAAAAATATTAAACTACCATCATACTCATAATTAATTTACGTTCCTATCCACGCAGAAAGAGCTAACCGTGTCTTGGGATCTTGCAGTGAGTGGTCTGGCTTGGGTCTTCGATAGAACCGGATCCCATGCTGGCGGAATTTTCCAACCATCTTCTCTATTGAAATTTGGATGTTTTCTAATTTCTATGGCTTCACGTAACATACGAGGAACGAACCGACGTTCTTTTGAAAGTATTTTGGGTTGGTCAAAACGTATGAAGTGGTTGGGTTTATCTAAAGCATGTTCACATACTGCAGATTTCATGTTCCGTCTATGTTTTACGTCAGCTATATGTTCTTTTATCCGTACGCCTATACTTCGTTTGGTTTGCCCGATGTAGGAAAGGCCACAGTCACATTCCAGTCTATACACCCCTGCATCTTGAAGAGGTATGGTGCACTTGACAGGTGGTAAAAATTGGTTTATCTTCTTTGGCGGCTTGAAATAAGTCTTGATGGAAGCTCGCTTCAAGATATTTCCAATCTTGTCAGTGACCCCCTTAATGTAAGGTAGTACGGCAGGTGGGCGTTCAACTGTAATGGGCTTGGCCGTGGCACGGGGTCTGCAACGACGTGGTACTGGAAGCTGGTTGTCCCGTAGTACCTTCCTTACATGCTGAAGTTCAGCAGCCAGGTGTTGGTCGTCACAGATGCCTATCGCTCTCTGAAACAAAGTTTTGCCCACGGTAGCTAACTGTGAAGGATGATGGTGAGATGCACCATTGAGATATTTATCTGTATGGGTGGCCTTTCTAAAAACTGTGTGGCTAAGAGTATGGTCAGGATTTCTAGTTAGTAAAACATCTAAGAAAGCTAGTTTATTGTTTGCCTCAATTTCCATGGTGAATTGTATTTTTGGATGAATAGAATTAAGATGGTTCAAAAAAGCAGAAACTTTATCAGTGGGTAATACTGTGAAGGTGTCATCTACCCCGTCTTAGTCTACCCCGTGACCACGAACGCTGTAAAGTGTTCGAAACGTCGGGATGAAAAATCAAATAAATTATCGCGAAATTATCCGTAAATTGTGTTTCATTAAATGAGGGTTTTGCTCAGAAAGGACCACATACGAAAACACACACGCATTTGTAAGGTTTCATTATGCTATCTCTACCTGGGAACAACATTTATTGTCTAAATTTACTCGTATTTGGTGGAAGATCAGAAGTTGAGAAATACGTTACGCAATGTAATAAATGGTGAGTCTGTTACTATAATTAGCTAACTGCCTAACAAAATTAGGTTCTTATTTCCTTTCAATAAAACAATTGTTTTTGATAGAAGGACTAGCATAACGCATTTGATTGCAAATTATGAGAAACAATGCATGATGTGCGTACCGTAGACTGTTGCTGCTCGTTTTTTTAAAAGGCGGTTCAATATTTTAAAAGAAAAAACCTAGTTTTCAGTTGCCTCCTATTTTGAAGTCAGTAGTTACCAAAACCTTCTCCTGAATTTAAAAAATACTTTAACTGTAAATCACATCAAAATATATTCTGCCGAACGCAAAATAATCGCGGACATCATAACTGAAAACTGAAAACCTCTTTTTTTGAAGTCGGTAAAATAAGGGCTCATAATTGACATCATAAAAACTAGCTTGCACAGAATAGTAGGCAGAGCAAAATTACTTTCCCTGGAAAACCTGTTACTTTTTGCAAAGCAAGCTACAATCGTATTTTCTCGGAAACCGTTGATATCTGAGTTCCGTGTGTAGCCCATTAAGCTACGTTGCTTGTATTCCGTTTTCGGTGTACACTCATAATACGGCTTTCTCGGTCTCGCACCATAACTTATTACCTACTCGAGGCCATTTCGAAACGTATAAATTTACAGCTATAGGCTTTTGTACTTAAGATACAAACACACCTGGGTATTGTTAGTGACATGATAATCATTATTCACAATACCCAGAAATTAAACATTGTCCTTTTTTGTCAATTTTGGCTTCATATGTATTTGTAGGTATTCATAATTGGCTAAAAATACCGTGACACTGGGCGGGAGGATTATTACAGAAAATGCAATTAAAGATAAATAATTGGTCATCTATTTTTATAAAAAAAACTATACGTATTAACTCATTTTTCCGAAGCTTATAAGTTTATGAATGGCTCTGTTGCACTTAATTATAATAACCAAAATAAACACTACACCATTCTACTATATGGAACTGACATCAAAAACAAATTTTGTGCTCCATGAATTGATGACATACGGTCATCAACTCGTTGTACAAATCTAAATTCAAATTCATATTACATCTTTTAAGAATAAATTCATATTTTTATCAAGGAAAACATCACAATTTTGTCGTCGTTTTGCGACGTTTTGCTTGGCATAGCTTTTCTGTAAGTAGTAGTAACAACTTACTGCACTACACTGACTTTGTATTTGGAATATTTCTGAAGATTTTTGACAGTTGCTCATCGTGCCCTGATAAAAGTAGCCAACATCAATAAATCGATATGTATTTTTTAGCAAATCCATTTTTTTTATTTGGATTTGCTAAAAAATACTTTTGCTAATAATATCTTTCAAAAAATATGAAAATTTTGTTATCTTGTTACAAGCACTAACGAAGGAGAGACCAGCAGAAATAAATAATGAAGGTTGACTGTTGTATAATCAGGCGCGTAGTTTGTAGTCTTGAGGTGATTCACTATAGTTTCTCCTCGTACCACCTGCGGGAAAGGAACACAACTTACACAGGCACTCTAGCTAACTGACAGTATCTTCTTGGACTGAAATCTTTATGCTGTTCATTTATATAACTTGTTATTGTCTTATCGTTGACAACTTTAAAAATAAAGATCTATGTTTTTGTTATACTGTGTTTTATAAATACATAAACTTAATATTATAAATTGCACTTCTAAAAAGCAACTGTATCATTCAAGGAATTGAACCCTGTGTCTTACGCTATCCGAGCGCATGCCTATACCACTCGGCCACCGACTCATTGGCAAGCCTGTTGAATTCGAAGGGTTCTATTCCTTGTCTGACACAATTGCTTTTTACAAGTGCAATTTACAATAAAGAACGTTTATAATAAAACTGACAACCCGTCGCAACTTCTTACGGATGCAATTGAGATTTTCTAACCTAAATCATTAATAAAAAAATGATGAAACTGTATAATCCATAATGTGTACTATTTGTTTCTGAGTTTTTTGCAAAGAGACATAACATACGTTGAAGGTATTTGTTTTATTATTATGTAGTGACGCCATTAGATTTTCACATGGATTTTGATTTGGAATAATTTTTTCTACAAAATTGTTCATAAATCAAATCTAGATAACTTATTGCTATCAAAATAATTTATTTACCTATTATTCTTACAGGTTAAAGACGTAGCTAGCACTCGAAAGCAGCTAAGACCATAAATTAATTAAATTACAAATTATTTTCCTAGTCTTGTTACTTATTTTGTTAGGCTAATTGATTCGACCGTAACTTTAATTAAGTTGTTGAATTTCGGCGTAGCGATTTGTTTGAATTTATAACCCATTAAAGCGGTTAGGTTCATATTTTATTAAAATTACGCGCCCTATTGCTTTATGATGGACTCGAAAAGAAGTAAATAACGATTCTATTGCACAATGCTAGTAGAAAGCTTGAAATTTCTAAAAAAAAGCATATTTTCCGACGTTTCGTACTTATGACAAAAGTACGTTTGTGCAGCAAAGCCCAAGTATCTGACAATATGTTACTTTATTTGTTGACAAGTGAGATAATCATAAAGAAGTTGGATCGTAAAGGGGAGATATGGGAACGAAAGGCGCTTACTTATTTTACTGTTGTTCTTGAGCTGTAACGTTTTAAAACACTTCTACAATTGAACAGGGTGTTTTTGCAAGGGGGTGCCAAAGAAGTGAATGAGACCATCAATATGAATAACTTTTACTATGGGATCATGGTCGATATCTTAAATAAAGTTTCAGGTGCTTCACCCATACAAAATCAGTCTCCTACATTGACGATAATAATGTATGGAGAGGTAGAAAAACCGGCTAAGTGCGTGTCGGACCCGCGCACTGAGGGTTCCGTGCCACCCTTAACTGAATTCAGGGTCCACTTACTTTCTTTTAACGAAAACATCACAATATTTTGTGACAGCAAAAATAACTTTGTTTTTCATAGTGTTTGTATGAAAGACAAAGTTACATTTGCGGTTGATAAAAATGTGCAATATCTCAAAAACTACTTGTTTGATTTCGCTCAAACCAATTTTCGTTGCATGTTTTTGTTGTGATCTACATCATATATTTTTTTCAAAATTTTCACTTTCTTAGTTCAACAGTTAGATGGGGGGACGCCCATTTTACCACTTTGGAAGCCTCTATATCTCAAACCTTAGACTTTTAGAAAAACCGGTTAAGTGCGTGTCGGACCCGCGCACTGAGGGTTCCGTGCCACCCTTAACTAAATTCAGGGTCCACTTACTTTCACTTAACGAAAACATCACAATATATTGCGACAGCAAAAATAACTTTGTTTTTCATAGTGTTTGTATGAAAGACAAAGTTATATTTGCGGTTGATAAAAATGTGCAATATCTCAAAAACTACTGGTTCGATCTCCTTCAAACCAATTTTCGTTGCAAGTTTTTGTTGAGATCTACATTATATATTTTTTTCAAAATTTTCACTTTCTTAGTTCAAAAGTTAGATGGGGGGGGGACGCCCATTTTACCACTTTGGAAGCGTCTATATCTCAAACCTTAGACTTTTAGAAAAAATGGTTTTAGAAACCTCAACATCATTTTTAAAGACCTATCCATAGACACCCCACACGCATAGGTTTGAGAAAAAAAAATTTTAGGTTTTAGTTTCATGTATGGGAGCCCCCCCTTAAATATTATTTTTTCTAACTTTTTGTATCTGAATCGAAAAGCGGTGAACAAAATACACCTACCTACCAAGATTCAGCTATGTGATGCTTATAGTTTCAGAATAAAGTGGCTGTGACATACGGACGGACAGACAGACAGACAGACAGACAGACAAACAGACAGACTTGACGAAACTATAAGGGTTCCGTTTTTTGCCATTCGGCTACGGAACCCTAAAAATGGTTTTAGAAACCTCAACATCATTTTAAAAGACCTATCCATAGACGGGGTGTCTCACGTATAGGTTTGAGTAAAAAACAATTTTTAGGTTTTAGTTTCATGTATGGGAGCCCCCCCTTAAATATTATTTTTCTTCTTACTTTTTGTACCTGAATCGGAAAGCGGTAAACCAGATACACCTACCTACCAAGTTTCAGCTGTGTGATGCTCATAGTTTCAGAATAAAGTGGCTGTGACATACGGATGGACAGACAGATAGACAGACTTGACGCAACTTTAAGGGTTCCGTTTTTTGCCATTCGGCTACGGAAGCCTAAAAAGAGGTTTGGATGATGGTCCCATAGTAAAAGTTGTTCATTGATGGTCTCATTCACCTCCAAAAATTTGCAAGGGGTTGCAAGACACAACATTATACTTAACTACGTCTAAGCCATCGATCGTTTCCGTCCTCAAAGCATGTCTAATCCGAAAACTCATCAACTTTAATCTCTCTTAACAAACTTGTTGCTTTACAGTCTCCGAATACCGGGAGTAAGGTTTCGAATTATCTACCTTTAAGACCTTTCGAGTGTACACATGGCGACACATAAACCCATTCGAACGTGTCAAAACACCCAAGATGATATTAAACCACTGAATAGATAAATAAGGTTAGAAATGCCCCGGTCAGTGCAGCAGAGGTGAGCTAGTTGTGAGCATATGCATGAGCAGAACTTCATTCGCGTGACAGGAGCGTTGTAGTAATATTCTGCAAGAACAGCGATTTTGTTGCACCAAGTATTAAAAAAAATATTCATTGATGACTGTGCACGCACATTACTAACAAAATTGCTACCTTAGCACGAAATGTATCGCATCCAATTTGAATGGTTCGCTTGCGTACACAACGATAGGGATGTAGCTCACGGCACAGTAAAAATATCGATAAATGGTAATTTCCCTACTGATGTATTAAGATATTAAAACATGATTAATTAGTAAAAATAAATATTGTTTAGTAATTATTTATAACAAACTAGCGCCCTCCCGCGACTTCGTTCGTGCGTCTAAGTTTTACCGTTCCAATAAATCGTAGAATTTTGTGTAAGCCCATACATACGCATTACTACTTCTATAGTATAATATGCTTTTATATCATAGCTAATATGCTATCTAAAAATGTATGTGACATATTTTAAACCAGACGAATAGTTTCTGATATTAGCGCGTTCAAACAAACAAACAATAACATCCAGCTTTTTAATTAGTATATTTATATATTATAAATAAATGTTATATATGTATTTTACGTCCTTTGACACAACACGTAGACCTGGCTTAAATCGGGTCTGATTTTTTTTCTTAATTTTTATGTTGCATGTCTTAGTTTTAATTTTTCTTGTTTGCTATTATTAAAATAAAGTTTTTCAAACTTATACGGGGATATTATCTTCTTATTAAACAACAATATGGAAATACTTTCTACGCCTATTGTCAATTATTAATTCTTTCAGATGCTTGAAAGAGAAGGCTATTGCTATTGTGCCATGTAGATATCTACCCTATCATAATCAACAACACCTAAAGGCTGTTCCCACGAAATGTTTGCAGAAAAGTTTCACATTGAACACCCTTCGACAACATCAGAGCGTGGATGTCCACCGGCAATATGACCTTCTAAAGATTGCAGGATTGCATTGGACACAGTAGACCGCTTGCGACCGGTCGCTGTGGAAAACTGTGAAGTCTATATAACTATTCTGTTGAAACAAAAAAATATATTAATAAGCTCTCTTCTTGAGAGCAACATCAATCACAAATATGTGTCAAAACATTGCGTTTTCAGACATGACAAATTATTGTCAAATATAAAATAACAAATATGTTAATATCAATTTATTTTAATATTATTTTAATCAAATTATTAATGTTAAGCAATACGTAAAAGTATTAATTTTCTCTATTTCAAGTAAAGTATAGCAACACCATTATTTTTCTTATTTTTTTTTATCGGAAGGTAATTGTACAACCCTTTGATGCGATCAAATGTGCCGTAAAATTATACAAATACGCAAAACTAAAATCTTATGTTTTTTTTTTTCAATTCATATTGAAAAAATACATTACACCGGTAATTGAAGTTATCGATATCGATCGACCTAAATTATCGACTTTTACCACAACGTAGTATTTTGACATTTAAAGAATGAACGTAGCGGAATGATGATTGATGGTTCCACTGCTAGCAGCTCTGTGATTGGTAGTTGGTTTTACGTTCTAATCACACCAATCACAGAGCTCCCAGCGGAAAGTGTGATTGGTTTGTGATATTGATGCGTTGATTCATTGATTGGAGCTTTTGGCACTGCAGCAACAACGTCGTACCGCCCACCGGCGACACAGGTTCTCATACAAACGAACTGTCAGAACGTTTCTAACCTTATTTATCTATTCAGTGTATTAAACTGTATCTCTGTAAGAATTAAGTAGGATTTTGGCTGCATAACTTTGACAGATTACGGTAGGTCGGTGTGACTGTATGTGAGTGGAATCACTAGGAAGGTTTGAAAGGGTTGGTCTAAATAGCGAACATTTGTCCGGTTCGGCGTGAAAAGGGCCGGCTCCTCTTATAGTGAGCCTGATAATAACGGCCCGGGTAACGACGGAGGCGCTTGCCAGGTCAAAGCACCTAACCTCCGTTGAGAGGCACTCAATAGTGTGGATGGCAGACTACCCAACACACAAAATGATACCTTCGGACGTTTGTGAACGTTACTCAATAGACGGGATGGTGGATGTCTCGCCTGTGTGGGCCAGATACTTTTTTACGTCCTTTAAATTAAGATCTGTGTTGTGTTAATCTTTAAATTCAATCACCTACAGCATTACGTAAATATAAGTAACAAATTTTAAGCACTTACCGATAAATTTCTTTTTTCAAATCCCTTTATATAGATTGTCACTGATTTTCAATCCAAAACTGGACTTCTATTAATGAATATCACGCGAGTGAATCAAACATAGAGCTACAGTTGCTAACACGCCTACTATAGTTTTACCTATTTTCTTAATCGAATTTGTCAAATGATAAGTTAATAACCCCACTTTACTTAACACAAGAGTCTATTAACCTTTTAAGTTTAGGTGCTCCTAACATTATTTTACACACTTTCTTGATACCCGGCCAAGGCGTAATTGCATAAATTAACGCCAGCACACGATCAAAGGAAGCCAAATGGGGTACAAGTGCCTCCCACTTGTCGAATTGGATCTTTCCATTACGTAATAATGGCTACTTAGTAAATATATCGGTGTCAAGACGGATGTCAGCAACTCCCAAACAATGCAATAAGAAATACTAAATCAAAAACGTTAAGTCAAAAAAAATTGGGCTTGGTTTTTAACTTTAAAGTTAGTTTGCTGTACTGTAATAAACGTTTTACGTTTGCTTACTCATGTCTATTACATTAAGACAAGTTTTGCAACTTACTTTATTTTTATAACTTATTAACTTTTCTTTTCTTTGTTCCAAATTTGTAATATTGGATAACCAAACGTAAACTTTAAGGAAATTCCAATCTTCAATTTGAAAAAATTGATAAGTCTATAAAACAAGTAACTAAGCGTCGTATGACACGTTTTTTAGAAGGGAAAAAGTATACGGAATTACAGCCTTGGAAAGCATAAAACCAAATTACCCCTACATAGTCTGAACTAATGTTTCACCCGTGAGGCTTGAAGTTTGCATTACATGGGTGATTCAATTTACGTACAACGGTTTAAACACATTGTACGCTCCTGTGACTCAATTTAGTAGGATAGGCGTCGACATTGCAGGGATTAGGAGATAGAAGTTTACGTTACGAACTGTACCTACAGAGTTATTTGCCAGACAATATGACGCCTCAACGAACTTGATTCGCTAAATTGCTCGCTCAATATTTTTTGGCTTTTGTAACATTGCATAGGCCTCTACGGGTTGTAAGCAGTCCTTTGGCATATAATGATGATAATGTTACATATCATACATTACACTCTACTACATATTTTACTGTAATAATGTATGAGCATGGGATTTGAATAAGTATAACAAATACAATGCATAAGTTAACTGCAAAAAGCTTTGTACCTTTAACACAAACTATTATTGTATTATCAATACAATATTACACAGGTAGGTACTTAAATACTTATAATAAATCTGAAATAATTTATTTTAGCATATATAGTTGAGATGTTCTTAATTTTGAAAGCCAAAGGTCAAAACAATGAAACTCCAATAACCAACTACTGAAACTCTTGAAAAACCACTTGAAATATTACAAGGCCAAAAATAGGCGTACATTTTACCCAAAAAGTTGTTTTCCAGATTGTTGAGTCGTAATAGGTTGCCATTTAAGATTGAAAACTGTTATCGGAATATTTTCTCACTCGAGAAATATGAAACACTAAGCGATATAAAAGTTAATAGGGCTCTCCAAGTCTTGTGGCGCTCTGTTCCGTATCTCATCCGTGTGTTATTGACCTAATTTGTGAGTCTCACAACTCTACAGATATACGTAAGGTTCTCAGCCGTTATGAAAATAATATTGCATGCCATCTCTTTACTTAAGATAAGACGTAATAAGTCGGATTAGGTGGTCTGAAAAAGGGATTATAGTAGGTACTGGATAATGTTTATCTTATTACCAGGGGCTGTCATCTTATTCCTCCGAAATGCTAGCTCCAGATTCCACAATAAAAAGGTATGTTATGATAACTCTTGTCTACAAGAGGGTGTACTATTGAAACTCCAAGAACTTACATTATTTTAGTAAGTAGCTCATTAGCACCTAGTTTTCTGGGCTATACTTCTCCCACAATTATGGGGATGATTTTATTTTTTTTGTCTATCCTATCGTGTGGAGTATCATTAAATTGGTATTTTAAAATGATTATGAGTTTGATTACATCATTTGCCGATGAAGTGATTTTTTTTTTTGTAAAATTTAGTTTTAAAAGGCAATTTTTGTTAGAGTCCAGCATCGGTCTCCAAACTGTTGAAGGTGGATACGTGATTTTTTTTTTCACAGCAGTAGCATATACTATCATGGCTAAAATAAGTAATCAAGTTACAGAATTCTAGACTACAATCTTAAAGCAAAGCGATTTTCATGATAATTTTCACTATTAATATTTCTACCTTAAAAAATCTTTGAGATGGAAAACTGAAACTGTAGTTATTTATTTACCTAAATGAGATTATCAAAATCAATAAATAGTCTTACAGGTGTAAAAAAAAACAAAATTGTGAGACTCTTAATAAGAATTACCCAGTTTTGTCACATAATTATCGATTTAACCAATTTCAAGGGAATTGAAACCTTATGAGGCAATTAGGCAATACAAAACGCTTACATTACCTAATTAAGTAGATACGGAACCCTATGTGCGCAAGTCCGACTCACACTTTTCCGGTTTTTTATTTAGTGCATTATTAACTAATTAAGTTACCCACTTACGTATCCAGCCCGTACGATATTGACTTATTTTATTACTACACTTAGCAACGCGTGCGTTCACACAAACACTCCATGTTTGCACTCGTCGTGGTGAATGTAATGAAAATATTTCATTATCCGACTCCCGTTGTTAGCTAAGCCGTTTTCCTGACAAGGTAATTTTCTTTGTTCCAAGCTAGTTGGTTATTAGTTTTATTTTTCTTTAGATTATTAGCAGAAGAGCTGCTCTGACGAAAAAGATTCAGTTACTCAGCCAACGTACCGTGAAATTCTTTTGGTAGCATTCTCCTTTTTATTTGTGAAAATATTGAATTGAGATACAACATTTATGTAAGAAACGTGTGATTATGTAGTCTACCTTGTCAACAGTAGGTACTTTAACCAGGTTAATATTACCAAAAGCTAATAAAAGTATATTTTACTGACGACCATATCTGTTGCAGTTCGCAGAGCCATTGTCCCCGTATGTACACATATTTATTGGTAGGTACTTCACAAATATTTCTAGCATCGATTGTACGTCCAAAGTCTAGCTAAAATCTTTGCAACAAAACTAAACACAAGCTATTAAGATCACTTTAATCTCGTATCCATAGAAGTGACGAGACTTTTGAAATAAGCCAACAGAAATAAATGGAAAATACATTCACTATTCCACAAAGTCATAGCATATAAACATCAAAAGAATTTGGTAAAAGTTAAGTCATATTCGCTTGGGCGACTCGAGCAGAATGCTACTTCATTTATTTCTGTCACCACGAAATTGTTGGGTTCGGGTTGAGGAAAGTAAATCTTGAACTTTATTATTTTCGTAACATGAGGCCTTAAAGTTCAAAATTTAACGTAAAAATATTGTATCATTTAAATACTCTACAAATAGTTGAGAGGAATGAGTTACTTGTATGATTTATGGATCATCTTTGTGATCTTCTACTATATAAAAATAAGTCGGGTTTTCCTCCCTGACGCTATAACTCCAGAACGCACGAACAGATTTCCACGGTTTTGCATTCGTTAGAAAGGTCTCGGGCTCCGTGAGGTTTATAGCATAAAACGGGGCCGGGGCGGGACGGGGCTTAGGGCGAAACGAAGTTCGCTGGGACCGCTAGTTATATTATAATGGTTCTACCATTTAAACTTAGTTCGCGTCTTTTGTCTATTCTGGTTAATACGCTTTTATCTTTTAAATGAGTCGTTATTAAACACAATAGTCATATTCAATCAGTACCACTTTCATAGATTTTAGACAAACATAAATCTTGTAGATTACAGATATACCAATAACCATGCCCATGATCATTCAATCACCAACACTCGGAAACGTAATAACAAAATATGAAAAATATAAAACTCTTTGCAATTACATTACTGGGAAACATTTTTGTCTGAGCGGGATCTCCCAGCGGGAGAACGGGGCATAATCAACATTATTCCGAAGCATTGGGGTACATTTTCATTAGTTAATGTCAATATCACCGGTATCTCGGCGGTAAAAGCTTTTCCTAATATACGCGGCCCGCTAATATTATGCCATCGCAACCATAAGGTAGCGTCAGCCATTCATAACGTGGCGTGGCGCACACATCACATATGAGTATTATATAAATTGGATTTGACACTTCTAACGCATTAAATTTAACACACCACGCTTCTAACAAAAAATGCAAAAGTCTTCAGCTATCCTAAGATTTGGTTAACGTTGTCAGTCCAATACGTCTTACGAAATGACGTTCCATTTTTGAATTATTCGTTGATTGGTGCTTGTTTGTTAATGGTGAAATATGCAATTTGATAACAAAGACGCTCCATAAGCAAGTGCCTTATTTAGATAATTTTTAAATTTATTGTTTTTTTTATCTTAAAAAAATAACCGACTTCATTTTGAACTTTCGTCTCGCGACGATTGAGCGCGGAGTTTAAATTGAAATTTCCGCAGCGAGTGAACAAGTGTGAGGTCCGTTCGCGGACAGAAAAAGTGTCGTAATAAAATCATAAACTTCGTTTTCTGAATCGATTCGAGTCACGTACCGCACGATCACGTTCGTCTTTATTTCCTTTTTTTGTAAGTGCCTAATCTGTGATTTTTTGTCTGCCCGCAACACATGCTCTTGATAAATCGCCGAATCTCGCGGCCTCTACAAAAACGTATGTATGAAAAATTGATCTTCTGATCCGAACGGAATTACAATATTCTCCGTGTATGGAGGGTTTATTGTAGATGTGATAATGTGTTCTTGAGGTCTTACATATAGCTATGAGCAGATGTAGTAATATTAAACTGTTACAAATTATTTTCTTTTGTTATAATTGCAAAACAACAGCTTTAATAACCAAGCAAAAGCTTTACACCACACTTCTAAATATACTTAACTTAAGTTTAAAGATTTAAACAACGCCAGGATAACTTGACTATAACCATTTTAAACTGAACATTATCCATTGCTTTATTTTGATGAACATTTTTGGTGCAACCCACCTTCATATTAAAGATAATGTTCATTCGAAAGAGATTATGTAACATTTTTTTTTTAATGTGGTGTGTGTAAATTCGTAACTTCTTTGCAGAGCTAATGGTCTACTCTGCAGAGATAGTTTTTGTTATGTAACATTATCTACGAAATTGTATAAAACTTCATTACCTACCGATAGAGGTTGCAACTCATTACCACCACGTGGAAACGTATAAGTAAGTAGTTCGTCCAATTATCAGCAATATAATTGATCTCAATCATGTAAAATTGTTCATTCATTTAAGTAGGTTCCCGCAAGGGGCAAATGTTTATGAGATGAGGAGCACGAATATTTCTACCTAAGTCATGGATGTTTATGTGTATTTAAGTATTTACTTCCCCCTCATACACGTTGTCTGGTATTCGTAACACAAGGAAAGAAATCCTTACTTCGAATCCATGTCAATTGGTGTGTTGTCTGGCGCGTACTTATTTAATTATAGTAATTATTATATTAGTTAGAACTGCTTGACTTTCCAATAAATAAAGACCAAACATTAACAGAATAGCATTTACAGCAATTCTCATTGTTATTCAAATGAAAAATCAACCTTTATAGCCGTGCCCGGTCTTATTTTCACAACTGCTGCAGTTTAGTGCAGTTCCATTGAAATTTATGATCGTATAAATAACAAACTCAATATTGCGTTATAAAGCTTCGTGAAATATCCGAGAGAAGGCGTGAATAAACGTTGTAACTTATGATACCTTTTTACTACAATTTAAACCTTTATGATTCGCAGTTTCATGATTTACTTCAATGTTCAACTGCTGAATGTACGAGTAGTTTGGAGTGTGATATAAAATGCGGTCATAAACCAACAAAGTTAAATTCTAATGTCCAGCAGTTTATGTAATTTTGCTATCGTAGTATTCCAGAATCCAGTTTATTTGATACTGTAACTTAAAATTCAAGTCATCCAGTGGATTGTAAATTGTGTTAAATGTTTATGAAATTCCAAATTCGAGGAGAAAATAACTTCGTACAAACCTGACAACATGTCATGTGTCGTTATAGATGTTGAGTACTACTAAGACATAGATAATATTGAAAAACTGTTTTTTTTTCATGTTTGATATTGTAATCTTATGCCAATCATAATATTTGTACTTACTTATAACATCATAATTTTAATAAAAATTTGATAAAATAACTTTCTTTGCCATGTGTGGCAGAAAAAATAAAATTTCACTTTTGTAACCCATTGATAGTGTAGTGAAGTGTAATGTTGATGTTAACTACACATAAATGCAATTAAACTTCATCTCTTGCCTTCGTCGAAACTTACGTAACATACTCTTCCTACGAGTAAATACATTTGCATCCACCTGTACAGAATTAACCGTTCGAGCCCTCTGTCCACACACACCTCAGTGTACAGTCGCCAACATCAGATTACCCACTTTTGCTGCAAACCAGCCCTTATTACAAAAGGCATAAGATACCCCAGTGTTTACCTTAACGTGCTGTTGTAGGTACGTCTTACAAGTGTCCGCTTCAAAAGCTATGAGGATATTACTGTTGACTCAGGTCTTCGGACCATGAAACGCAAATAGACCTGTTTGTACGAGACTTACTCGAGTGTGCTGAGAGATCAGCTTCTAACATCGAGTGTCAAAGGGCAGTTGGTGAAAAAACCCTGTTGACATAGGAAGTAATTAAGCGGGCTGCACCTACTTAGGAGCGGACACAGTAAGACTGCCCATGTTAAAAAAAAAAACAAACAAGTCTGCTTTTGTATTACCTGGCTAGAGCAACAACAGCCCAACTTCGTAATCGCATATGACTTCATATACAGCTTAGCATAGGTACTTACCTAGTCAAAGTTCGATGGTAAAATAAGCCATTTTTTAATAGTAGTCAGGCATTTGACTGCGATCACATCTAGCGGCAAGTGATTTTGCGGTCTAGGATGTATGTTTTATCTGTATGTCTGACCAGTACAGTACAGCCTATTCACTCTTTTGAAAGTGCCCAAATTATTTCCTTATAGAATTTGTATAAATTTTGATTACAGTAGGTGCCTAAGCAGATAAGTTGTTTCAGAAACTGTTTCTAACTCTTACTGTATGTCGTTTCATTTGTGTCATCTCAGGTGTTCTGCTGTCGTAATTATTGGACCCTCTCCTCGTCTTATTTGGGAGATCGATGTGTGTTTAGGGCGGCTGTTAATGAAAAGCGCCACGAAAAGGGCCCAAGATTATACTTACGTTGCCATTCCGTTTCCAGTTCTTCCTACTTACTTTGCGTAGGTTTGATGAGTCTTTTGTGCTTTCTATGTTTTACTTTCTATTTATTCTTCTCCTATTTGATAAAATATAATTTAAGAACATTTTTCAAATACAAACAAATTATTAAAATTGCGATTATTTGATAAGAAATCCAGCTTAATAATTAGTACCGACTACCGACTTCCGTGTTCAATAACCATAAATATTTACTATGTTGGTACGTTATATTGCGATCACTGACGCCTTACCACCTTAGAGCCAAAATCGCTTGCACCTCGCATCGTCTATTGTTTGAAGTGACGTCCGTTTTTGTGTCGTGGTAAGTGGTAAGGCGGCGAAGACCTCAGACACATGAGTAAGTAGAGTTAGAGTTCGTAGGTGATAGTATAATATTACTAATTAATTATTTTGAGTAATTAATATACCAACCTAATTAATTTTGGGATCATAAGCCGATCTTATCGACAAATGCGGCTGTTGAACAATGTGTTTGTTTTCCAACCGCAAAAGTAATTAAAAACGTGTTGTTCCAAATCTACTTGAACCGTAAAAAATAAACAATTCCGGTGTTCCTTTCTCGGAATTGCATTGTCACGATCGCGAAAGCGGCGCGTTTAATTATTTTTAATCTACATGTTTCTATTTTTCGCACGTTTTTCAAATTTTAATTCGTCCCGGATGTTTAATGTACTTAGATTCGATGCAAATGAATCTCGTTCGAGGATACCATTTGGGGTCGTGTTAACAAAGTGGAAACCCGTCGAATTAGGATGTGGGGAAACAGTCTTTGAGGGCTTATGGGACTCGATTTTCTTCACAACCAACGGGATTACGTTGGCTTTGAAGATAGGTATAACGCTATTTTTTTTTTAATAATATGAACGCTTACACAAAAAGAACGTATAATTCTAGCGTCTTTTTGTAATTCAATAATGGTTTTATAGCTATTTCTTATAGATACTGCTACATAGTCTACTTATACTAATTATTTAAAATATGCGTGTTTTTGTAGATGGACATTGTGTGTAGACCAATTGTCGTTCTTTTAACTTCTACGATTCCTAAAAAAATATACAGGCCCAAGTTTGTTATCAAAATTATAAGGTATGTTGGTAGATAGATAGTTACTTTAAAATTTATTCGATGTCCCTATTTACTTTATTCGATAGATTTACGTATGCATATTCATAATGATACACACAAGGTGAATTTATAAAATAGTATTTTGGATTTAAGTAAGTAGAGCAATTTATACCTTGGTATTTTTTTATCATACCAAAGCTTAACGACCCTATCGATCACGATGCCTTAAGTATAATAATAATTTATCATTCCTGAGCATACTCCGCGAAATAGCGCGCCGGTGATGTCAAGTTAAGTACCCATCGCTTAAATAAGAAATTCAAATTTAGGATTGTTTTATATTAAGCGAAAAAGAGCTAAGAAAATAAGGTTAGTATATACGAGTAGTATAGTAGAAACAAGGCTATAAAGATAAATATGATTCAAATTGTAGGTATGTACTGTTGAGGTCTCCGCCGCTAATACTACTTTCAAACAAAAATCGCTTCGTAGTGATTCATACTCCGGGTCATGTACAATTATAATGTTCATTAGGTGCAATAATAATTCATTTGAAGGCGATGAAAGAAGCGCCTAAGGAACCTTATCAAAGATGTATCAAAGAAAACAAATTGGAACAAGAAAATCCAGGACCAATATAAAAACCGTTACTTTGCCTATGAATTTCAAAGCATTGATCACGCACACCTATTAGTTAGACTATTCAGTATGCCCCATATGATAAATGATGGCTCAACGCCATTTTTCTTTGATTTATGGACGCAACCCATGTTTTCAATTCCGAGGGTATTGTCCGCCTGGGATGAATTGACGAGACAGGCGAGAAATAACATGAAAATATTCTAGGTTTTTTTTTTCCGATTTTCACTATCGATTTTTTTTTATTATGAATCGTCAATCTTATTTTTTTCTACAGTTAAATAAGATACCTACCTCACCGCCAAATGGACTAAAGGCGTTAACTTCAGGGTAATGCCCTTTGGAGTTGTTTGAATAATAACTTCTTGTTGCGTTCAAGTATCCAGGTATCCAGGAGCTAAATTTTTGAATCAATGAGCCTTTGCACACAGCGACTTTTAGCAGCGATGCAAACGCGATGCAGCCGCGATGCAGCATCGATGCAGTCGCAAAATGACAACAAAATCGGTAAATTTAGATGCGAGTAGTAGCAAAATTAAGCTTACCTATCTTTCATTACATCATTGTCGTGTCAAATCAAACATAAATAAAAAAACACACGCCATATTGACGCGTGTGTTTCAAAAATAGGGCGTAAGTTATTTCCAGTAGTGCCAAGCTTGGAACTGTCACATAGATGCCCAACAGGGTTATAGATAGACTTAAACTCAAAACTATGTTTATAGACTTACTAATAAACATAGTTTTGAATCGCTACATTGAAATCTTAGTAATAAATAATAGCAAGAAGTGGCCACGCTTTAAGTCAGTCAATTCACAATTTACACCCCCTAGTTAGGGGAGTGCAATTGGCATTGAGAGAAATGTAGGGAATAAATCGCCTTATGTTAGACCGTGACAGCCGACTGCACTAAGAGGAAAACTGGATAGTGCTGTAACTGAATAATTTGTCATTGACAAAGCACTGAAACCTATTCCCTGTCATTGGAAATGGAAGTACTAACAAAGTTTTGAGTTCTAAGCTTCTATTGATTACGAACCCATCAAGATTGGTTTATAAAATCCTTAAGCTTGGGTAGCAAATAAGTAAATATATCATCAACTGAGGGACGTAAGACTAGCGGTCTGTTTTACAATTTTGTTTGTCCAATACAAATTCATATGAAATGACATTTCCATAATATAAATTGCACTTGTAAAAGCAACCGTTTGAATTGAAACAAAACACTTTAAAAACAAAAATCAACTATAAATTGGCTTTCTTAATCTTAATCGATTGTTAAAATATTTGTAAAAATATTTTCCTTCGGATATTGTGAGAGCAATCTCACAACATTGATGAGGTCGCGCAGCCTACGCGTTAACGGTGGCCGAGTGGTATAGGCATACGCCCGTATAGCGTAAGACACGGGGTTCGTATCCACGTCTGTCATAGAGTCACAGTTGCTTTTTACAAGTGCAATTTATATTATTAAGTTTGCATAGTGACAAAACACTATAAAAACAAATATCAACTATGACATTTCCATGTTTGAATTATTCGTTGCTTGGTGCTTATTTGTTGATGGTAATATCTAATCTAGGCCTTTAAACTCTTATGTCCCTTAGTCACTCTCGTATTTTTTATTAATATAGACTCTAAAGCGTTATCTTTGTAGGCAGGTACTCACATTTATATATGTGTTTAAATGGGACGAGTTATTATATGAATAAGTGAAAAAATTACTGCAGGTTTATAAAGATTTTATTTTCATTTGAATTATGTGGTTATAATAAATTTAACAGGAGGAGTGTTATTATAGTATGTATCCGGAATACACAAAATACATGTACATATTATTTTAGGGAATTCATGTTTGATTACAAGCAGCTGACTAGTCAATTTAGAAACAAATATTTACTTATACAATCAATGTTTATAAACATTTAATTTCGATTCTTTTGATATTGAAACACATTTCATAACTTTCGATTCAGAATCCAACTTATAAAACTGCTATAATATGCTTTAAACAAAAAATCTATAACGAAATTGCTCGGAATATGATTATTATGACATTTATAATACATAGTTGGATAGATTGAAGGTTAGATGGAGTACTGGTGCCCTATTTAGAACTACTTGCATATTCCAACTGATTTTCATGCGAAAACCGAACAAATATGATTCCTGAAAACCACACGCCATATTGACTGACGCAAGCGATAAAAAAATAGGGCCCTTGATAATACAAACATACCATATTTATTTTGTTGTCAACCTAATCCTGTATCAGCTAATCATCATTACACACAATTTTGCAAAATTAAACTGGAAAATGTTTATAAGCTAGAATATCTCGAGAGGACCGAACGATTTATTACAAACAGAAATTCAGTTCAGTTCAAAAGCGCGCTTTACAAACGTTTATACAATGGACCTGATTTCGCGTACAACTTTTCGCCCTTGGCTCTGTCATTATTGGTCCCAGAGTCTACCAAAAATAGATTCATTTACAATTTATGTATTCCGACAATAACACAGCTAATATCTATCTCACAGCGGACACCGCTACGACGACATTGCGTCTACTTTTACTCTTATTCAATTTAACAATTCTATATTGAAACTTATGCTTTTCACTAAACTCAACACTGTTTTCACTAACATTCGCAGTGTCTTTGGGTTTTAATTTCCCTTTCACTTTTATCCATCGGTCGTTTTTCCAATCATACTTCTTACCCACTTCAAGCAAAATGTCTTCAAATTTAGGCCATCTAGGAGTTTTAAATGTATATACTTTAGGATTGAGAACCTTATTTGTATTTGTTATCATACTATTATATAATGTCACATCATCACTATCACTTTGAGTTGTATGTTTCTTGAAGCTGCTATCATAATTAACCTTAGCTTTGCTAGGCCTGTTCGGTTCAACTTCATATTTTGTAAAGTTCTTTGCATAACTTACTGGGTTTCTTCTATATTTTTGTAACAAACTATCAAAGATTTTCTCCCTTATTTTACTGCTCGAGTATTCATCATACGTGTCTTCCAATTCATGTTGGATTTTATCTGAAACAAAATAACAAAAGTTTTTTTTTTTAGTCTATTCATATTTTATACAAGTCTTTTGTTGTTAAAATGCAAAATCAAACGCGCATAAGCCGTTACTTAATACTTACAAAACCGGCGATATTTGGAGCTTATAGGCTTTATACTTGTTATTTCTCATTAATTAAAAATAAAGAAAGAAAACAATAATTGGACTCACCCGCCATCTTCCTGAATAACTCGATATCATGTTGGATCTCGTCCTTTTTCTTCCATCGCCCGTCGCCTCTCTCTGGAAACACATTATCGTTATATTTCCCTTAATCTTACAATCATTTCCGAATGAATAGATCCTTTCTAAGGCGCACACGAGATATCTATATAGATAGATCTTACTTGATTAATAGATATTAATGTTCAGGGAAAAAATATTTCATTACCTACGTATAATCTCCTAATAATAGTAATAAGACACAGATAGGATGAAGTCTTTATATGGGGTTAGTTGAATAAAAACAAAATAATAAATTTAATCCTGATTATAGAAGAATCATTACAATTTCAGAGAAAAAAATTACATATTCAGCATTTCAAGATAGTCATAAAAGTATTTCGCAATTCTATGGTTGCGGGAATTTCACAAATTAATAAGGCAATCATTTTTTTTAACTCGTCAAGTATGTGTGAACGAGACACAATAGAAATTCCATTGTTATGCGACTCTCGAGAGTCGTTTGATCCCTGACTGATAGAAGCGTAGGTACTGTTTCAAATTCACAAGTCTTCAGGAAAAGGGTAACATTTATTGTTTTGCGAAGTGTAAAGAGCCATGATATAATTACAAAATCTGAATAATTCTCATTTTTAGCCGCAAGACGTATGAATATAGGCCTTCCCCATAGTTTTCCATAGATACCATACCGGTTGCATAATCAATAGCTATCATTTTGCTGATAATGCTTAAAGGGTGACTTTGCTTAACACTACTCAAATTAATGAAGACTCCACTAATGAATAAAAACAACTTTTATCATTGATACCAGAAGTGTTTTATATTCATAAGTGGAGTCATTGGCCATCCATAAACAATATTTCTATGGTTAGGATATAAGAAATACATAAGGTGCTAACCTACCTACAAAGATCACGAGGACTATGAAGCAGCATGTTTGTAAGAAACTATTCGCCATATGTGACCAAACCAAACGTATCTGAAACAAACAAAATAATTGATTAGAAGACTACTCTTTCATTGTAAATGCATAAGCATAGGTTGCTACTAGGAAGTATGTAATACCCGAGATCAAAAGCTCTATTTTTGAATCACTCGCGTCAGTATGGAGTTTACTCTTTAATTAGTGTTCGATTTTCGAATGAAAATCGGTTGGAAACCACACAATAGGGATTTTTAAAAAGATAAATAAATTTATAACTACTTACGACTTTATTTACCGTAATTTTCGTAGCTTTCATAAAAATTTAAACGAAAATCAGTTGGAATATGTGTACGAGTGATAAAAAAATTGAAAATTGGAAAATCATTTGTCAACGAAAAACACTCGAAATATGTAAAGACGAATAACAAATTATACTAATATATTTAAATTATTAAATAAAATACAAATTATTATTATTATCAAATTACAAAATTTAGTTCAATTCTGTAAGTGCTCTTTTAATCACTGTGTCAGGTGGATTTTAAGTTCTACAGATTTTCATTCGGAAATCGAACATTTATAAACAATTATCATAACCATATTAATGCGAGTGATTTGGAAATAGGATCCACACCACCATTAAAGACGATCTTGTTATCAAATATATGCTTACAAATAAAGTAAAGAAACAAATAAATATTTTAATTAAGTTGAGAATCAAAACAATAACGTTCAGTTTGTATGGGATTATTTATTAATGGGTTGACAAGTCATGTAAAAATACATATTATCTAAAAATCACAATACCTGATTTACTCGTAGAATGTTCAACTTATGACTTTGAAACTTACTTAGTCATTGAATATGCATTTGTTTGCGCTTCAAGTAATGTCCAAGGAATTCAAAACTTTATATTCAAGTAGACTTGTGAATATTGATTGAGGGTTTGGAAACTTTGTTTATAAATACATAATGAAATCGTTCATTTCAATATAATAAACTTCTGATTTACTAAGAAGCCGTTTTAGACAGAGTAAAATAAAAAAGAATATAAATGAAAAGGGTTTTTGAATTATTGACTTTGTTTTAGTTTAAAAAATAAAGGCTCTGTATCCAAAAGTAAACGGTCGGATCGCTCTTAATTATGCGTAATTATGAATGCGGCGCGGCCACTGTACAAAAATATTCCTCTACAAAAAATGGACTAGCACTTTTCTTTTTAAGGTTAGCTAACAAATGAGTGGGTCTATGTTATATGCTGATGGCTGACAAGGGACTTTTAAGCGCTAGGGTTTTTTCGCTAGCTATTTTCACCTTTACGTGAAAATTCCGTGGCTTTTTGTAGGATGTAAGCTACTCGTATAAGGATAATTTGCAAGAACATACCTCTATGCTACAACAGTGAACTGCATTGACCACTTTAGTTCTGTGACATAAAACTCTTTCGAAAACCTTTTTATATATTTTATGTAATTGACACTAAATACAAATGCCTATGAAAACTGGATTAAATATTATTTTTTACGTTACTTTATTTAACATCAAAGAAACGTACTTTGCAAAACGGGAATGTAATGACATCAACTGCGGTACTTAAAACTGCCATCTCAGAATCCACATCATACCAGCGAAACACAACTTTGTTCTGCAACTGTGTGACTAAAATGTTCCCCTTTTAGCGTTTACTCACGACACCTCACAGAAGTAGAGCATGAAAATTCAAGACCAGCTTTTTTTTTTCTAATTAAACGGCCCGTCTTCGTAGAAATTATAACCAGCCAAGCGTCGAGTGTCGGTTAAAATTACATTTTTATGAAAAAAATCCTCAACACAAGCAGAAGTTGAACAGCTATGGTGACTTTTTAATTTGTTCTCGCGTTTTTTGTTGCCGGCCCCGATATTAAACTGTGCCCTTCTTTCTAATGTTCGTAGATATTTTGCATCTGTGCACACCCGGGTGGGAAACAATTTCCTTAATTTACATATAAATTGTGTATTTCTTTTATTTAAATGTACTTTTTTTTGGTACGAAAATAATAATGTTTACTTACTTAAACAAACTTTTGACCCAGGGTGACCCAGAATGGGTGAATCAAACAGTAATGAACATAAAGCTACTTCCCATAGCAGTATGATTCGGTCTGTCAGTATGTACATAATATGTCGCAGCTCTCAGTACCCCAATCACGAATAAATGCATCAAAGAATTCGTATAGTAACGTAATCATTTTGTATGAGAATTTGAAAGCGCATCTATCGGATGTACAACAAACTAAAATTTTGACACTTGAATTAGATAATATATTTCAATAATTTTAAATTGATCGTTTAACTGGTTTCTGGAACTGCCATATATACGTTAGTATGACTTTATCTGCGGTAAGGCTTTCGAGCTTACTACACGACACGGGAGTACATTGTGCTTCCGACTGACGTAAATTCGCTACGATTACGTGACAGATACGTCAAATGTTCGTGATTGGGGTACTGGTTAAACCAGCCAGTCAATTGGATGCCTAGGCAGTTCATTAAACGCCTCCATCCAATGAAATGGCTGAACCAGCCACCAGCCAAGTGATTGAACGTTACATTTAGCCAGATGGCTAAACGTCGTGTAGTCATATAGTAAAAAGCGATATTGGTCAATGACTTTGAAATTTAGTATGTCATACTTTTTTACACAACAATGCAAAAAAAACACCTAGCACGAATCTATGATAAAAGTAATCTAACCTTATTATTGTTTGTATTTACACTTTAAGTTTAGGCACATTAGTACTTCAGAAGTATTAACTCCGAGCTGTGCACTAGGTAGGTATTGTTTTAGTAAAACAATGCAATTCATTAACGCATTCTATTGTGCTCTGCTGCAAGACGGGCTGCGCCGAAGTTTGAAGAATTCCTCTAAGTTAAATTATTTCACCATTCAATTCGTAACTACTACGGGACGGTCTGAATGCATACGATTTGAACGAAGGCTCAAATAGAATATTCACAACGAAGTATTAAATGAACTTACTACCTATGTTTGAATCTACTACGAGTGCGTTTATTTGTCTACCATTAAAAAATACTAAAACTGAATTCTCGCTGAATGAACGACCCGAGTAATTTATAGTACGAGTACAAATACCGCCCAGGGCTTCATCAGCATACTACGTTTTAGGCCTTGTCCTGGACGCCAGCGGGCGGAGCGGGCGACGCGGCGCGCGCGTCTTGATCAATTTCATAGATTTGTGTGAAGCTGTTCTCGACGACAGCGGTGCGGGCGGAGCGGGCGGCGAGCGTTGAGCTGTATTACTGCCCAAACCGCCAGCTCCGCCCGCTCCGCCCGCTGGCGTCCAGGACGAAGCCTTAGTGCATTTAATTTATTAACCCTTTATGGGCCCGGTTTCGTGATCGATAGTTAGCTTAACTAATAGTTAAAAATTGTTAACACAGGTTGAGTAATTACAACTCTGCATGTTTTGGATATAATACATCTAAATATGTTGTAAGAATGGCTATTTTAATGACCCTTGGTTCGGTGTTAGATAAAGATAACATGGATCTGCAAACAGCCCTCCTTACCTTCGTTCTTCTCTTGTTCATTGGACAAAATTGTAGTTTTGAAAGTATCGCAGTCAATCGACTAGATACGCAATAAAGCCATGTTTTTATAAGTTACACTACGTGTTTAATACAAAATAAATTCATATACCTTTTAATTAATACTACACGAGACATTCAATCACTCTATTAATTAACGACGAGCACCGTACACAAACATTATCATAGCATACTATAATATAACTCTATCGTGAGATAATCCTATCAGGAGAAGCCAGAGCCTATAAACTAATAAACAGAGCTTACAGTAAATATTTAACTCGTAGCTAATTTCCATTTCATTATCATTTCGCGTGTTTGAACCTATCGATTATGTGCGTCTTTGGTTTGTAAGAAACTAATTCAGTCTATTTACAAAGTGTTCTTAAAGGCACGAGTCAAATTTAAGCGAGATTGTTCAGAATTTGAGAGATTTAGCAAGTTTATTTTTAATTGTAACAGCTACATTTTTAATCGTTCTATAATACTTAATAGATTTATTTTCCTTTTTACCCGATTCGTGGCTGTACAAAGAACATGTACGATTTATTAACAGTTAGCTAGGTGACGAAACATTAAGCTTTTTCCCGTACTTTCTTTTACACCATGTATACGCAAACACTCTTAAGCCTCAATCTCGTTAGAGAGGCCTCTAGATAGAGGACTTAATGATAGTAAATTCTATACAGCTAAGTAACGAATGAAAGCCAAAGATTTTATCGTTCGACCCGCCCTTGTCAATTCAGATTAGAGATTTGTAGCCTAATTTTGACTTAAGCATTCAACCTGATTTGAATATCTTTTAACAGCTAACAGATGCCAATTTGAATAAAGCGCGTTTGAAAAGCCACTTTATCTCTTTAAAGCTTAGGAGATAATTGTGAACGACTGTAAACTTAATTTCAATTATGGTTATTTCATAGAATACTGTGATTTTATTATGTCTATTTGAACTTAAAGAGCCAGGCATAACCTAGCTGTAAATGCCTACTAGCTCTTTTATTGATAGTTACTTAAATCGATCAAAATTCTTTCTTACTTACTCCTTTGGCGCAGCGACCCAAAGTCTGTCTTGGCCTACGATCAAAATTCTTAAATGATCTTAATTGTAAAATGTATACCATATAAAGACCATTTCCCACGGCGACACCCCGTCTTTTGCAGGTACTGTTTTCTGCAGGATGTTATGTGCGTTTTAGTGCTAGCTGCTAGTTACAAAATACTGCTTCGAGGAAACCTTTTAGATACTAAGTATTTTTATCTTAGCATCTTTTGTGAGATAATGCTTATTAATATTATAAAAAAACACGAAAGTCACGGATAAAGAGGTCATCATTACAGGTGAGATGCTCAAAAATATTTAAAAAAAACAAAAGAATATCGTGCCCCGCAAAAACAATTTCTAAACAATATCTAGCCGGTGAAGAGGCGAGGGGTAACGTATAAAAATATTCCAAGCGCTAATTGACGTTGCAGGAGAGCCCTCGAGGCCGTGCCCGATGGTATCCGACAGTTTCGAAAGCTTTTGGCTCAAGCCTTCACTCTTCTCCGTGTGGATTAAAAAATAATGAACGGGAAAATCATCTGGCTACGGAAATCAGCGAGGTAGAGTTGTATACCATGTTCTAGCGACGCAGCCGAAACGTCGAGCAGTGAGTAGCATTTACTCATATTAATATTTCGTGTTTAGACCCGTCATGTCTAATTCTTATTGTAATGCAACGCGAAAGTTTAAAATCTCATGTTCTAGCGATTGATGTAGCCTTGATGTTGCATTTGAGATTGAATAATGCATCATTAATTTGCATTAACAAATTATTCGCCTTTATGTTTACCACATTTATAAGCACGAATGAAGGTAACTACATAGAAAACAAAAACTGACTATGCAAAATTATAATTTTACTATGAATAAGTTTTCTAAACACACTGCTACGGGCACCGTAGCATTGCTACGAAGCTCACGACTACGACGTCCTACATAATTAAATACAATTTCAACAGTTATCTTATCTGGTAAGTCTGCAATGCATTTATAAATACATTGTTAAGTTATGAAATCATTTTATTTTATTTTATTTTGTTTTTATTTAGGAAATCAACAGCGATACACTTTGAATGGCATTTAAAATTAAATTAAACATACAGCTAATTACAGATTTCCACAGATTTACATATGATAGCAACGGAGTACCCTAAAATGATAACATGCCACAATCATAGCTACTGTAGTGTAGTAATAATTAACCTAATTATAAACTCCTATATAGTATTACCATGTTACAAAGACAAACGTAATTGGGCACTGACAAGTTAAACACAGGTGCGTATACTGTAATTGAAAACAGTTAAAGGACTAACAAACAGATCAAAGTTCACAACAGGAGTATTGACTCCAAATACCTGACGCTTTATTTAATTGAGCTTTCGAAGGTTCCGAGAACACACAATAATGTTAATGTGTCAAAATAATCTCGTATTGTAATGTTTTATATTTACGGAGTTTATGTTTGTTGTACTGAAAAGGTTACGGATTTTTCCAAGCCTATGTGTACCTTTTTTCTACTTTTTTGTTTGTCAATGGCAAGTTTTAATAACAATTACAAGTTTAATCACGAAATTAAACTTCTGAATTACATTTTATTTTTTTAAAAGGGATATCAGATTTATATAAGCAGACAGAATAGTATGTTTTATTATTTTATATTTTAATAAATGATCAGCCCCATTAGACCCATAGCTGTCAAATGGGTATATACAATGGATTCTCATTAATTAAAAAAAGTGACGTTCCAATCGTTTATTACAATGTTTGATGTGGGAAAATGTATGTTATGACTGCGTAAACTTTTAACAACCTGCATATAAAATGATGCCAGCATAGATGCTTGATTATCTTATTTAAATTTTAAAAACCGGTTTTTAAATTCAAACGACTCAAAATCATAAAGAATAAAATTCAACGTACCTTTGATTTGACTAACGAACCACTTTCAAACCCGTACAAATGAACAAACTTTCCTGATGATGCCGTCTACACGGAAAGGGTACGAGTTCACAAAACTTTGTTACGAGTGTTCCTTCTCTGGACAAAATACGCGCGTTCACCCGACCGCGTCTCGATCGCAACTGCCTATATCCACAGCCAACACCAGGTTCTCTACCTCATTTCACCCCTAACTCCCGACTTTTAATCCAGTAACGGATACATCACTACTTCGAACCACAAGCGAAAAATTCCCTGCTCAATCAAACCAGCGATGTATGTTGAATGAATAAAATTTTCAGCTACCACAGGTTTTGGTAGCAGCCATTCCGTCCATGGCATAAGCTAGGCTATTCACTTGTATTTATTTCATGTCTGCTGGGTGGTCTTTTCAATCAAACGGCCTTTCAAGCTGGTATAGAAATTGCCTAGCGCATTATGTTTGAGTTAATTAACCCACTGCAGATACCTTTCATAATGCGGACGTCATTTATAAATCATGCTCGGGTGAGAATAAAAACGTATCGAATTTTTGATTTATCCCTCTTTACTTTTTGTTTGTGTATGTAGGAAAAGCTGTCAGTCGGGACTTTTGTATAGAAACGTGATTTGCCGTCCGCTTTTGTTGTACCTATATTGGATAAAATTTGTTTTGGCAACAGAAATATCAGAGATCTTCAAAATTGTAAAATTTCATAAGAAATGTTTTTTTAGATGTATGTATTTTTTGAAACATCGCTTTTTAACAAAATTAGGTCAGCAAATACCTAATTAAGCATTGTTACGAAATTTTCTGATATTTGGGCTTTTTCATTCTACTGGCATTATTTATTAGTATTTTAATTATTTCAAGTAACATCGTTATCAAATCAAGTATTTGGAATGTGTTGGAATTCAGAACTTGTTTTAAAACATACAGCTGGAAAACATCTACGCGTACAAAGTCGCGGGTAAAAGAAAGTCTTCCAAACAAAGATTTAATTTTATAGTTTCTTCAAAAGGGCACTCATATCACAGGAAGACTTCGTCGCACAAATTTTTAGATAAAAATATTAATGTGTTGTACAGATCTTTTAAGATTTTAATATAAATATTTGAGCACCGCGCACTACTTATCATGCAAGCTTCATCTTGCTAATATTCCGTGATACTCGACTTTGTTACCGGCATAATATTTGCATTCTTTGAAAGAAAAATATTATTATCTCCTCATAACTCCTTGACGCGTCTAGAATCAAATATTCCATTTGAAATTAAAATATTTTAAGTTTAACGCAATTTCTTTTGAAACCTGCAAATAATAGCAATTGAAACAGAGATTTCTCGCAATTTCAGAAAACGATAACCATTTACCTTTTCAATTCAACATAAAGAAGCGACTCTGTTATCATTTTAGCGTATAAACAACAAGGCGAATGAAAAAGAATCATTAAAAGCGGCTACAAAAATGTCCATTACATCTACCCTTCTCAAACTCTATCTAAGCTCTTGGCTTTGTCTCCGGCGATATATTTTTTTCGTGCCACTTTTCGGCACCGTCGACTTCAGTTATTCCTCTTTTTTGTAAAGCCCTGTACGCAAATACGGGAATTTGTGAGTAAAGCTCAGATAATTTACAATGTACCTGACGTTGGTCGTTTCTTACGACATTTTTGTAGTCTTGTATGCACAATAGCTATATACCGATCAAGCGTATTCCATTGCTTCGTATTATCTCTCATGTCTTTGTTTACCAACAATCAATAAGGTACATTGCTATCACGGCCGGATTCTGATGTATGGAAATGACTCCCAACTTCCCTTGGTCAGGCAAGACGCCATATAAAACCATAATTTGAAAACGTTACATACGAGTATGTAATTTTATTGAGTTTTTTTTAAGTTTAGTACTTTATAATTTGTAAAAGGATTTGATAAAAGAGTAGGTATAAAAACATATTATTGTACATGTATTTTTGTGGACGAGGCAGCGGGGAACTACTAACTAGTGTGAAATAAAAAATAAATGCATTCCAGTTTTAATCCGTGAAATTTCACTCACCATTTCGCATTCCTCTGATTCATGAAACAAATAAAAAGTCGAAATTCAGAGAAAAATACCAAACTTTATTCATTGCCACTATAAAACATTTACTACTTTGTCATACTTATAAAAAGGCAGGATTTAATTTAATCAAAACTATTTTACTGCAAATTTGGAATAGTAATAAAATTCAACCGCGGAGCTTTTTGCTGTTTGAATATATTTTTTTTCATTTTTACTAAATAGGTATCAGGATGAAGTTATGAATTGAAACATAATCTTCAAATCTTAGATAACATTATTGCAGTTCATCTACACAATCCATAGTTTTTCTTATATCCAGTTAGCAACCCTTCAACTGTAGTTTTGTCTGATAGGCCGAACCCAAAACCTATTTTCGTAAATCGTTAATCAGTCTCCGAAGCGGAAAACTGATAAGGCAGACCTTTCACCAATTAACTTAATGGTGATGCTTTTTCGGCGGCATCGGTGTAAATGGCCCTTTTATTCCACCAGCTGAATCCATATGTCGCCGAAATAGATGGCTGATATAATCCTACCTAGGACGCTTACACGTTGCGACTTTTTGTAGCAATTGTGGTTTAAAAGTTGCGTACCTACATGTATTGTATCATTTTATATGCGCGTTTGAATCGATAAATACACGCATTTGTTTCGCTTATTGCATTGTATCGCTGCTTTTACGCCGTTATGAGCGTGTCATAGAATATGCGGATATCGCATGCGGATGCATTGGTGTGCTAGTGGCGTTAGTAGCTCGTGTGTGTAAAGGTTGATGTTTTTCAACTGCAATACTTTACTGCTTTTGTATCGCTGCAAAAAATCGTAATGTAAAAGGGCCCTAGCTACTATATGGGGGTAAATAGCAATCAATAATTGTGTTGGGAAGAAAGATTGGACAAAGCGTTAATTAATGATCGATGACGCTAATGAAATAGATTGGTATGTCTACTATCTTACTCAAGACATGACACATGACATTCACCGTTTTAGGTGACCTTTTGCAATACGTATCTATGATCTTTAATTTTGACCTTTTACACTTCAAGTGTTTAAAGGATGAAATGTTAAAGTGTAAATGGACCTTCCATCAAAACAGTGTACTAGTAGTAATCTTACAGGGGATGTGATTTGCTTATTTGGTTATAAATACGAGAATTTTACGATTCATATCTAGCGATGTGTTTAATTAGAAAAATAGTTCTGTTAAGGGCTGTGATGGCAGCTATTTATTGGACCAAAAATAAAATAAATCATGTAACATACTTTAATTAAGTTACCTACCAGTGGTTGTGTATTATTAATAATTTAAGGCGTAAAGCAGCATGTCGTCAATAATGACAAGAATTAAACAATATAGTATAAGTCAAGTCAAGAAAGGCCGTATCAAAAAACTCATTCATTTATTAACTATCAGTGCAATATTGCAGCAGTTAAACATTTATTTTGCTAAAGCTGTTAGATATACATATACATCGTGTGGCCTGTAATAGGAGCAAAAAATTTAATCAATTTAATCACGGTCATAGTGCTCCAAAATGCTTTGACTAAAAGATATAGTACTGTAATCCAAAGTTACAATCTCTAGTTAATGTATATCAAAATCGCTAACTCATTGTAGAAAATGACGATGTCAAGTTCTATCAATCATAGATCATATGTTTTCAATACATTGCTGGTTCGATTTATTTTGTTAGAAAATAACAATAAATTTATTGTTCTATTTACCTAATAAAATAAAACCATTTAATATAGATTACTCGTCACCTAAAGGGCATACATTTTTTTTTGCTCCTATTACAGGTCACACCCTGTTACAGATTAACCAACGTTAATTCGTTTCGTGGTTTTCGTTTGACTGCAATATTATGGTCTCAACGTTCACCTAAAATATCGACAAAGTTCACTGAAGTCTTCGTCTTTATGTTTTCCAACTTAACATCTAAGGGTTAAATAAATAATTCACATCTCTACTTTCGTTCTACGATAGTATTTTAGAGGGAACGTTAATGTAAGAGAGTAAGTAAGTGCTCGCCTCTTGGGCGTTGCGAGTGATAGCGTAGGATGCTTGAAATATCGCTGCGAGCTGAGACCCTAAAGAATTCAGTACATTAACTAGTTTCTTAATGCGATCGACTTAAGATAAATAGTAACTTTACGTTAACGTATTAGATACTCTTTTACGCTTTTATTAACTATTTATGAACTTTCTAGCGGTATTGTAAGTTTGCCCGGCAAACTTACAATATCATATTCGAGGCAACGATGACCCCAACAAAGAAAAAATCATAGAAAACCCCGTTCTCCAGTTATAAGTGGTGTAACAAAAACAACTTTTTTTGTGTGTATTATTTACTTTATTCATATTATTAATCTGAGAGTGTCGAATGATCTGTACCGTCAGCTTCAATTTTAAGTTATTTTTTGTTGTTGTTGCTGAATACTTACATACTGTGATAGAGTAACTAACATGGCTATTTGTTTGCAAAATATTCCTAATTTTCTTTTCATTCCACCATCGTTATTTTTTTTATTAATTTATGTAACTAAGATGTTGTTTCGGTAACCACTTATATTTACACGTTTCAGTAAATAGAAACCTCATTAAAGTTTGATCCTAAAATTTAACAGGGAAATCTCAGAAGCTATTTCATGAATAATATTATCTAAGCACTAGGATTGCTTTGTTGAATCTATACCTGTGAATTGTATTTACCGTGTAATTGGTTCTGTAATCAGCCAACTTGAAGCTAGTTGAATTGCAAAACTACGCTAGTAACATGCAATATTTTAACAGTAAACACAAGTACATATGTACTTATGGAAGTAACTAACTTACATTAAGCTGCTGTTCCATTTTATTTCTTTATCAGTCATCACCATCATCATTATCAGACAAAGGACGTCCACTACTGAACATAGGCCTCCCCTGCAGTTTGCCACGGCGACCAGTTGTACTCGTAAGTGGTCTACATTCAGTGTGATCCCGCGATCTTTACAAGGTCGTCTATCCATCTTGTCATATTATCAGTATCACTTTTTAAAGATAAACTACCTGGATTATATCAAACAGAGAGAGAGATAAACGTACTAAGTAATATACGAATGAATTTCACATATTTTTGCTAACTTAATTTTCTATATAACAAAATATGTTCTACTGTGATACGTTGTGGGTTGAAAGACCTAACAACAACTATAACATGCTGCCGGTACTTTCTTATCTTTACGATCTTCATTAATTTTCATTAAAGTTATGCACGAGTACAGAAAGGGTTAAAGCCAGATTATTGTTTTTGTTAATGACTGGTCTAGTTTACTGTTATAGGTGTCGCAAAACTCGCGAGATAAACCTAATCTTTACAGCTTTGTTATGGCACAAATTTTCATAGCTCACTGTACTACAGTCGATATGATTTCAGAAGAGTGGTTGGCAAAAGTCAAACAAATACTTACAGTTATTAATTCCAACGTCGGAATGGTACGATTTGAATAGGTACCTACTTATCTTAAAGACCACAATATTTTTTATGGCCACTAGAATGTTCGATGAAATTTACAAAAGGTACAACAATTTTAAGTCATGATTATTTATGTTGAACACCCTAATAAACATATACTTTTGATATTTATAGTTTGGGTTTTTCAGTTAAAAAATTAAAGTGAAACTTCGTTGTGGACGGACAGAAGTATGGTAAGAGTTCACACTAACTTGATTCATAATCACCATCAGCATTACCAGCCGAAGGTCGTCCACTGCTGAACATATAGGCCTCGCTCGCAGGTTTCCACAGCGACCGGTTGTGAGCGGCCAGCATCCAGTGTGATACTGCGATTTTTACAAGGTTGGAACTTTTTTATGTTTAGTATTTCAAACTTTGCCTTAATACTTCCCTCACACTAGCGAGCCCACTGCACTTATTTATTTTATACAGCGGCTATACCCTTAAGGGGGTTTGACACGGCAATAAAAGTGTCAATTATTAGTACCCTCATCAAATTGCTCATAAAGTCCCGGACTTTATTCCGGAGCACTTTACAATTTAATGAACTCCTTTACCGAAAATATATCATCATTTGAATAAAGTTACCCAAGAGATAATAGGCGGCATTAAACTTTTTTGTTTTTTTTTTACTTCCATACCTAGTGGCGGAAATTATCAAATGAATAAGTTTTTGTATGTTTACAAGACTTAAGGCCTGTTTCACAATGTCTGAATGAAATCCCATTAGCGTTATCTGTCCAATACTAAACTTCATACCTATGAATTTTATTTCACTTCATATTAAGGCCCAGTTTGATCGATAATGATTTCAACTAATGGTTAAAAGTTGTTACCAGCGGTTAAATATTCACGATTGTGCGCGTTTTGAAAAAAAATACCTTTAGAATTAGAATAGCCATTCTGACATTCAGTTAAGATATTTTTTTCTTCAAAACACGCACTATCGTAATTATTTCGCTGCTGGTTACGATATTTAACTATTAGTTGATTAACCTATCGATCACGCAACTGGGCCTTAGTGTTCTCATAAAATCACGTAAATTAACAACTAAGATATAAAATTGAGTTTCGCTATGACCGCTATTTATACTTGGGATTTTCTAAAATAACTTGAGCTTAATAAGTTAATATTAAGCCCGTTTCGCTCGGTTTATTATGAGTCTACTAATAATAATATGTTGGCGGAATCCTTAAATCCGTGTTCCGATAAAGAGCAGCGTAGAAAATCCGCTTGGGTCAAATTAATGCCTTTTTATGCATATTTTAAGTTTGCAGCGCTCAACTAATAACGTAGAATTGCTTGCTATGACTAAATTATGAACAACGATAAAAGTCGGTCTTGCTATATTCTAAATAGCTTTTGCCCGCGACTTCGTCCGCGTGGAAAAGTGACTTCTTTCTCCCGTTTTTTTTACACATTTACTACTAAATATTTGCTCCTATTGGTCGTAGTGTGATGTTATATAGCTATCTATCGACTCGACTATCCAACACAAAAAGAATTATTCAATTCGAACCAGTAGTTTCGGAGATTAGCGCGTTCAAACAAACAAACAAACAAACAAACAAACAAACAAACAAACAAACAAACTCTTCAGCTTTATAATATTAAGTATAGATTATGAATACGAAATTGATGCAATTTCTACGTGTAGTGTAGTCTCGTAGTACGGTAATTAGACAATGTCGTAGAACTATTAACAACTTTTGAGACAAGCGTGAAACTTCTATTAGGACAATCAATTTAATCGTATCGACTGAAATCTAACTAGCGCTCATGTTTCAATTAAGTTTTAAATAGGTACCAAGTTACTTTTAAGAATTTGTTTATGCCTGCTTCTCTACTGCTATGCTATCCCAAAGATACGTTTATGTTGTAGATCGTAATTGTTAACTCATATTTTTATGTAGAAAAGGACACAACCTCCTTAATACAAGATTTTAAAGTTCACTTGCACAGAGTTAAGACCCCTTACACACTGCGACTTTTAGCATCGATACTAACTAACGCGCGCTTTGTAAAATCGCGACAGCATCGCAACTCACGCAATGAACTGTACCCCCTATCACAAATAATTGCGACAAAGTATTCGTATAGTAACGTAATCATTTGTCTGAGAATTTGTAAGCACCTCTATCGGACAAAAAAATTGACACTAGAATAACATAACAATATTTCAATAATTAAATAGATCGTTTAACTTGTTACTGGACGTGCCATATTTACGTTAGTATGACAACATCTGCGGTAATACCTTCGAGCTTACCACACGTCACGGAAGTGCTTCGTGCTGCCAACTGACGACTGCTAAAATTATTAGTAGATGAGAATGTTAAAAAAACACTTAATAAAGAGTACGATAAATTGTTTAAAATCTGTAATATAATACCATATAGATATGAAAGTAAAACAAACTATATTAATTGAACAGTATAATAATAGCGAACACATAAAAGAAAGGGTCCATACGTACCCAACTCGTATGTCAAAGAAGCCTAAATATGCGGTTCCTAACGTAACAAATTACTACGGCAGGCGTGAGAGACGATGGTTAACCCCTACTTATCTCAACGAGATGCCGTGTCAATACACAAACAATGTAATGAGTAAAAACCATTTGAAAACAATGTTAAAAAAACATTACCTGTCATTATGCCCGTGAGCCGGGCTTCACCTGTTGATGTCACTGCATTACGGAACCTCTTACTATATGAGTTATTGTTTTCGTGTACTTAGATTGTAAACCTACCTTTGCTAAACTGTTGTTGTTAACAATAATGTTAATAATGTAAGGGCCTGTATCACCATCGACAAATAAGCGTTTAACTCAATTAAAATATGAAACTTCATTTCGTACGATTCATTTAATTTAGATTTAGATTAATTAAGTCTAAGTGGATGACGCTGACTAGAATTTATTGGGACATTGTGAAACAGGCCGTTAGAGTGTACTGTGAGTGTAAATCGTAAGTGACTTGTAAGCCTAACCTAAAACTAAAACCTAAACCTAATCATAGCTTAACTAAATACTTAATCATTAAATAATTTTAATGTAAGTAATACGATGTCCACGAGAACTCTGCCGACAAACTGTTACACAGTTTGGCAGAATATCGCATATAAATATGTAGTGTTACTTTTGAAAAAATAAACTAAAAAAAAAAAACGTAAGCTCGCTACGATTTCGTGACGAATACATCAAATGTTCGTGATTGGGGTACAGATTTAATTTCGCACCGATGCAGAAGCGCGTCAGTACCAATGCAGAATCGCGACTACATCGATGCTAACGCGCGTTAGTATCGATGCAGTCGCCAATATTCGTACATAATTTGTCAATTTCCAGCTTCTGCGTTAGCATCGCGACTGCATCGCGTTTGCATCGCTGCTAAAAGTCGCAGTGTGTAAAGGGTTTAAAATTTAACTGGCAATGGACCGAAGTAGAATATTTCAACCAACTTGGACACTAGAACTTAACTCTATTGAGTGTATTCGCTTACCCAAAGACATTAAAGACCCAAATAAAATAAAAGTTAACTGCAAAATCAGAAGCTCTGCGGTCTAACTCCGCCGTTTGTCTGCTTCACTTCGAACGAGCGTGGTGGTTTTTAATTAAACCGACTCGCAATGGAAAAGTCAGTCGGACTTCTTGCTACGTCATTAAAGCCGGCGCAGGGACGGACTCAGGAAGACTTGTTATGAGTTCTTGAAAACGGCTGTTGAGTTCTTGCAATGTGACGTCAGGCTAATAGGACTAGATACTTTACACCTGGTTTAGGGAATAAAAAAATATTTTTTTCTTTAAGTTCTTAAGTGCAGACATCATACAAAAATATAACAGCTAAATGAGGAGACAGGAATTCAGGTGATTAACCTAAGACATACACACAGTTACATATTATTACAAATAAGGAAAACTTTACATGTTGGGTTACAAAGGTTTGTCATAAAAAAAATGTTTTTAGATAAGCCAATGTATAAAGAAGTCCTAAGGATTAATGTAGCTTTCTACCGGTGAATTTTTTTTTAATTAGTTCAGTTCAAATCAGTCACTGAAAACTTCAAAGCCACAAATAGGCATTTTCAATGTTTCACTTTCTTATCCACACTGGATATGTGATAATACCGTCTCCTCAATCCCGGACACCTTAATTATCCTAAAAGTTTAAACTGGCAGGACTCATACCTATTATAATATTCTGTGCTCATACGCTGCGGTTCGTTGAAAAATTCACATTTCTCTGCTAATACAACTAAGTTAAGAGTCGATTCATGTGGGCAAGTTAGATTGAGTTGTTATTTGGTTTTGCTCTTAACGTCGTGACTAATAATCTCGTAGTTCAATTTAGTTCACCCGCAAAAAACTTGGAGCTGTAAACATTTTTGGCTAAAGTAAGTATTCCGTTGAGAAAATGTTATAAAATAAATAGTTAACAATAGTTTGGTTTACTTTTGCTTACCCATTTCAGGTATTTTATTAATTTAAGTATGCGAGCCGATTCTGTAAAATCTGTAAATATTGACACACCTCACCTTACAATGTATAGCACTTCTGAATACGGGCCTGTCTCAAACCGATTCGAATCTGATGTCCGTTACAAGAAACTTTAAACAAGTACAATTCATTAAGTTTTAAATAAAAGATATCGTCCAAGCTTTTAAAGGCTTGCTAAGACTTTATTGGATCTCATTCTTCGGATTCCGATAAGTATCAATACTTTTTAGTAGAAAATCGGATAAAAAGGGTACAACCCCTTTTTATCCGATTTTCTACTAAAAAGTATTTAAATAGTTGCCAATTATTTAAATAGGCGTCTGCTTTAAAAGGATGAAAATGTAACACGAATCGGTAAATATTCCGACGCGCTCAGAATTGGAATGGCCCCGTCAGGGTTTGGGACTGAAAGTATCGAATTTACTTATGCTAATCTTACGTCACCCCGAAGACAAGACCATTTCGGCACTAATTAACTTTCCATTATACCCGTCAACGTTTTGCTTTTGTTTTGTAAATAAGTATCGAGTTTTTTTTTAATATTTTGTGTTTTTTATTTTGCTAAGATCTTGATTTTAGTATACGTTTTTGGGTACATTGACAATCCTTTAGTCTATAAGGACAATAGTCCACTGTGTTAATGTATACCTTGAAAGTTACTATTATTATCTGAAAAAGTTTTTGCGAGTTTCTCAAGATTTTAGGTATCAACCATTTTGTTTGCAATCAACACCAGGGTGCGTATTGCGATGCAGTTTTGACAGTTAAAACGCTCTGCTTTACTGTCAAATTAGCAATTCTTATTGAAATTTCGCATTATATTGATAATATTACTATAAAAGAACAATATAAATAATAATATTTTATACCATTGTAGTTTTTTTTTTTTTTATAGTGTCTAGGCAGACATTTGGCCCCAATCTCACCTGATGGTAAGCGATGATGTGGCCTACCATACCATACCATTGTAGTATTATTATAATATTATTATATTGATAATATTCGTTTACACTGAGTCGATTGAACTGCCTCGGGATTGAACGGATTAAGTTGGATCGCAATACACCCCCAGTGCCGGCTTCAGGATAACTAACACTGGGTAAAATCATTTTATTCCGATTGTCTTGTAGGAGTTTCACAGCAGCATGAATATCCTATCTCACAAAAAATTCATTGTAAATAAGAGTCTTTCTGTTATTTTATAAGCCCTATTATTGTAAAATTTGATCAAAATCCATTTCGTAAACGTAAAGAAGTAATGAACATACATTCTAACGAACTTTAGCATTTGATATAGCAAGATTTATGTAGTACTATCAAATGGTAACAGATTTGTTTACAGTGATAAATACCAGTATAATATTTGCATAATAATGTGCAACCTCTTCAATTGAAACAAGCAGTTCGCCACAAATATCCAGGTCGAAAACTAACAATTTGGCGGACATGGAACATTGATATCAGTTACAGAAAACTTGTCAGTTATACATTAGTTCTACAAACACGGACGCCATCAATTTAGCGGGCGAAGTGGATATCAATTACCTGCCCCACTTCCTTCAAACTAGTGTTGTGATTCGAGCCGAGAACTATGGCCGTTCGGATTTTATTTTAATCAGTCAGGTATCAAACGAATGCCGAGAGTCGCATAACAATGGAATTTTTATTGTGTCTCGTTTACACATACTTGACGAGTTAAGTTACGAATATTCATAAAAATCGACACTATCTAGGCTCGGTAGCAACATTTTTTGAACTTGTATACATACCAGGCTGGGCATAGGCCCTTACCTCAAGTTTGACATGCTATGCGCCACTCTACGAGAGTTGATTTCGATCCGAGGTGGTGACGCTGCGAAGTTGATAGATATACATCGAAAGTATGTATGGAATGTTTTTCAAAGAATACTGAACCACTCGAATTGATGCGGTGTTCCCGTAACGGGTGTGATAAAACCTTATTCATCGTATTGTCGGCAAAAAATTACACAATTACTAGCTAACAAAAAAACCGCCTCATTTACTCATTTATTTTTCCATCACAGTAATAACATCACTAGTCGTTGAAACCTTCGGTAAACGATCCGTAGCAGTGATTTCAACTCACATTACTACTAGAAGAGAACAACTGTAAGACACGTTCTATTCTTGGGTATAAGTTTCGATTTGCCAAGTTATACGTTTCAAAAGATTATTGTTGAGAAGAAAGAGTTCCGAGATAATCTCACAAAGAAGTACCTTCTACCTACTTAGGTACGGACGTTTCATCTTAAGATTACCGCAAGCCATATTTGTATATGCATGTTTCATTGCTTCTGTAACATGTTCGGCCGCGGTATCTCGCGCCTAACCATCTTTAGAGACAAATCTTTTGTTTGAAGTGACGTCCATTTGCGTGTCGTGTGTCCAACAGATTGTCGTTAAAAATTGGTTAGGCGCGAGAGACCGTAGGTACTTGTACCTTATCCATCATGACTGAAAGACTTAGCAATAATGAAATACATAATGCAACCTCACATGATGAATTATTGTAGATCAAACACATTATCATTCTGAGCTATGGATACTTTGGTTTAGAATGTTTATTAACACTCACAGTGGCATATTTGAATTCTTAAAGATCACGTAATGACGTATCCCTAAAAGACCAAGAATTTGGCGCGAATTTTTCACGACAGCGCGGTAGCTCAATTGGAAGAGCAGTTGGCCCGGTAAGCCAGAAAGATGCTGGTTCGAGTCCCGCCCGTGCGCAAGTTTTGGTTTCTATGGATAACTTTCTTTCAAGTATTGTGTTGCTTATTTAAGAAAAACCATTCATGCTTTATCAAACTCTTAGATCCCTGTTTATTCTGTACGTAAACCCGTTGCTTCGGATAACTAAATAAAAAGTAATCGCCAGGGAACTCCTAAGGCACAGCGAGCTCTTATAAGTCAATTCCTATTCAGACCCGGACTGAACTTACGGTACTGAAGCATTCAGCTTCAGGCCTGAATAGTAGTTCATTGGCATTAAAATAAATTGCTATAGCGTTTCTGCACTTAGAAACACGACGGTTCAGGCATAAAATGCTGTGCTATTGAATATTGAACCTCAAATCAACGTCATTGCTTGGATATCTATCACTATGTTACAATATCATTCACCCTATTAACAAAACCAAATTAAATTTAAAAACAAACTGAATTAATACGGTAGTAAATGGTAATTATCACTGAATCATTTTTGTTATCACGTAGGGTAAGGGAAATAAATCATAATTCTATCCCTCGTAAAATAATCGAAGATAATAAAAGACGGAAACAAAAGACAAATACATACAGATCAAAATCATAACCCTTTTTGGCTTCGTAGTACAAAGGCCAAACCGTTGCACCTCACAACCGTCTAGACGCGAGCCGTATTTTCCCCAAAAAGAAAGTAAGCGGCGAGATTTGTTTTTTTAAAGCTAGAGCAAAACACCGCCGCGAAAATGGCATTTTGATGGATTAGGAGCATCTGTCCGAACAAATGAGGTTTGCAGAGATAAGGTAGCGTCATCTTTCACTTTTTGTTTGCCCCACGTTCGCACTCCTCGCTATTCTTTAGAGGATTCTGGGGGACGTTGAATTTTATTTCCGTTATAGTCACTGTGACTAAATTATCTCGCGTTTTGACAAGGGTTAAGGTTTTCCGCTCCGTGATAAAATAAGGGACCTGAAATACGGCTGTGGACGTTGCAGTCATTACATTCTGTTACGTCGGTAAGTAGGTTTTAACTTTTTATTGATGTATGTATTTGGATCCACTAAGAATCTCTTGAATCGTAAGTTCGTAATCAAACGACCAAATTTTGAACAAAGTAAGACTGATTTTTAAAGTTCTCTCTTTACTAGTTTGGTTAGTTCTAAGCTTAAATTTTAAGGTGATAGCATTAATTCGTGCCACGGAGATTTAATACTAATGAAAGTGTCAGTTCAAAATGGTCTTCGTATAGAAATAGTAAAGTAAATAATCATTCACAAATGTTTTTTTATTCAAGTTTACACACACATACTTAGTATCTGACTAGGTGTGTTTATTTTAAAGTCAGTTTGAGTAAATAGTAAGAAAGTTCTCTCAAACTTTTGGCTGCAGTAAGCACTTACTCGAACTAGAACTTGGCGGAAACTGAAATTGCGACCGTCAGAATTCATTTGAATTTCCTTTAGCAACCTCAGAATCGAATAATTAGAATAATAGCGGCGAACTTCGTAATATTATTTTCGAAGTCTGTATTTCACTGTTGTTAACTCAAACTTTATTTTGGTAAGCAAATATCATTACGTTAAATGTCATAACTAGAATAAAAAGGTAAATTCGGTTTTTCATGACCGCGGGAAGTTAATAATATGTCACTGATCGTTCATACTTTTAGTCGCTATAATATTAATGAGTCTTTTTAACCCCCGACCCAAAAAAATTAGGGGTGTTATAAGTCTAACGTGTCTTTGTGTACATCTGTCTGTGGTATCGTAGCTCCCAAACAGATGAAAATATTTTCGTTCAGTTTTTCGTCGTAGATAATTTAATCCCGAGTGTTCTTAGCCATGTTTCATAAAAATCTTTTCAGCCGTTTGAAGATTATCAGCTTTTTTCTAGTTGATGAGGGAATCTGACTAACTCCATACGTCCGATCGATTGAAACTGCAAGTGTTACTTCATTGATATTGAAAGTATATGGTAAGGTAACAATGACCTAAACAGCTGTTTGAAAATCATCTGCTTTTTAATAGTTGATGATCGAATTTGACTACCTTCCATAATATTATGATGTCCTATCGATTCGTAATTTGGTACCGTGTTACTTTTACTGTCGAGTTTTTAATTTTTTTACATATTTTATTTTATAAAGCAGTTATATTTAGTGTTACACCACAAATAATACTCTTAAGCAGCCGGAAGCACAGTGCGGATCCGGTTTCTACGTGAGCGCGAACGGAGCTCTAATAATGACACGGCTACTACTAACTTTAATAACTTCAACTATCTTTGCGGAGACGACCCATTACGCTCGGTGAATACCTAATTATAAAGTTTTGATGAGTTTTTATTGATGTCATTTCATAAAAGCTTTGAAGCTTGTCATGGAGATCGGGATGAAGGTTTCTTTTACGAATAAAAGAGTATGTTTTCTTTTTTTCTTAAAATGACTGTCTTAAACAAGTCGTTTGAGGGATTTTCATTAGGTACATTCACAGCACAATGTACATAGTATTAGGTAATGACATGATATTATTCTTGTACATTACACTAATTATAGATATACACAGCATTTGCCATTAAATAAAAACAGTGGAAGGAAGTGTCTTAATTTAATACATAAAACTTATCGAAATAAAATAAAAGTTTTTTTAAGTGAAATTCACGCACAAACAAAGCCGTCTACCGTCTCCCTGAAAGTATATAACAATAGTCAAATGGGAGCACAAATTATTTAATATCACCACGAACTCGTGTGCAATAGAAGATTATACAACTGCGAGGCTGAATCTTTGAGCATATTGTGATATTTATTGCTGATCTTTTCCTTGGTAAGAATACGACTTAGATATGTAGATAAGAATGTCTTTTAAAACGCAAAAGAGAAATACAGTACAAAATCAAAAGCAGTATAGTAATATGTCTCTGCAAAGTAAATACCTAGCTAAGATTTAAAAGCCTTGCTCGCCGAAAAGCTGCACCAAAGCTCCGGCGAAGTTTCGCGAGCTTTCGACAAAACTTGCATATTTTCCTTTAATCCGGAAACATGGCGGAATCCTTAGTATTTGTACAGAAAGGTATTAAATCTCCACTATAGCTTAAGTATTTATTTGCTGCTTAAATGAATAGACTCCGTAATTATTCTGAAAATAATAGCAGATTTACTGAGAATACTTTACGTAAATGATACAACAATAGTGCTTAAGCGCATTATCTCTAGATATTATTAAAAAATTCATTATCTTTTGATGTTGCGATTGAATTTTCAGCACTATCCTTTGATTGACTATGTACTTAATTTTACTATTAGCAAATAGGAACACGTATAGATGATTCATGTTTTTCATATTAAAATGAATGTCATAATAATCAACGCAAGTTCATTTCCTCAACAATAAGAACCGAGCGATTAATCCACCGAAACCAATGCACAATGCATTAGATATTACAACGGCATGACGGAATAAACAAAATATTTAGCCATTATTTCAAATTCACCAACAACGGTCTCATTCACGCTGATTCAGATTCTGAGTTCGTGTTTATTTCAGTGTGTCCCCAAAGAGAATTATGTTCCCGCCTATGCCATAATATTGTTAGGAAGAGAAGAGAAACAAATTATGTCAACCAACAGCTTGTTATGGTACAATTTTCGGGTGCCCCGGGGACTGAATGGGGGTTCGCGACGTGTGGTACAGTGTTAAACTCGATTTGTGGTTCTTCGATTGGCGCTCACACAAATAAACGGCGGTGTAATTTTGTTGAAAGCCTCGCGGGTGCCTGCTGTAAGATTTACGGGTAGGTCGTCATCACATGTAGGAGTGTGGGTTGTCTTTTTGTTGTTAAAGAAGCATAGTTTTCTTAATTAATTGAATAACACGACTCGTTACTGCAATTTTACAAGTATTTGAAATTCAATATAATTAGATGGTAAGTTAGTTAGATAGATATGTCTATAACAATAATTGTTCAACAGCAGACATATGTTTGGTTTTCATATGAATCAATAGATGGCGTTGTTCCTAATTACATCGCGATAAAACTGTGATTTTCCGGGATGGTATATTTATAAATCGATTTGACGTATCAATAAATTAGGTTAGCAAAGAGCTTTTCGTGTCTCTAGGAAGTAGTGCCATGCCACAAGGGAGCGACCATAGAGTTTGTTCAATAATGTATATGCTTTTTTTACCACAACAGATGCAAAAGGTTTACAAATAGGCAATTTAATTGTGAGCACTTTTCCAACACGTTACTTTTTTTCAGCCAAACCCGTCATGCATTTCGATTCAAATTCTAAATTCAAAGTTTCACTCGTTTGTTTACCATTAGCCCTGAAACTTGTCATTGACAGTGAATAAAAGTGCTTTGGAAAAGGCTTAGATAGGCTATTCTCGTTTGAATAGAAACAGTTTGGTAATTGCATTACCATGTCGTGTGTATTCTGTATAAAGGTAACGGTTAACGAGTAACAGCAGCCAACACTCAGTTTGTATTTTTAGTTTCAAAGCCAAGTTGGGATTGACATGGAGTTAAAAGTTGAGTGCATTTGATATTCTCTCGGTGCAATCTGTGGGTATAGTTAACCTAGGGGTTAACAGTTTTATTGTAAAAGGTTTTTGTTTTATTTTTATTAATATCGGTCAATATGACAGCATGATATACAAATCACATGAGTACGCTTTACTTAAATTGTAAATGAATGGATGTTGTATAATACAAAGTGTAAGAAGTTGGTTAGCCTGTAAACATTCCACTGCTGGGCAATGGCCTCACCTCAATTATGAGGTGGTATCAGCTATACTCCACAACGTGGATTGGTAACTAAATTAAAGTCAAAAAATAACTTAGGTGCCTGCTTAAAATTCAATTGTATGGGCAGTAAAAGGCATTCAAAAACATATTTTTACAGCACTTTTCATTAAATAAAGGGCAGAATAAAATTAATACTTTACTTTTTTTCATACAACACAAACGGTTACAATAAAAAACAGCATGAAAAACCCACTAAGGTTTGGGATAATGCTGCTGCAACTCACATCGATACTGACTATAAATATTTGTTAATTATTAACGTAACATACTAATTATATAGGAATAGTTGATAAATGAGAGATAGATACAATAATTCAGCATTAATGTTTCAATCCTGACGAGTGGTGACTACATTATAATATCAAAGCAAAAGTTGTAAAAAATGAATTTTCAATTTATTTTTAATGTTCAATGGTGTGATACTAATGCGAAGGTCACTAGGGAGCTCGTTGAAAAGTCGAGGAGCGAGATAGGCGGCCGTTGGCTCACTTATTGGTCACTGTTATTCAATACGAGTTAAAATTAAATGGTGACTCGTATTAAAAACAGTCAGTAGTAGCAGTACAGAGCCCCTATTTTTGAATCATTCGCTTGGATATGGGGTGTGATTTTTGTTTGAAAACACATTCAAAATCAACGGAAATCACTCAAAATCTAGACGTGAATACTCACAAAATTGAGCAATGATTTTTTAAATCCTTTTTGTGTGATTACAACTGGTTTTCATTCCAAAATTTGACATTAATCATTGAATGTCACTCGCCATATTATTGACGCGAGTGATCCAAAATTAGGGCCCCAGGCTCTAGATGTATAAAAGCCTCCTGTCATATTCAGTGCCCCAAATGCCGCAAATTCACGCTATCGTTTCGATCAGAAAACTGTAAATAAACTCACACTAGGTTCTGAGGGGTCAGAAAGCCAGTCAAACAAATAACGAGAGAGGCTGAAAGCGTCAGAAAAATTCAATTACCTACAGACGCTCTACACATTGTTTTGTTCAGCCCCCCAATTCGCGTATTTTCGGCATATACTGTTGGACTAAAGTAGTCAATCAGTAGTGCTATTGTAACACATCGTGTGCTCAAAGTCAGTAGCAATGAAATGTGACATGCCACCGTCAGAATGGCGAGGTTTATCTTTTTTATTTATTTATTGAGCATTTAAAAAACTTACACTAATAGGACCTTTACAACGCCAACCAGAAGGCCATTGATGTTGCCACTTTTTGGGCGCAGAAAGTTTAATTGCCATTGACTCGAAAAGAGAAGAAGAATGTAACATTTTAAAAGACATTGACAAAAACCACTGACATTTGTCTGCAATACCGCATCAGGTTTACGTCTCCAAAAATATTTATACATTATATAGCTAACACACATTGGCATAGTTAATTCGATAGCTAATGTAGTTTTATTAATTAGTATTAAGTAACTCTCATTATAATTAATTACAGAAATATTGCAGGTGCATTCTGTTATGTTAAGTACAAATATTTAAGTTTCGTTTTGATATTTTTATTATGTCTAGTTTGTCAGTAATTTGAAAATATCTATTTTAAAAGGGATATCTTCGACATGATTTTCTCTGTTACAAAAGTCAATCAATCGTGTTTCGGCAACTCTACAAATGAAGCAAATGTCCTCAAGAATCGGTTCATTAAATATTACTTTCGTGTGTGGTTTAATTACAAAGTCCGACACAACATAATGTACACCCGATTATCACCAAATCATCAATGCGTCACCTTAAGTTTTGTTTGTATTCGGGGGGTATCACGTTGATAAAATGCGGTCCAAGATAATTGTACTCTCGTAGTACAACTGATGCACATCTCAGTGACAACTCAACTAGCGGAATTGAGGCCCTGACAACTGACGGCATGGAAACTACGCTATGGCTCAGGATGGAGTGGACCCGACGAGTTTTAGTGAAATGAAAAATTCAAAAGTCTGAATTGATTTTTTCGATGAAAAACAAAACCTCGCGTACACTACGAACAAAAGGGTCGTTGAAAAATTTGTAGCTACATAGCATTGATGAATATCACAGATTGAAAGGTTAAAACGTTTTGCAATCATTTCTGATCGATCCCACCGTCTGCCTTTGATATTGTCCCCTTTGAAAGAAAGCACATTACCTATCAAATTACTGACATTTATCTAAACTTTCACCGAGCCCTGCCTAAAATGGAATAAAGATTGGTCTACACTTGTACCATATTCTTGATACCACGGTGTCATTGAGAACTCCATCCAGTGTAAGTATGTACGCAATGTATTCATTATCAAATTAGGAATGATGATGGTTCCCCTCTTGCCTTCCACACCGCACAGAATTGTCACTGAATATTGTAGCTTAAAATAGATAAACCCATCCCACTAGACTCCCACTACATTCCTGTAATCTAGCTATCCGCTTTTTGGTCGGGCACTGCTTATTTAACATATTAGCAGCTAACCACCATATCTGGTGGCCGTTCACTATCCGCCACCTGTAGCCCAGCTGGAAGCGAATAGCTCAGCCCTAGACGTAATGTATTTTACCTTACGCAATTTAAGACCCAATATTTTTTACGACGCCTTAAACTTATTAAGGCGTTTATAAGGCTTTAATAATAGCGAAGAAAGAAAAAGCCAAATGAAAGAAATGTTATAAAATCAAAATTTCGAAAGTGTGATCGCAGCTTAAAATACCTCAGTGACGATACTTTTATTCGCTAAGCGATGTCATTAATTAAAAGTTAGACGATTAACGCCGAATACGCATTGAGAGCAGCTTAACCCTTTGTCTGGCAAAGCTGAAACTCCCTTCTAATTGATTCATTTATTACGCTTTATTTTGAAGTCAGGCACATCCATCGATTATTTGCTTCGTTCATTATTTTGATTACTGAAGGAAATAACCTAAATAGGGATTTCTAAAATGTTTAACTTTGAAATGTTAAATTTAAATGTTGTCCGACGAATATATTTTTTTACTGGTCACGTCTTATTTTTAGGTTTTCATTGCTATCATTCTCGTAAATGATATCATCATCATCTAATTTAAGAGCTAAGTACTTGTCGGTAAAGTTTTTTAGGGTTCCGTAGCCGAATGCCAAAAAACGGAACCCGTAGTTTCGTCAAGTCTGCCTGTCCGTCCGTATGTCACAGCCACTTTATTCTTAAACTATTAGCATTTCACAGTTGAAACTTGGTAAGTAGATGTATCCTGTTAACCTCTTTAGGATTCTTATAGCAATAACAAAAAAAATATTATTTAAGGGGGGATCCCATACTTTAAACGAAAATTAATTTAAGCAAAGCTAACCATTGGTTTTTGAGATAAAGCACATCTTCAACAACCGCAAACATAACTTTGTTCTTCATACAAATACTATGAAATACAAAGTTATATTTGCGGTCAACAAAATATTGTGGTATGTGTGCTAAGTAGAAGTAAGAATCCCTTATTCAGTTAAAGTTAGCACGGAACCTTTATTGCGCGAGTCCGAGTCGCACTTGGACGGTTTTTTCTATTATTTACTTTACGCTCTCCCGCCATTCTCTTGATCTCTTGTTACGACGCAACATTCAACTTTTGCTTTATTTGATGCATATAGCTTATTCTTGGTCTTCCTCTCTTCCTTTTTCCTTCTATTCTTCCCTCTATTATCGTTCTGATGAAACTGTCGTGTCGTATCAAGTGTCCTAGCATTCTCCTTCTTCTACTCTCAATTGTTTCTATTAGTTTTCTCTTTTCCTTTACCAAGTTCAAGACTTCTTCATTAGTTTTGTGGATTGTTGAACCAAAATATTGCTTCACTTAATTTAAAGATGCCGCACTGTGCTACGGAGCTCTAATCACAAATTGCAATTTGCCGGTATCAAGGTGCTTTCCAAACTTTGTTAACGACCACTTTTAATTGGTTTTCTGTTTTGGTAAAGTGTTCCAATTAACTCGTTCGGAATATTGGATTAAATGATTCATCGCGTAAAGTTAGAGCGGTAACGATTTGGTGGTATATTTTTCGGAGTGAGAAACTTGGTGATGTAAATATTTCAAAAATATTGTTAGAAAATACTTATTTATTTTTAAATTACTTATGTACTTACACTAGTGCTATAAAAAAACCAGTGACACAGTGCTCCATCTGATCACAAATCAAATCCGATACCTCAGTCATAGGGAATGAGCAAGGAAACAAACGTCAACCACAAAAATCATAACAAGCTAAAAATGACATGAAAATAAAGCACAATATGTTTTCAAAGTAAACTGACATACGCTTACTGGCAGAAATAATTTTATCCATAAAATCATCAAGACAGAAATAAAAATTCCATTGTCCTTTTTTGAAAGAAACCCCTAATTGCTGTAAAGCAGGAAGCGACGCCAATTAGCAAACTCAGTGACGTGAATAACCGCCCAGACCGACGCACAGTGGGGCAAATATGCAATTTTAAGAAATAATATACATAAATTTTGTAGGCTTTATTGGCTAATAAATCTTGAGGCTACAAAAACATTTATTGATCTTCAAGATCCACCGAGTCTAAATCCACCTTTAAACAATGTTTTTTTTTAATCAAATTCTTTTCTAGTATTGTAAAAGGTAAACGATTAGAAGTATTAATCAAACCCGACAGGTTATTTATCACATATTGATATGAATGATGAAATTTCATCTTTCTTTAAGAATACTGAAATAAAGCAGTCATAATAATATAAAATAATGTGATATTTTGCCTAGAAATGTCATATTTCATAACATGTAATTGCAAACGCATTAATAAAAAGTATTTTTGACACTGATAATATTTTTTAATCCCCTTATAAATATTTGAATATCAATTTTGCCCACTGTGCGGTTGTACCTGTGGCTTTTTTCATCCTCGAATTTCCTTTCCGGTAGTCGTTTTGATCGTGTTAGCCACGGTATTTTATTCGTATCCAGATTTTTAAAAAATACTTCCTCTGATTGTTTTGAAAGGAAAAATCATTAGCATTTCAGTCGAAATTATAAAAGCTTTACTTTTATCAAGATTTACCAAAGGCTGAGTAACAATATTCATTTGGAGATAAGATTTGTTTTTAATAAAATAATTAATAACGGTAAATCTTTGCCCTTCTGCATATTTCATCAAAGTCTTCTGCACAGATAAATCTACATCAGTCGTCAAACCTAAACGTAACTGTTAAATATAACATTTACAAACTCATATCAGCCTAAATGAGGATAAGTCATCCTATTTCACTAACGACATTCGGAACTCCCAATGGTCGAAATTTCCGAAACTATGTCACACCCGCTAAAACAAAAGTGCTTACATAAACAACGTTGGTAAAATTACTTGAAAATAACGAGTTTACTCCAGGGGATACTGTCGAAACAAACTTGGATCGTTTGTGGACACGAGGGGGACAGATGGTGCCAAGATATATCATAGTGGAAGCAGATTAAGAAAGCTTACATTATGTGATAGATATGTACACAATTTTGTACCTTTGGTGCCTCAGTTCAAATGAACTCATGCGATTGATTCAACTCTAAACCACTATCCAATCACATTTATACACAGAAAATGGTAAGCTGCTTATCACTCCATCTCAAAGTCATATTTTTATTTTCAGTGTCCCTAACTGATAAGTTATTATTAACCAACATTTTTATCATAAACTACTTACTTATTAGGGTTATTCAACGACCCAAAGTGAATCTTGGCCTCCGACCTCAGATCACGTCATGCATCTTGATCTAGTCGCTATGGCCGAGGCTGAGCAGGTCTTGTACTCTTGAGCTACAACGTCTTTCCAGCGGTACCTAGGACGTCCAACCGGGCGACTTCTATTTGGAACTAACGGAGATGGTCACTTCTTCTTTTGTTGTAAGGAATACAGAAGCACGGCGCATGACCGAGACTGCTGAATGGACTTCATTTGCAGATATAGTTTCCTTTGCACCCTCTCTTTATAATGCGACATAAAAGTGGCAAGTAATTTTGAAGAAACGAAACTTTTGATATAAAATGACGACCAGCTGTTATTTGCTATACGATCGATTCGGAGGATACATTCAGTTGATAGATATTATTTCTTTGATCATATAACATTGTTCTTTGTGATTGATTGTTGAAATATGAACTCGTTCTTTTCTTGGGCTCTTTTTTGGAGATTTAATAGGTTATGAAAAGAAAACATCAAACGTTACTAAGCAGTAGATAATCATGCTGCGAGTAATATTCGGAGAGTTCTTATAAATAACTAGCAGTTTTTAAATAGTTATTCTGTTATTCGGGGCAAAAAAGAATTCAACAAAGTAAAAAACATGAAAATCGGACCGACCGTTCTTGAGTAAATGGTGTGACTAATACGAATTATAGTAGATAGATACTAGAAGAAGATATAAGAATATAAATATATATGCTTTAAGAAAGAATATAAGAAGACAAGAAATTTTTTCTTAAGCAAAGTTTTCAAAATGAAAAAAAAAAACCTGAAAAATATCGTAGCGTTTCTCTTAGTAAACGAATATGAACTCAGAGTTACTTTTACACTCTTTCGAAAGAAATGAAGTGGAAAATCCAAAGATTAACTGAATTAACTCAACCTAATAAGCACCATACAGAGCGGATGAGGTTTGGAAGTGAGCCAGGAATTTTACAATATCTTGGTAACGGCGGAGAACGTTCCAGATATTTTTTTACTTGCGATTTTGTTGGAAACCTAATTGTTCTCGCCGTCTTTGGCTGCCGTCATATCATACTTCATCGACTTTCACAGTATTTATGGTTCTTGAAACTAAAAGTTTCATTAATAACACAGTATACTAACGTTTATGCTGTTTACTTTCATATTACGCTGGACAAGTTATCACATTATTGGCAGTGTTACTGTTGACTTATGACTTTGTTGTTCTCTTACACAAAATTAAAATTACAACTTTTGAAAGAGTAGGTATATCCAAATCTACAAGAAAAGGGGAATCCCTCTCTCTGCACACACGCACAGCACAATCAAAAATGAGATTAACAATAACCAACGTGTTATAATTAATGTTACTTTCAATATCTATTTATGACATCTTCATTTGATATGATAACCGAATGATTTGTTTCTGTGCCCTAGTTTTAATTCAAAAAGTGGTAGCCTTTTTTCCGGGACAAAATACGTTACAGCGATGATCTACAGTTCAGCGATAAATAACCGTATATCGTACGCTTCACGTCAGTACGTAATGATTTATCGTGTGAGAATTCAACTCACGGGCGAGCTGCGTGATTGTGGTCTCGTTTCCCCTAAATAAGGCGTAAGGAATATTTTCTGGGCATTACCTACGAGTATAGTGCTGTCGCATGACCTCGACAGCACACGCATTAAACATTAACGAATCTATATATATAAAAGAAGGTCGTGTTTGTTACAACACTTATAACTCGAGAACGGCTGGACCGATTGCCATGGTTTTTGATTTGTTGGATTTGTTTCCGTCCCGAATAGCAGAATACATCTTAAAAAAAATGAAAACTCGAATAAAACGGGGCCGGGGCGGGACGGGGCTGGGGGCGAAACGAAGTTCGCTGGGACCGCTAGTTAATTATAAAATGAATTCAGCCATCATCAGTTCAAGTTTCATATTATTGCCTACCATCTTATCTCATAGGTTTCAAACTTTATAATAGAGTTTAATATGATTAAGAACCGTTTAGGCAACGAAAATTAAATGTCAATAGGAATTTCATTTGGCTGTTGACAAAAATTCAAAACACAAGCAAATGTGTCTAGTTACACCAATCACATTGTATTCATCGATATGAAATTATAACGGCAAAAGTAATAGACGGCACTAAACTTATTTGGAATGCCATAATGATGAAGCCCTTTTCTTGATAATGACGCAGGAAATGTGAGAAAATGCGAACGCAATTATTACCTTCGTGTGATTTGGGAATACGAACAAAGTTAGTCTCAGATAGCAATAATATGATGTGGCATGATAAAAAGGGTCTTTATAAGGTAACGTTACCTTGAAATGAAAATCACACGGACCATAAATGCTACGAAAGAAAATCGTCTTAATATCTAGAAGGAAGGATTGGTTGATCGGAAGAATATTATTGACGACTCGTTTGGTGCAGTGATGAGTGCTCCTGACTACTGAACCAGCGGTCGCGGGTTCGAATCCCGCAAGGGGCAAATGTTTGTGTGATGAGCACGAACATATTTACCTAATTCATGAATGTTCGTATTTAAGTATGTATGGGAGACGCCCCGTCATAATCGTTGTCTGATACTTCGTAACACAAGGAAGAAAGTTCCTTACTTCGAAACCAGACAATTAGTGTGTTGTCTGGCGCATATTTATTACCTAATGTTATTAATTATCGTAAACAATTAGTGTTACTACATCATAAACGAAGCAAAAGTCCTATATTAATTAAATTACTCAACTCCCACGGAATGTGCGATCTTAAATAAACTTTTGCCAGTTCTATTTACTATTTCGGGACACTATTACTATTGAGGCCGAGAACTTGAAAGGGATAATCTGTTTTATTGCGCCATGAATTAGTAAAGTTGTAAAGAGAAGCGTCGACCGCAGATGGCGTAGATATAGTTCCGAAGTTGGACAGTTTAGTTCTTTGTATGGGAAAAAACAGCATTAGTTTGAGTTTCAAGGACTTGCACGCCGAAAAAGGAGTTTGGTTTTGGTTTACTAAAAGCGATAAGTTTAGATAGATATCTAATAGTTAGTTTAAAGTTAGTAAAACCCAACGCCATCAAAATAAAAGTTGAAACTCACCTTTACAGTAATGACGGCATTCAATACCAACCTCATTAATTTACTGAATGTTATTTAAGTTAACTTTTGTATCTTAGTTAAGTAGTTACTATATGGTAAATACATTTTCAAAAGACTTATTCTCATTACACCATTGCACGTCCATTCTCTAAAGTGTTTGTATATAATGTCAAAATCTCAAAATTAAGATATTAATAGAGCTTACCATTAAGATAACAAAAAAAATAACGAATTCAGTCAGTACTGACCGGTTTTTTAGTCCATTCGTCCCCTGTGACATATGGTAGTGCTTATCCCTCCCAAACTACTGCAATCTTGAGATCCAATTCTGAGATTGAAATAAAGACGAGTAGATATTTCATTCCAAATGAAATCATTTCGCAGAGTTTTGCCGATGGGCATTCAATGATAAATTGATTATTAAATGTATAATCTTTATCTTATAGATTTATATGGCCCATTGATTAGGTACATTATTCACAATTCATAACTTAAACTTACATAATTTGAAAATCACTCACATAAAAAACAACAAAATCAAAAATATACATTTATATTATTTTATATACACGTAATTCAATTTTTCTAGCTTCAATATAGCCTTGTCGTAAAAAGACTGTCACTTGGCGACATATTGACTGTGACAGTTTTATTGAAACTCCACGAGATGGAAAAACGAAGTTGTATCAAGCTATATGTGTTAGGAACACGGCTCTCAACCCATTTTTTTGCGGATTTCAGTTCACAGTAGGTACACGTTTTTTCGTTTTTCTGAAACTGAGCATGATCTCACACTACACTATACCCCAATATCCCGATGTAAATATTATTTTTAAAGATACCTTTTTGAGGGCACATTTATTTTTATTTTTTCACTGTATATATTTTGTCGTTCATGAGTGTCATTTTATTACCTATATTCAAATAAATATTTTAAATTTAAATTTGATTTTAAAGATCTAAATAATGCCTTATTAACACACAGCACAACTAATTATGATATTGGGATAGGATTTACAAATTAATCGAAACGCGCTTATAAAAACACAACCCAAGCTTGCTTGTATGTCGAGTATATATGCTTGCTTAGCCAAGTTTATATGTCAGTACATAGATTAGCTTAATTTGATCGATTTCTATTGTATGCACTATTAGATACTATATTATTTTCACATTTCTCAATTTCTATCGAAACAAGCACAAAGAAAAAAATCGTTGATAAAAAAGGCTGTATTGATAACTAAATTACGGGGATTCTTAAAGCAACCCTACCAAAAGCCGTAATTAGCCGTTGTATAAGTATATCTAATGCGGAATCTTGTCGGAAATGTAATCTTAGAGTGATAAATGGTCCCAACCGTCGTTCTCAATTCCTTGGGGAAGGGTTGTTTTGTTTATTTTAAGATTTTCCACCAAATTTACCATTTTGATCATCTTTCCTTTCACATGCACATTGATTAAGAAACTAGGCGTCGAATGTTAAAATTTTTACTTTGAAATTATGATTTGTTTTAAAAAACTTTCAAAAAAATAGTTAGATTGTGCTCAGTAGACCAAAGACCGTAACTCAATATAACACATTGAACTAGTATTTAGTAACGGCACACTGATATAACATAATGATTTGTCTACAAGTTAGCCCGTTTCTACAAATGATTATCAATTTACACAAAATTTTCTTCTTTGCGTTATTGAGTGCATAAAGTAATTTGGTTCGCAATTTTTTTTTATAGCAGAAAGATATTCACCTACTAACAAACTTATATTTTATTTCATCATGTCTAACACCGATCCACTTTTAAAATGTTCGTTTTATTTCATTCTTTATTTTAAACATGGTTTCAGATTTTCATTTCTAGACGAGATCTTTTTCAGCTTGGCCCCGCGCTTCTGAGATTCTAAAAGTGGAAATCTAATTATCAACACGGTTTCAAAAGTTTTTACGAAATGAGTCGTACAAAGATTTTCTTTAATTCTTTGCTGGAACTTTGGAGACGGAATTTCAAAACCTATCTAAAAAATAAGGTTTCTTTTATTTGTACTAAAATATTTAAGTTAAAGTACCATAGCAGCTGATTACTAAGTATAACAAAATATTAATCTTAATTAACGGAGTACTACTACTACGACTACTTAAGAAGGGACAGCTAAACCTTATACTGAATATTAAGGTTACCTATCACAAGAAGGTGACATTACGTCACAGCAGATGAATGCTTTCACAAACATCTAATGTCCAAGCCAGAAAAGAGAAAAGAAAACACCAATAATTCACCGCAGACAGTTCCCTCATACAAAACATGTAGGTATTTAATAAAGGGCATCTGTACATTGCCCTTACTCTCTGATTACAAACAACAAAACATTAATTATGTTTTTGCTTCGGAAGATACTCTAGTAATTTACGTGGCCCCGTTTTTAGGAGAAACAAATGTTGGTAATAAGTTTGTGGTGAACGCCCCCCCTCTTATTTTGAGTCAGCAATATGGAGTGGCAAGATTTGTTTTAATGTGATTAGGAGTCAGACTCAGAATTGAGGTCATTAATATTAAGTGAGAACGAGAAAGACAGACGAAACATAGTGAAGGAATGTAAAGTAGATTTTGCGATCATTTCGTTATTTATTTACTTAATTAACCCTTTAGAGATATCCAATTCGATAGATTCGGAATAAGAAATATTATTAAAATTTGTTAATATAAGTAATTAATACAATCAGTAGGTAAAGATAGTCGTAGTATAAAAAAAAACACAACAATCAAATCATTTGAAAAATTCTTATAAAACATAGCATATTATTATTAGCTATGTATTAATGATTCATCGCAGTATTACAAAAAACTTCCAATGTTAGTCTTAATTCTAGTCTAGGACAATCTCCATTTTACGTGCCCATAAAAGCGTACTAAAACCACATGGGCAATTCCCACGATTTTCTCATATCGGACAAACGTCGCTACACTTGTAAATGGGATCACATTCCAATTTGGGAATTCCAGAGAAAAATAAAACAAAGAGTCGTTCAGTGGTCGGGCGGGATAAGCGATGTGTTCATCCTCGTTGGAGGGTAAATCGACGCATTCCCGGACGGGGCGATATCTGCAACTCTCCCCAAATTGAAATGCCAATCATTGCCCCAAAAATCCTATAGATGCGATGCTAAACCTTAAATTAAGCAGCATTTTCGATTTCAGGTCATTGTACGACGCAAATCGGAGGTAAGAAAAATGTATGTCGTTGATAGTTAGTTCACGTTATTCAAAACGAGAATCGTCATGGAAAGTAAATTACTTTAATTAGGCAACGATTTTAATAATCACAGTATTTTCGTTAAATTAAAAATATTCATTATTTTACGATAGCTAATAAATAGTTTTGATAGCCAATACTTTAACATTTAATTGTTCATACTTGTTGATCTGTTAAAATATGCAAACTTTTCTCATGATATATTTTATTCAGTCAACCAACATGCATTTCCAATTTAGTTGAAGCAATAAAAAATTGAGTGCGAAACGAACTTCGTAAATGGAAAAAATCAAGTCTCACAATTAAGGTATCGCCTATCTTTGTGATTTTACCTCGCTTTGTCAATTATCCAAATCGCTGACTAGCAGAAACTTTCTTTGTGTCGCAATTCGCACCCATTGAACAGAATTCAGTATTCAGCAGATTAAAAAACCAGCCAATACGATTTTTTACCACTTTTTCTTTTGGATTTTGGAGTCAGAATCTTACAGTCGCCTAAGAAATGTTTTTAAACTCGTCGCATCGTTACACATTGTATATCGTTCGCTTGACAAGCTGAAAATATATGCTTTGTTACCAACCTAAAAATGTAGGAGCTCTCATCCGAACCTTTCTACTGGAACCTAATTAGGAGGTTTTAACGGAAAACATTTGACATTTACAGACTTTGATTAAAATTTATTTTATTTTCCCCGCTATAAATCAATTAGCTACTTCCATTAGTACGAGTTTCATTTCACTTGCAGCGATCTGTTTTATTTATTGCAAACTAGCGGCCCGCCCGCGACTTCGTACGCGCGTTTTAGTTTAACTCCGTTCCCATAGATCGTAGCGAAAAATTATAAGCCTATACCTATACACATTAAACTATTTCTATAGCCTTCCCTGATAAATTAGCTATCTATCATATATTACCAATAGTTCCTGTGATTAGCGCCTTTAAACAAAAAAACGAAAACATCCAGTTTTAAAATATAAACATAGAAATGCGTACAGATAAATGTTATATTCGACGACGCGTTTGGTGTATTGGCACAGCCCGGACACTCAGAAGAAACTTTTCATTTTGGCCATACATTGACAGATGGCGTGTTGCACAGACGCTGCGTTTGTGTGCGTGCTATAAGGGTTGACAAAGTCCGTTACACCGCACCGGTCATAGCTATTTTCACATAACAATTTAATATAAACAGATACATAAACAACGTAAATAATTTACTTTAATTTAGTAAACAACGTAACGAGTACTAATTTTCGTAATGTCATATTCACGTGGTATCGTAGAGAAATAAAAAGATAGAATCTACCTTAGCAACACCTGATTTCACCGATCACATAAATGATACAATTATAATTTCCTAACTACACATAATTCTATAGAATGTTACCTTTACCTAACGTTTTTAAAGTTGTTCACTGTAACTGAATAGTTAGAATAGGTTATATGTAGTTGCATATTTTGTATGAAGTTACTTTCCACCTCTCATCTTTTGGGAAACGAAAAAAGCTCCTATCGGAGTCATTTCTCGAGAAAGAAAGACACCCGTACACTGCACAGTACTTAGGCATCTCTCGTACACAAAACTTTGTACTTCCGCTAACGTCGCAAACATGCGCGTGCCATGCCCGCTAGGCGGTCCCCTAATGAGATCCCTAATTCCGGCGCGATAGTGAGGTAAGTCAGACTAGGGAGGGGAGGTGAGTGTCCGTTCTGTATGTAGTACTATTATATATTCTGTGGTATTGGTTAGCGATCCTGACTATTACGCTGGCCGTCGAGGGTTCGAATCCCGCAAGGGGCAAATGTTTGTGTGATGAGCACGGACATTTGTACCTAAATCATGGATGTTATATGTATTTAAGTATTTATGGGAGACGCACCCGTCATAATCGTTGTCTGGTACTTCGTAGCACAAGGAAGATAATTCCTTACCACGAAACCAGACCATTGGTGTGGTGTCTGGCGCATATTTATTTATTTATTATATTTTATGTACACTCAACACGCAGCCCGGTCTTTAATGGTCAAACTTACACGGGGATATTATCTTTTTATTTTACAACGAAATATAAATATTCCCTACTCCTTTTCGTTAATCGTACTTATATTTCTTTCGGGTACTAATAAGACCAGGCTACTCTCTGCGCTTACACAGCATCATGCCACATACAGACTGTGGGAGAAGCGAATTCTCTCAAGTCTTCTCCCGCTACCTTTTAAGAGTTTGAACTTTAGCTTTGTTTATGGTTATAGCGAATACTCTACATTCTTGAATTCAAATCGTTAATTCAAAGGGACAAATATATGTAAAGATCTACGCCATCATCATCATCAACACCCAAAAGCCGTCCACTGCTAAACATAGGCCCCCCACGAAAAGTTCCAGATTGGACACCCTTCGACCACAGGAGCAGCGTAGAATGTCCACCGACAATATGAACAAACGATCTGCAATCTACACTGGACACATACCGCTTGATACCTACCCTTTTTGAACACAAAACAATATTATTTACTATTCTAAGGAATAAAATATCTTCTAGAGAGCAACATCAATAACAAACGTGTGTCAAAACATTCTGTCTCAGATATGTCAAATGATTGTCAAAAATGAAATAAAAAATATTTCAATCATAAGCACCAAGAAGTATTGATATCAATTTTGTAGCAAATCATCCCCAAAATAGCTTTCTACCCCTTTTTTAACCCCTTTTTAGATAAATTTAAATAAAATTTGATACACATTTATCGTTATTATTTTTAAAGAATGTTTATGCAAAATTTGAAGTAGATCGGACCAAGGAATCACATTTTCCCATACAAACTTTACACCCCTTTTTCAACCCCCGTAGGGGTGAAATTTCTAAAAATCCGTTCTTATCGGATCCCTACGTCATACAATGAACACACCCTCCAAGTTTCAGGTCTCTACGACCAGCGGTTTAGGCTGTGCGTTGATCCGTCAGTCAGTCATTCAGGACAAAGCCTTTTATATGTATAGACTAGCAGCCCGCCAGCGACTTCGTACGCGCGTAATAGTTTTACTCCGTTCCCATAGATCGAAGCAAAAATATTTATAAGCCTATACGCATTCTTTAGCCTTCCCCGTTAAAATAGCTATCTAACAATGTATCTAACATAATTTATAACCGGACCAACAGTGATGAACCTGTGGTTAGCGCGTTCAAACAAAAAAGTAACAAAAACATCCAGTTTTTAAATATATAACGCAGAAATGCGTATAGATAAATGTTATATTTTGTGTACACACTACACGTAGCCCGGTCTTTAATCTGGTCAAACTTACACGGGGATAATATCTTTTTATTTTACAACGAAATGGAAATAGGTACATTCTATTCCTATCGTCTTTCGTATATTTCTTTCGGATGCTAATAAAAAGACCAGGCTATACTCAGTGCGCTTACAAGCATCATGCCACATACAGGCTGTGGGAGAAGCAAATTACCTCAAGTCTTCTCCCGCTACCTTAACTTTGAACTTGAGCTTTGGTTATGGTCATAGCGAATACTCTACTTTCTTGAATTCAAATCGTGAATTCAAAGGGACAATTCTATGTAGGGCTCTACCCCATCATCATCATCAACAACCAAAAGCCGTTCACTGCTAAACATAGGCCCCACGAAACGTTTGCAGAAAAGTTCCAGATGAAGCTTTAAGTAATATTAAATAAGGAAAAAAATATTTAGATACATAAAAGTCCCAACGGAAAAGGTTTTTCTTTACTTTATGTTACATAATGAAATCTTACAGACAACGGTCAGTTTTTTCATTTGCTTTTTATCGATATTATTTATTAATAGTTAACTTTATACGAGGTTACTCTAGTTATATTACATAATCATTATCATCATCAGTCAAAGGACGTCCACTTTAAAAACAAAAGCCTCCCCCACGGTTTTCCACAGCGAGGAACCGACTGGTTACAAGCTGTCTACATCATATACTACATATTTATTCCCCTGTACTAAAAACATGAATGCTAATTATGGCTTTAACAGTCAGCAATTCTATCAATTAATTCTATAATGGAAGTTGAGAAACTATGACTGCCCAAACTGCCAATTTTTTATTTATCGCCATTACTTTGACTCCAATGTTATCATGACTAGAATAAACATTCCACCTAATTGTCAGTACTTCACTTGAAGTTCCAATTAAAATTTGTTCTCATATTTATAGCTGCATACTACTTAAAGCTAGGTTTATTGATCATAAATTCGTATAACCCCTTTCCTTTGGACTACTTAAATTAACTCGTGACTGCCTTTAATAAACAGAAAAGGCACTTTATAAAATTACCTTGCCTTCAATATTGTGATAAGATCTTCACGCTACGGTAAAGTTCTACGTTTTCTATGACCACATACATTACAATGATAAAGTTATTCTTAATCTAAGTAAGTACCTACCGACTTTTATTATCGAACTATGAAGCGATATCAGCCGTCAATGTGACATAACATTATTACAACCCCTAAACCTATCCGCACTGAGTCCTCGTAGTAGATCATTACTCACATCACTTCTGCTTGAGACACAAAAGATAATAATAGTTGCTTGAGGTGAGGCCTTTGCTTAGCAGGGGTACACTTACATGATTCAATAGCTGCTTATATGCTGGGTCTACCGTGTTGTGGTCGGGTATCGCTAATCCAAGTTTTGGGATATTAAAGTCAGAAAGTTCAGTCAGTTCTGCGTTCAGTCAGTCTGATACTGGTAACTGAATATTTACTTATCTTTATCTGGCCACTACTTACTTATACATGTGTCTGTCTTGTTAGTCAAGTGGTTAGTTGTCACTACCCAAGAGGTCCCGGATTCTATTCCGGGTCGGGCCGAAAGTTTCTAGGTTTTTCTGTCTTGAAAATACTCGGAAACAGCTCGGAGACAGGAAGTTGGTGGTGATGACACCTCCGTGCCTCAGAAATCACGTAAAACCGTTACTCACCGAATAAATGAGAGTGCACTTGTATATAATGCACACACCTGCATGGCTTGTTTCTGTTAAGAGGGACCGCCATCAAAAGAACGGTAGGAGAATTATTAAACATGTGTATGGGTTTCGTATTAGATGAGTTCAAAATATTATGTATGTATCGATCATCAAGCACAATAGTTTGTATTTAACAACATTGTTATTGATGGTTGTCTCGCATGCGGTCACATTCATTGTGATCACTTATTTTGAAACTTCAGTGTAGTATAGACGTATCATTTGATTGTTACTCGTGATAAAGGCCAGCATCAATAAAGCACACAAGAAAATTTATTATTCGATGGAATAATCAAGTTGAAAGAGCAAAAACAACCCTTTTGTAAGATTAAGGTACAATCAAAATTTTACATGTCCTTGAATACTCCACAATCGCTGAAAGAAGACAGAATTTTGGACCGTTTATTCAAAGATGTAACACTTATAGCCCTAATCTGTATGGCTATTTTAAGTATGTTTGACAATAATTATCCACGTGTTCGTGAACTAGACCCAAATGCTGAACGTCAATACTTATTATACAATACAACTGTGGAAAGATATTACCAAATGCGAAAGGTGTGTATTTTTTATATTCTCATTAAAGATAGACCGCGAAGTTGAGACCTCGCCTGCGGGGCACAGGGGCGCAAAGGGAGGCGAGAGCGGGTTGCGTGAGGGGTGCGGGCGGCGCGGATACACCCGCTCACGCCCCTCACGCACCGCGCTCTCACCTCCCTTTGCGCCCCTGTGCCCCGCAGGCCAAGTCTGGATAAAGCGGTTTACATAATAAGTATGTATATTTTTCGATGGAGGAAATATTTACATGTTTATTGTTTTTTTTTTCTCAGACTTGGGTGACATCAAACTTGGGGTCGATGCTATACAAGAACCAGCCTCATGAGTATAGCCAGAAAAATAGGACTTTTGACGTTTTAATTTATAGGCACCAGTATTACACGGAACAACATTTGTGAGTAAAAAGCGTTAAGTTTTCTGATACGTAAAACGAAAGACTTGGTCCCATTTTTAGGGTTCCATACCTCGAAAGAAAAAAACTGAACCCTTACAGGATCACTTTGTTGTCCGTCTGTCTGTCATGACCCTTTTTCTCAGGAACGCGTAGAAGTATAATCTACAAATTTATATCAAAAACTCAAGTCTACAGTGCCGGGAATCAAAACCTACAGGATACTTGCCAACCCAAAATCTTTGAAATTTAGTACGAAGCAACGTTTTATAGCATAGATAAAGGAAAAATTGCGAGAGCCGTAAATGTTGTAGTTACATCATAGTAAAGTAAAGATAACTTGTAAGCTTCCCACTTCTGGGCAAAGGCCGTACCTCAAATATGAGGTAGCAGTTACATATTAATATAGTAAAAATATACGTACAGGTTTGTACGAAACTCGCGTACCGGCGAGACCAACTCGCATTTGGCCAGTTTTTGTTACTTTAAACAACAAGTCATGAATTATTACACCGTCACTAATTACGAGGAATATAAGAATGCATTCACTTTTAATAGTTAAGTAAGTACTAACAATACCGAAATATGTTCACAGCAATGATGCCCTCCGAAGTTGTCCAGTGGACAACTGCAAATTTACAAGTAACGAAAGCATCCTGCTAAAGGCCGATGCAGTGGTTATAATGTATTCTAAATCAAACGATTTGCCTTGGTTGCACAAGAGAAATACATCACAATTGTGGGTGTTATTAACTGTTGAGTCCCCTATTAGTGACGTCATATTGTATCCTTCAGCGATCAAGAATAATGATCAGAGGAGATTTCTTTCAATGGTGGAAAATGTGGCTGGTCTCTTCAATTGGACAATGACTTACAGGTATGCTTAAGAAACAATTATTCTGTATGTGTTGTAATTTCTTGACAGCTAAATAATAAAAGCCCCTGTCGCAAAAAAACGGCGAAAGAGATTTTCAAAAAACATGGCTAAGAACATTCGTTATAAAATTATCTATGACACAAAAAAATGAAAATCGGTTCATCCGTTTAGGAGCTACGATACCACAGTCAGATAAACAGATGCACAGACAGACACGTTAAACTAGTAACACCTCTCTCTTTTAGCACCGGGGGTTAAAAATAGCTTTTCTGTGTGGTACGTTTTCAACTTATCATTTCTATTTCAATCCTCATTCCATATCTTCATAAATTTTAGAAGATCATTAAGTTTAAGTGTTGTTTATAGATTTATATGTTACAGAAGTGACTCAGATGTGCCCATCCCTTATGGCCGCGTCACAACTTTACCTGAGGTCATGGTAAAAAAGATGTACAATATACCCATAAAAGACTATATACCATACTGGAAATTTAAACAGAGAGAAGTACTAGCGGTGGTCATGATATCACACTGTGCGATTAAAAAACGACTGGACTATATTTATGAACTGCAAAAGTACATACAAGTGGATCTTTTCGGATCTTGCGCAAAGACTGTGGCCATGAAATTAGGGTAAATGAAAAACAACTATACAGTTTTCTTTCTAGTGGTTCCTAGCTTATGTGGGGAAAATATTGTTTCTTCACATTCATTAATCCTACACTCTCATTAGTCCTTCACTTTTTCTATTAGTTCGGTGAAGCAAAGTTGGTAGCTCAAGCTAGACCAACAAGATAGTCAAACTACATAGATAAATAAAAACACCTGTTGAAATAAAAGCTTATTTCGTTCTACTTATTTCAGATGTCCAGGACACGTGCACCAAGACTGCAAAAGACTCGGGAATTATCTTTTCTATCTTTCTTTTGAAAATTCAAACTGTCGACACTATATCACTGAAAAGGTATTTCACAACGCGTTTACTAAAGGCGCCATACCCGTTGTGATGGGGGCACCAGTGTCAGACTATGAGAAATTGTTGCCCCCTCATTCATTTCTGCATGTCAAAAGTTTCAACTCGCCGAGGGATCTTGCTATGGAAATGATAAACTTGAGTAATAATGACGAATACTTATTTGAGTACCACCAGTGGCGGCGATACTTCAAGATATCAAATGAACATGGCACATTTGGCGGACTGACATGCACTTTCTGCAGGCTGTGCCAGGCACTGAATTACAATGACGATGCAACCAAAATTTATGATATGGACATGTTGAGACTCTACTTTGATCCCGCATTGATATGCGAAGTGGACTCGCCATTTTTTGCCGACAACTCGTCGTACATTCAATCGTCGAAACCTAAACCGCTTTCCAAATGGAAAGCTCCAAAAAAGACTTGCCGTCTGTTTCCTTAAACTAAATTCTACATAACAACAATAATAAAAAAAAAACACTTTGTTTCATTTCAAGATTTTTTTATTAAAAAATATGTGACTAAAATTTGGTAATATTCTGTTGATTTTTATTTTATTAAAACCTTAAAACCATTAAAACCTCCACCTTACCACTACTCCTCCTGTATTTCGATAAAAAAATATAAAGTTTCATGAAGGTAGGCCAAATGTTGATATATTTTTCAACATTTGGCTATCAATAAAACCTGTGAATAACTCATAATGCCAAGAGAGTTATTCTGAAAAAAGAATTCAGTGCTACATACTTTAGTTTAATGTTATGAGGGTGAGGATAAGGAAGATCAGATCGGAGGCATGTGGCATACTACAATACACTACATACTAAATTATATAGATATTTGATTTATACGTATCGCGTGATATATACGTATCCAAAAAGTTTCTAATATTTTTTTTAATTATCTAATGCGTTTTATATTTTGAACTATGCATTGAGCAAAAGGATTTTAAATTATAGTGCGATAGATAGCGGTAAAATAATATTTTGGAGCCCTGCTCCAAGACGTGATATTTAAGCATGAATAATATTGTAGCGCAATATTATGAATTTAATTGCCGAGAACCTTAGATAGAACACTGATATTCGATTTAAATATTTCTAGGATTAGGGTGCGCAATTAACTAGGTACAAGAATAACGTTATTTAACGTATCGCCATATTTCGTCAAAATTAATATTCTTTCCCATACTTCGTACCTAATCCATATGCATACAATAAGAGTATCGTTTCGTTTACGACGTATCAAATCACATCTTTACTCAATAAATTATATTCAACACATTTAGTTTGATAAGGTATTTGTATTAGAGTTAGGGGGATACGGTTTTTAACGAATTTAACCCATGACTACCTAAGTTAGGGTATGTAGGATATCACGTTTATTATAATACTAGCTGTGCCCGCGACTTCGTCCGCGTGGAATAGTGACTTTGGGTAGAATTTTTAATTATTTAGGCTTATGATTTTACAAATAAGATACTTAAGTATAAGTACTTATAAGTACGCAAGATATAAAGTATTTATTTATGTTAATTAAAGTAAATTTTAGTACTCACTTATCTTTAAAATTGGCCATTGTTAGCAATGAATTGTAAAAGTTTAGGTTTTATATAAAAAAAACATAATAAGTATTTAAGAAAAATAGTGAGACTTCGTCTAAGACAACCATGGCTCAACTATACTACTTCCGCCTCCAAGCTTTGCACCCATCTTCAAGTCACCCTGTATTACTTAACTAAAACTAAAGGGCGATATAGAATGCTTAGTAAGCTTTATTAAACTTATTTTGAAACAAAATCAGTATATTTATTATTACAACAATAAGAAGCAAGTAGTACATCAAAGGTGATCAATTATTATGACCATACCGATTATTTGGACGTTCACAATTTGTATTTTGATTAAAAGTTCCTTTGTCTGATAGGATTATATGGTTACTTTACTTTTTAACCACTAAGTACTTTGCCACAAAAAAAAACTACTACTTTACTAACATTTTACTTTGTTGTGTGGAAAAAATGGATCTAAATATATATTTTGTTATATTTTGGCAAGTACCATAAAGTAAAGTACCAAAATGTCATTTAATTTATACAAACCAATATGGAGGAAATACTACACATTGAATTAAAACACTTTTCAGATTCATTTCCCACTCATTTATTTAAAATGAAATAGAGACCTGACGTTTCTAATTATTATCAGCATCCGTGGTCACAGGTAGACCAAGAAACTACCATCGCTCATTAATATCTATTGACGTTCCAAACCACCCAGAAAATGCTTATTGTGTCTTGAGATCTTGCAGTATGAGATGTTGCTTAGGTTGGTCTAAACATAATTATAAAGTGGTTCTTTGTTACATAAATAAATATAAATAAATCAGCTATTTATATTCTTTAATCTGCATGCCTATACTAATTGTTGATTCACCGATGTTGAAGATGCCACAGTCACATTCCTGTCTGTACTCCCCTGCATCTTGGAGAGGTATGTCATGTGTGTGACACTTCAAAGGTGGTAAAAATTGGTTAATCTTCTTGTTCAATTGTAGCGGGTTTGGCACGGGGTATGCAACAACCTTCCTTACATGTTGACAATCAGCAGCCAGGTGTTGGTTATCATTGCTGCCCCTTGCTCTCTGAAACAAAGTTTTTGTCGTGATAGCTATGTATTGGTGGCATTTGTAAAGACTGTGAGGCTAAAATATTGTTTATTGTCTGCCTCAATTTCTGAATTATCTGAATATGAACTGTATGAGAGTAGATTTTCCAAATTCAACTGGAAGAAACTCTTCAATTCTTTCTCTGGAAGAAGAGCTTCACTTCTCATTAATTATTCTGCAATCCTACCAGTTGAATTTTTGGATGAATAGAGTTTAGATAAATAGGAAAAGCAGTAGGTAACATACTGGTGGGTAAAATTGTAAAAGTGATATCTACATACCGTTAATAAAACTCTGGTGTTACATTATACAGGTGATGGTCAGCAACAACAGGTGATACTGGAGAGACCATTGCAACACATCAGTGTTTAATCCTTCACATGTGGCGTTGTTGCTCCTCCTATTATTTACACAGGCAATTTTCCATAATTTCCATGCTTTCAATCACAGATGAATAATATATATTCAATACTTTGTTTCACTTTGTTTTATTTTGATAGATTGAATGACTTGACATTTGTTTGACAATGACTTTAGACATCAGTTATTTGTATCTGTGTACAATGGTATATGGTTGAAAAAGTGACACTTGGCGCGTTTCGTTCTACTGAAGTTTGTTTTTAATATTTTTTTACATCGCACGGAAACTTATATTTACAGGCGTTGTAAGTATCCTAAATGTTGCTCGATGGTTTAAGCTACCACTGTTCCAAATTTCATTTAAATTGGTACAGTCGCTTCGGAGTTTATCCCGAGCAAACAGACAGACAAACAGAGAAATAAGAAATTCGAAAAAAATCTAGATTAGTGCTATTGCACTTCTTACATCCCCCTGACTCGGTTATAAGCATTTTCTTTTATTGTACAGAAATTCGACCTCTACAATTTTATTATATGTATATAGATAAACGTACCGTTTATGCAATGTACTTTGCTAAAGGGATTAATGATCGATTGAAATAAAACAACATTATTTTTGATCAAAATATGAAATCGTGTGCAAACACTCGTGCTGAATGTTTTTATAAATCGTCAGTGTCCAAATATAGTTACACTATACAATTTTCAAACAATTGATAAGATCTTGTATTCATTTCAATCATTTATTAAAACGAACACAATGTTTTTGAACTCTAATTTCCATTTTACGACAAGGTCAGAAACGATTTCGATCACTAATGCTAATGCATGACCGTAACATGTTTTGCTGAAGACAATGTAGTAGTAGTAGGTACCAAATGCGTCACTGGAATGAGCTAATGGCAGAACAAATTAACGTTAGCCCAGTGACAGTTAGTCTGAAGGAAAATAAGGGTGTATTTTAGTAAACAAAACGTTTATTAATGCCATCTTCGAAATTAATATCATAAACACAACACAAGTAAAGCCCCCGAATACTTTAAAATATTATTAACATCACAGTAGTAGTTTAGTGGGTAGGTTTTCTTCATACCCTCCTCGAGTTGTCCTGTATTGCAGCTGGAATTGGCACCTTCCGGATTTTCCAAAATTTCATTTTGTTGGATTCAGTTGTGCTCGGAGACATCGTAACAGTCGGCGAAAGTGGAAGGCGTGTTCCTAATTGTTCATAACGCACTTCACACACTAATTTGGGATCAAAGTATAGTCTCAGCAAATCTAGATCATAAATTTTTGTTGCATTATCATTGTAGTTCAACGCCTGGCATAGTCTGCAGAGAGGGTAGCTTTCTGCCTCAATCGAAATTTTGAAGAAACGTCGCCACTGATGATACGCTAGCAAATTCTGGTCGTTTTTACTCAAGTTAATCAATTCCAAGGCCAGATCTCTCGGAGAAATGTAACTGTTGACATGGAGAAAGGAATGAGGGGGTAACAATTTCTCGTAGTCCGATGCTGGTGCCCCCATTACTACAGGTATTGCTCCTTTGGTAAACGCGTTGTGAAAAACCTTTTCCGTAAGATATTGCCGACAAAATGAATTTTCAAATGATAAGTAGAACAGATACTTGTTTAGTTTCAAGCAGACGAAAGGCGCATTATGCTCTGGGCAACTGGAACAAGAAGAATGACAAATCCGTTATTATATTATGTTGCATCAAGGAGTTAGCAATCGCCGTCAATCACCATACTCTATCCATAGACGGTTCTAGATTTTATGGTTGTTCACAAATGAATATTACTCTTAAAAGATGAAATATGAAACCAAAAATTGCGCACGGGCGGGATTCGAACCAGCATCTTTCTGGCTATCCGGGCCAACTGCTCTTCCAATTGAGCTACCGTGCCGTCGGTCCGACCGCGCGAAATTCTTGGTCTCATTGATACGTCATTGCGTGACGTTAGCGCCATCTACCCGTCTGTTTATGCAACAGCGGGCCAAGTAGTTATTCTTTACAGAATAAATTCAACTTGGAAATGATAACGCTTCGCTACTCAATGGTTTTACAATATTTTTAACACTCACAGTGTCATATTTTATTCTTAACCCGTCAAGTATGTGTAAACGAGACACAATAAAAAATCCATTGTTATGCGACTCTCGGCATTCGTTTGATACCTGACTGATTAAAAGATGAAATATGAAACCAAAAATTGCGCACGGGCGGGATTCGAACCAGCATCTTTCTGGCTATCCGGGCCAACTGCTCTTCCAATTGAGCTACCGTGCCGTCGGTCCGACCGCGCGAAATTCTTGGTCTCATTGATACGTCATTGCGTGACGTTAGCGCCATCTACCCGTCTGTTTATGCAACAGCGGGCCAAGTAGTTATTCTTTACAGAATAAATTCAACTTGGAAATGATAACGCTTCGTTGGATTGATAACGTTTTTTGGTTTCATATTTCATCTTTTAAGAATAAAATATGACACTGTGAGTGTTAAAAATGTTGTAAAACCATTGAGTAGCGAAGCGTTATCATTTCCAAGTTGAATTTATTCTGTAAAGAATAACTACTTGGCCCGCTGTTGCATAAACAGACGGGTAGATGGCGCTAACGTCACGCAATGACGTATCAATGAGACCAAGAATTTCGCGCGGTCGGACCGACGGCACGGTAGCTCAATTGGAAGAGCAGTTGGCCCGGATAGCCAGAAAGATGCTGGTTCGAATCCCGCCCGTGCGCAATTTTTGGTTTCATATTTCATCTTTTAAGAATAAAATATGACACTGTGAGTGTTAAAAATATTGTAAAACCATTGAATATTAATGCAAATTCAACTTCATGCAACGGTTTCCTAGCTACTTTATACAAGGGAAATGTAATTACATAACATAAGATTATGTAAGTAGGTACAAAGATGAGAAAATTACCTCGTTTGCATGGACGCATTTGTTGCACACTTTCCATACAGATCCACCTTCATGTACTTTTGCAGTTCGTGTATATAGTCTAAACGTGTTTTAGCCCAACAATCTGATATCATGGCTGCCGCCAGTATCTCTTTCTGTTTCCAATTCCAATAGGGTATATGGTGAGTTATGGGTTCATTAAACATCTTCTTTACCATTATCTCTGGTAAGGGCACCACGCGACCGTAAGGAACAGGTATATCTGAGTCACTTCTGTGGGTAAGAAAACAAATTAAATGTGTGGCATCCATGGCATATGGATTTGTAATCGAAACAAGAAATTGGGAAATTACTCTTGATAAGAACGCATTATCAGTATCTTGTAGCCTTTGTCAAGGCAAATAACATTATCTTGTAAACATTCGAATTGCAGCTTAAAAAAACTTCTTCAAGATTCACGGTTTTTTTTTGGACTAAGCTATGTGCATTTCCACCAAAAAGCGACATGTAGGCTCAGTTCAAGGTTTTAGGTCTCGAGAAAAAATTCTAAACGATCGCATCGTACCTGTAGGTCATTGTCCAATTGAAGAAGTTGGCCGCATTCTCCAACGTTTTTTTCAATGTATGGTAATCGCGATGTATCTTCATTTCATTTACTGGTGATTCTTGACTTAATAGCACCCATATTTGGGAGGGTTTTCTTTTGTGCACCCACGGCACATGATACAAATTCGTCAGCATTATTACTACTGCATCAGCTGTAGATATTGCCCTCTTGTCGCTTGTAAACTTGCAGTTTTTCACTGGACAATCCCGAAGGCTTTTATTGCTGTAAACAGTTTAAAAATAATCAAAAAGTCTGATATTTTTTATAACAACTCTAGATAAGTTCCTATGTCATCATCATCATCAGCAGTATCGACTAAAGGACGTCCACTGCTGAACATAGGCCTCCCTCACGATTTTTCACAGCCACCGGTTGTGAGCGGTCTGCATCCAGTGTGATCCTGCAATCTTAACAAGGTCGTCTGAAGGCAGCGTTCGGGAAACTGCGCAAGAGCGTATTCTCTTCAAAAAGAAGCTCAAAATAAATGGAGAAGTTCTTATGTACTTACATTTTTTCGTCTGAGTAATATAAGTGTTTATATATTAAAACATCAAATGTCTTATTCTTCTGGCCATAGTTTATAGGCTTGTTTTTGAAAAGGCTCGTTCCCAAATTTGATGTCACCCAAAACTGAAAAGTAATATATGATTTAAAACTTTGTTGCATTTGTACTAAATAAATCAACATACGGGATTTAACGTCGGGAAGGTAAATACGATGTTTACCTTATAAATAAGTGTCGTTGCATTAAATCTCGTGTGTTGATTAACTGATAAGTAATGTTCACTGTATTAACCAACACAGTTAGCAGCATAACGGGTGGACCGATTTTATCATAGTTCCTTAGTTGGATGTGAATATGATATTGAACAAAAAACTGAGCTAGGGCGGGACGAGACTAGGATACGAAGTTCGCTGGGACATCTAGTTTAAGAACATAACAAACTCACCTTTCGTTTTTGGTAATATTCATCTACTGTTGTGTTATATAATGAGTAATGACGCTCACTAGGCTCATGTGGCCTCTCATAAAGAAGAGAGTCGTAGTCAAACATATTCAGAATAACCAAACAAAGCAGAGCTATAAATAAAACATCTTTAAAGATTCCTTCCAAAACTTTGTTTCTTTTCAGATAAGCTGACGTTTCCAGAGACATGTTTTAACTAAGATTCTCAAATGTTTGCTCTTTGTTACACGAATAAATAAATAGAAGTAAATACAGTAAGTACGTTAACCCAGTGACAGTTACCCTGACATAGGTACTTTTGGTTGATTATTATATCACAATCAAGTGACTGAAACCGCTTCGAAATAAAAGTAACAGAATAAAATTGGTCGTCGTGAACTCTTTGACTGTATAGATTAATTATTTTCAACTACTCATGTTTACTTTTTATCAACAGAAACAATGACAGTGTTATTATACATTTGTACAATAGCATTACGATTGTGATGGGTTAGATCCTTTATTCACATGGAATCGTGTACAAGGCAGGGAGTGACTTTGATAGACGTCGCTAAACTTTTGGAGGTGAATCTGACCATTAATATCCATAGTTTTGTGATAGGATCATCATTATTTTTTACTCTCCATGAATTAATCGACAATGTAATTGACTGATTTGTATAGGTCATCTGAAATTTTATTTATGCTTTCGACCCCATGACCCCATAGTAAAAGTTGTATGTATTGTCCCAACAACGTCCTAAAAGGTGGCAACAACTTGCAAAGTCATCCTGTATTTTTAATAAAAAACCATTATCAAAGTTTGGCATCAGAAATCTGTACATCTTGGAGATGGGTGCTACGATTTTAGATAATTCGCTTTCAAATAAAATCTGTCCATTATTCGTTTTGTTGATACCACAGACAGATACCCATACCTAAAACGTATTACACCTTTCTTTTTGTTGTGTCCAGGATGAAAAATAGGGTATTGAACTTAAAAATTATTATTCAAGGGTTGTATTTGTTTTCAGAATGTAATCTAGGCAAATAGACCAATCCCGGTTCCCGGATGACGATTTGAATCGGCAGTATGTTTTGGAAACATTAAAACGTTTGCAGTGTGATTGTTTCTTTTATCAGCGTTGACAATCATAGTTATGTATGGACAGTTACTATGGAGATACCAAATTCCCAAATCTGTAAGACCCTATGTCTCACTTCACTTATGATCTTAACTAAGCAATCTAGTGAGTTCGGTCCAGTCTTTAGAGGTACGGTGTCCTAATGATTACTGAATTCATAAACGTGACAATTGATATTATCACACCATATAACTGAAACAAACAAGGAGAAATAACTTGAAGTACCTGATAAAGTTCGTTGGAAGCATGGTACCTACTGCAGGATATAAATAAATGTATCTCTTTCGCAGTTTTTTGTACATTATCGCAGTGACTTAGGTATATTAAAATGTAAAAAAATATAATGCAACCACAATTAGTGGACATTTCGTACAATTATTGATACGGATCCTCATCGTATTTAATCATCAAATATTTTGAAATTGACGTTGAATTTTTTACTTAGTTAATGGTAGCGTCGAGACAGCGTGATTTTAGATAGCGGTATACAATTTTTTTGATAACTATGAACCTGACACGATGATAACGATGACGACTGATACCACGGCGAGTACCTAGCAATGGTAATAGGTAAGCACGTACCATGTGCTGTTATTAAGGAAGGACATTGCACGTTTGTGCCATAGCAGATTCGTCATTATAGCGCTGATTACGATTGGTGTACGACGCGGCATAACTGAAAATACAAGTTAAAATGAAACAGTTACGCGGTAAACATGTGAAAGAAAACTAACTTTTGTAAAATGTGCTGATTTTTTGCCATGAAAATCATGAGATATAGAACTAATAAATTTTGGAAAGGTTTCCGAACGATTTCAGTAATTTTAGCTATAGCTTTAGTTTATAGAGTAGCCATGACTGTACTTGAAGATGTGTATTACAATACTTCCGACAGTTTAACGGAAATCTATTCAACAATAATTACTACGAATCCACACAACGAGACTATTTCCACATATTACGAATCAAGAAAGGTGAGTTAGTGTTTTCGTAAAAAGGACTTTAATTTTTGTGAGGTAAGCGTTTCAGTCATGTACTCATCTAGACCTTGACTTAATTACTTTTTAAATAGTGGTTTTGTTTTTTTTTTTAATTACTTAGTAGGTTTTAAGAGTTTTTATATTCCGTAGTCTCACCAGTCCCAAGAGGAAACTAACATATAACTTATGTAAAATTGTATGTATTTGAAATCTTGGTCAAAAATTTGTCGCATAATATAATATTTTTTAATTATTTGTAAAACTTTAACCTACAGTCAGACAATCCTGAACATGATTATTTTTTGTAACGGCAAAAATATTTAATTAATATAATTTGCAATTTTAGCCGATCCTACTGAGATATCTATTCTTTACAGTATTGGATGACTTCAAACTTAGGTACAATACTGTTTAAAAATGAGGTTGTTGATGTGAAACAAAAAAATAGAACTTTTGTTGTACTGATTTGGAAATACTGGGACTGGCTGCATTTACGGCACCTTGGAGGTCATGTCAAGTATGTATCCATACATTTAAGTAATTTCTATTCCTACATCGTTAAATAGGAATGAGTCCAAATACTATGGGCATGTTCCCTTAACGCAGAAAAATCATTCTTAAACACCTAAATAATGATAAAGATAAGATAATTCTTTATTGCACATCAAATAGTTAATTACTGATTAAGAATTGTGTTGTAGATACCTGCAAAATAAAATACGATTGGTATTTTAGTTTTGGTTGTTAGTGTTTTGATTTAATAATATTGTTTTTTTTTACAATATTAAACGCATGAAATGCATCATCACATCACATCTCTCTCTACACAAATATTTGTGTCTCTATAGTTTTATTTCGCATAAAAACAAACGCTTATATTCGAATATAATTTATAATTCTTACAATTGCAAGAAAATAACATAAAAATACGAGTAGGTACTTGGTGGTACTGCTACAGTTAAAATCAGCCTCTAAATTTTATCTTTACTTTATTTTTTATCCTTTGGCACTTCTTAACACGTTCCAGGACACTACTCCAGACACAATAGATGTTTTATTGTTTTTACACCTGTAGGCGTTCACTGTCCCGGAACGTGTTAAGTTACTGTACCAGCTGTTTATATTTTGTAAATATTACGGCCATGATCATAACAGCCGACCGTTTAGTGTGACATCATTTCTAATACACACGCTGCGTGAGTTCAAACAAATCATGCTTAAACAGTTCTTATCTATAATATTTAGTGCTGGCCAGTTAAAGGTGAAACTAATTTTAAGAACGATTTCATGGTAAATTTTCTTGAAAATTTTCATTTAACAACGGTTGTTTAAAAAAAATTCTGTACTACTTTGAACAACATTATTTAAATAGTTACATACCTATTTAGTTAGATTTAAAACTAAAATTCGAGAAAATTTTCACCCTGAAACTAAACTACATGTCATTAAAACACACTTTACGGATTGGTTTCGCGAACATTTAATTTTAATTAATGTCTGACGTTTCGAATGCTTTACAGCATCCGTGGTCACAGGCAGACTAAGTTAGTCGCGAAAATGTACGAGAAATCAATCCGTAAAGTGTGTTTTAATGAGTAGTATTCGCGTAAACTTCAGAACCAAATATGTAAACTAAATGTGTTTTATTTCCTCAGCGACGATCCTCTTGATGAGTGCAGTGTGAAAAACTGCATATTTACTGGAGAAGATTCTCGAATAAACTCAGCCGACGCTGTAATCGTGCACATTCAACATGGAATATACCCGAACGTCACACAGAGAAATACCTCCCAAAGATGGGTATTTTTATCAGATGAATCTCCATGTAACTCTTTCTCAATGGCTAAATCAAAACCTACCTTCTCCAGTCTAGCCAACATTTTTAATTGGTCCATGACTTACAGGTAAGTATTTTATGGTGTCTCAGTTATTAACTCTTAATCAAGAGATTACGTTATCTAAAATTTCATTTGCATTAATGATCTCACCATGAGGATACAAATGAGCAATATTACTAACCTTTATGTAAGTATTCACGAGTCACGATTCTAACCATATCTGCTTTATGATTTACATTGTATTTAAAAGTTATATCAAGTAATGTTTTAACTAGCGTTTAGTGAGCAATAGAGTATTTCATTCTTAGCAGGCGATGTTTTCCGACGACAGGTTTTGTATGGACAGTGAGCGGCGCAAGTCTATTTTTCGCCTTTAGCCTTAATTATATATTAATTATTACATAACTGTTATTCTTGTAAAAAGCAACTGTGACTCTGTGACAGACGTCCTCGTCTAAGTGCAATTTATATTATTAAGTTTGTATGGTGTCCACCGACAAGATGGACAGACGACTTTGTAAAGATCGCAGGATCACACTGGATGCAGACCGCTCACAAGCGGTCGTTGTGGAAATCCATGGGGGAGGCCTATGTTCAGCAGTGGACGTTCTTTGGCTGATGATGATGATGATGATGATGATAGTGACAAAAACACTATAAATACAAAAATAAACTATAACTGTTTTTCTCCCATCACTAAATAATGAAAAATTCAATCTATCATTATATCTCTAATATCATTTAATTATGTTATATTTTCTGCAATCTTCGGATTCTTTCTATAGAGTAAAGTATTAGCAATCATGTTTTGGCTTTTCCAATCCGCAAGATAGAAAAAACTCAGAGTCGACACAAATTTATTGTATGGGGATTATTATACTTGATGTAATCATAAAAAAAATTGCTTGCTTAATTTAAAAATGATTGTGGTATTAATAGGGTTAATATGTGCTTAGTTAGTATGTGCACGGTTATATCACGGTAATATTATACGCCTATCGACGGCGCTTCGGCGTTAAAGTACGCTGCATGCATCTTATTATTTTCATCATTATTTTATACATTCCAGGTAATATTTAACTAGTAATTATATTTGGCATACATGACTGTGATCTTGCAGTATTTTGACCTGGATATTTTAAAATTATATTTAGTGGTCCATGGTCATTGTTACAGAAGCGACGCGGATGTACCTGTTCCATACGGTCGCACAGTCCCACTGGCCAATGCCACCTCTCTTTCTATCCCCAACTGGGAGATAAAGCAGAAAGACGTGCTCGTAGCAGCGCTGATATCGAACTGCGGAGTCACAGGACGCATGAAGTACATACGAGAACTACAGAAGCACATCAAAGTTGATGTTATTGGAAAATGTTCTGTCGATAAGAAAAAAAGGTAAATAAATATGGCATATATTTCTCTGAACCGACAAATAGTAGCTTTAACATGTATTTTTACCACCACCACCACAAAACTTTAACCCAAAATCAAAATAGCGTTCTTACCCGGCGTACAAGTCACTTGGCCACGGAGATATTTGTTCTCATATCTATACCAATATTACGCGCTGAAACGTTTGTTTGTTTGTCTAATTGAGCTAATGTATGGACCTAGTACTGGTTCGATATGAAATAAAAGTGTTATCTCTGATTCGCCCTTGTCGGTTGTCGGGCCCGGATTTCAATCGGGTATAGATTTTATATGAAATAGATTTCCGACAAGTGTGAATACAAAATTTCCTACTGAAACGTCTGATTAAGAACCAGACCCGACACCCGACACAACTTCTTTATCGGGAAAGGTTGTAAGGTCCGCTGACATTTGAATAATAAACATTTTTAAGTAGTGGTTTTTTCATTTCAATTTGTCTTTTGTTTCAGTTGTCCAGGTTCTTTCAGAGCAGACTGTCCAGCAATAAACAAGTATTACTTTTACCTTGCATTCGAGAATTCAGGGTGCCGTCAGTACTTCACCGAGAAAATCTTCCACAATGCATATTCCAAGGGATCCATACCTATTATTATGGGGCCTCTTTTACATGATTGCGACAAATTATTGCCCCCAAGATCATTCCTACATGTTAACGAATACGCTTCACCGAAAGACCTAGCAGCTGAAATCTTGAAAATTAGCAGCGATATCGAATTATTCACCAAATATCATAGATGGAGAGAACACTTCACAATAGTGAACGAACACGGATATTTTGGAACAAAATCATATCATTTATGTAGGTTATGCGAAGCTTTAAATTTTAATGATAATGAAGCCAAAGAATACGGTGAAGATGATCTGAGATTGTATTTGGACCATAAATTATTATGTCTGGAACCTTTTACATAAAATCGTTTTAATTTTTACGAGTGCTGATTTTCCGAAAGAGTTTCAAAATAATAAAGGCGTATAAATCTAGCACTGCCGATAGCCGCAACTATTACATTTCCAACACTTATGGGTTGGCTGGCAGAGATCTCTTTAAGGGATAAGCCCACCTTTGTTCACATTGTATTTTCTGTACATCTTATAAGTGCAATAAAGAATAAAAAAGGCTTATTAAGTCAGAAAGCAGGCCCCACAAAGCTTTAATTCCTGTGAAAAATTCAACAACTCCAATTCCAAATAAAGGCAACAAACTCGGCTGTATTAATAGCAGCTCACGCTTACTAAATCCAATTTAACCTCTCTGTTCTCAGCAAATATTAACGTAGAAACATCACTAACGAAGTAGTTTAGCTAATCCTCTAAAGAAGCGACAGCTTTGTAAAGTCGTTTGGAAGACTTCGCCCGTTGTTACTTCTAAGTATGGAGAACGGTAATTGTTTTAAGAAACAGTCAGTTCATAGGTTTAGAGAACATTACAGTAGGGCTGGTAAGAAAGTTAAGAACGAGTCTTTGTAGTCAGATATGTGGCTTTGGTGTCGCACTACTTGCAGGCATAAAGGTAGTTATGTGAATTAACGTAAGAATATTTTTTTTTTAAACCGGCCAAGCGCGAGTCGGGCCCGCGCACTGAGGGTTCCCTATCACCCTTAACTGAATTCGGGGTCCACTTACTTCCACCTAGCGAAAATATCACAATATTTTTAGACAGCCAAAATCAGCTAAAAAAAGCTATATTTGCGGTTAAGGATAATGTGCTATATCTTAAAAACTACTGGTTCGATCTCATTCAAACCAATTTTCTTTGAAAGTATTTGTTATGATCTACATAATTTTTTTTATCAAAATTTTCACTTTCGCCATATGACAGTCTGGAGATTCTCAGATTTTACCGAATTTATCAATGTGTGTGTGCGATTTTATATGTCCGGGACACAAAAAAATGTTAACTGTAATTAAGCAATTTTGATACTTTATCTCTAGGTAGGTAGGTAGTAGGCTATGCGTATGATGAACACAGAAAATGATGGTCTTATAAAAGTCGATGTGATAAATTAATGTTATACCAGTTTTTTTGTATTTAAAATACCTATTACGAATACAGTGAATACAGTTCGGAATCAGGGCTCGCGTCAATTCCGTTCGCGAACATTTTCCTTTTGATAATTATATAACTAAATTCACAGATTTAAACACAAACGTACAGTTATAATAACGTAAAAAAACTTACAGCATAGAAAAAACGAAATGCATCCAAAGGGTGAAGACATATAGAGGCGGGTAACACGCACTGACCTGCAACGACTAACCAGTGTTGTGCCGTGTTGGCTATTTCATGGAATTGAAATGCTTTATAGAGACTTTTCCGACTCAAGTCTTGATTTGAATCTTGTTTTAAAACAATTTTCTAGTGTCAGTCGGTCCTTATTTGGATTGTTGTAACGAATTTCTTAAATATTTCGAGATTAAAAATAGATGACTTGGCACATCACTAGTCAGTCGGTACAGGTTGGTATCGGTTATCTGCCTCTTTATGTCTTCACCCAAATCGTGACTTCTCAGAGTAGGTATTTTTTTACGAATGTAAACTCCACGAGAAACGGGGACTAAGGGTTATTGGTGGATGATGCCATTGGTTCTGCGCTTGATCTACCACGTGTCATACCAGCTGGATGCTATGAGGATTTATTTACACATAAATGCTTTTTAGTGTAACGCTGTTCTTTGATATGATTTGTATTTTGATATATGAAATATGTCACAAGTTATTATAGCTGACATTCAGAAAATGAAGTTAAGAAAATTTCGATCAAGATTTCAAGTATTTCATGTATAACAGATGATAAACAAGATAATTTTTATTAAATTATTTGGTTTACACCGGTATTATATCATTTTGTCCATATACATTTTTCAATAATGAAATATTTATATGAATATGGACTTGAATAGAACCATGGAACTTCATGGCATTTGCGTACAATTTGAATACAGGTTCATATTAACTACATAAACATCACATGAAACGCTTCTATTTAAACAAGCGTTTTACTATACAAGTTTATAGTTAGGTTGTGGTTGTAGATTGTGGTAGAAAGTAAAGTAATGTTAAATAAGCAAAATATTGCCCTATTTATTTAGGTTTAAACCATTGAAACACTGTTACTAGCGTATGGAATTAATGCCATGAACAAGTCCCACACAGAATGGAATTGACGCCAATGGCCAATGGTATGTACGTACAAGTGCGTATCAAAGGTTGTGAAACTAAATAACGCCTATATACGGTATATATTAAGAAAAACTGACCTTTTACTTTTTGTCGTCCGTTTATTCTTATTCAAAATCCAAAGCACGAATGATGTAAAAAAATTTATAAACTTACTTGTTTACTACTCAAAGTCAAATACTTAAAACAAAAGCCCTTATTTGTCTTCAATTTTTTTGGGTTAATGGTCACTTCACCACCATACTATTTCAATAAAACCGACTTCAAAAACAAAACACATTAAAAAGTCTTAAATAAACTCTTGAAAGGACTCTATTTTAGGCAAACCATTTCTTTTTGGAGTCGATGCCCAGATAGATGTCGCTTAAGATGGAACTTGAGAGAGCCCATGCGATGGCACTGACTTCAAAAAGAAATGGTTTGCCTAAATTACTCCAATTTAGGCAAACCATTTCTTTTTGAAGTCAGTGCCTTTGAAGAGTTTAAGACTTTTTAGTGAAAAAAAAAAACTTCGACCACAGAAAACTTTGCTTCATATCCAGCCTCGGCGCGCCCCAGCCCTGTTTTATAATAACTTAAGTGGTAAGAGGTAAATATCAATTGAACAAAGTACTGATATTACTTTATTTTATATAAATAAGGTTATTATTTGCAACCCCATACATATGCAATAGAATTGGTACTATTGTCTATTCTTGGCCTTATTAATTCAGTAGTTGTCTAAAATTGACATTTAACTGTTTGGTGATAGAAACAGTTTGCTCATCATATACCACAATTTTATTTTGTAGACAATTTTTTATTATTATTATTTTTGACGATAATTTTGGTCCTAGTATCTGCACATTTTGTTTGATCAAGTTTCGAAAATACAAATTGTATATGATAAAAGATCTTCGTTATAACTCATGAACCTCTTGAAATAGTCGCCATACATATAAATCTTTCTTGTTTATAGTATTAATAAGGATTCCTTTCTATGCAAGTTTACATAACATTGATTAATCATTTAAATACAACTACTAATCGATACAAAAGAACGAATACTTTTTTGTTATAATTAGAGACCATCGACGATCCAAATGCACTATGGCTTTATGCCTGTTGCATAAAGCCTCAAAGCGAATTGGTCGCCGTATAAAAATTGTGCAAAGCGTGATATTTTCAAATTTGGAATTAGTATCATACACGAAATAAAAGAGTAGCAGCGAAGACAACGAGCGACACACCCTTCCCCTCCGAGCGCTCGGCGCTGTCTGTCAAATTTCGATCGAAGATGAACGTCCGTGACAGCTCCAAATCTCAAATTTATAGGTTACTTTAGTAAGATATTTTGAATATATTGTACACGATAAAATCAAGAATTTAGATGCTAAGACAAAGATAGGAACCTCTATAACATTGTTTTATCAAACAACACAGAATAAGTGCAATGTATCTCAGAGATAATCGCCTGTCTTTAGGTGCGTATTTTATGCCAAAACATGGTATCAATTTTGTCTTCATTTGGAATAACCAGAGCAATAAATAAAAAAAACAGAGTCTACACCTTGTAGACGAACGTAATTCCCTTCAAGTTTATGTTATTTCGATAGCTGACGTCAACAACTGATCTAGAAAAGTGCACCAGAAAAACCGTCAATTTGGCTTCTATAATTGCAAATTACAGGCATTTTAAAGATTGAATCAAAAATTCAGAGCTTACATCTTATGTAGATAGCTTATTTCTACACAAATCAGACAAAAAAAGTTGTCAGTTAAGTCATTTTTGGGAAGAAAACTGCATTTGAACTTTGTTAGAAGGTAGGTGACAGCAGCCTTAATTCAAAAGTTAGATGGGGAGTACGCCTATTTTACCACTTTGGAAGCGTCCATGTCTCAAACGTTAGACTTTTAGAAAAAATGGTTTTAGTAATCTCAATGTCATTTTGAAAGACCTATCCATAGACACCCCACACGTATGGTTTTGAGTAAAATTTTCTTTTGTTTTAGTTTCATGTATGGGAGCCCCCCCCCCCCCCCCCTTTAATATTTTTTTTTATTTTTTTGTACCTGAATCAAAAAGCGGTAAACAGAATACACCTACCTACCAAGCAAAAGCTGACAAAGGAAACAGATTTTTAATGGCTGTAACTAACTTTAGTAAGTAAAACTAGTAACTTAAAATGAGACTACCTTTCGTTCAGGTGATTTATACCTATCTTCCTAGGTTAAACATATTAGTTTACTCTATGAAACAGTCGACACAACATATCGGACATGCAGCCCTAGTGTAAAACTAAATTTTTTTTCTTTAGACAAATATTCGTAGATATGCATTACCTGTGTTATTATGTCTTTACTTTTTACGTAAATTAACGTTTATAGAATAGAATAATCAAACTGCGTACTTTAAATTTGAAGCGCATTGGTAAATATAAATTGTATATTAAGAGGCTTCGATTTGGACTAATCTACCTGGTAAATACATTTTTGTTGGTGTTATTTCGTTGTAATGAACAACAATCAATCACCAATCAAGTCACCATGTTTCAGGAAATCTATTTCTAAAAAATGTACACAATTTCACTTGAATTTATAAAAATCACATTAAAGAAATTTTCGGCGAGATTCCATGGGGCTCTAAACTGACTGACAGCCGTCAAAAACGGTTCTGCTACATCGCATCTTGCACTAATTTTATCACACAGTTTTCTACTAGTGACATTTCGCTCTTGTCGTTCTATTCCAAAGGGATAGTAATTTTATGGTTTATCCTCGTCATATCTTTAAATAACTACTGAAACAATTGACAATCAGTAAATATACACGTTTGGAATTTGATGTAGATAAGGCCGCCTTAATTGTACATTTCCATTAAACGAATTTGTATGATGCAATAAAAATATCTTATCTTACCTTTACATAAATTTCCAACATAATATATCTTCAATTCAACTTTGTACAGGTTTAACCATTTAAACGAACAATATGACAACATTTATGTTACTTTATTACCCGATATCACACAACGAGCGATGGAGAGGGCTATGCTTGGTGGAATCAGAAACGAGGAGATTACAAGAACCAAGGCAACGGATGTCCGTTATGTAGCCCTGCGAATGTAGGCATGGCACAAAGCGCGAAGAACTGATGGCCGTTGGGGCAGAAAAGTTCTAGATTGGAGACCCTTCGACCAAAAGCGTAGCGTATGACGTCCACTGAGAAGTTGGATAGACAAGTTGGACAGACGACCTTGTGAAGATTGCAGGATCAAACCAGACAATCGGTTGCTGTGGAAAACCGTGGGGGCAGCCTATGTTCAGCAGTGGACGTCCTTTGTCTGTTAAAGATGATGATGATGATGACCCTGATATACCAGTTAGTATTAAACAGTATAAGTATCCAAGTGGATTTTGAATGTTAATGGTAGAGGGAAGGGTCATAAATAAAAAGATTTTAATGTAAAAGCCTATATATACCATCACATGCCATCGTTGCGTCGTTACGCGGTATTACAGAGATTTACATTCAGATTTAATTTATAAAACCCAGTTCCCGCAATATGCTAATACGGTGGTGGTATCATAAAAAATAAATTGTTCCGTTTCCCACGAAAAAGCGCTCGTTTCAATATATGACTGAGCAACTTGTAGTTTTCTCTGCAAAGTACGAAGTTGAATTTTTACACCATTCCAGTTGTAATAAAAGTTCTAAGACTGTTCCTTTCTTATACCCAATTTTAATCCGTGATATGGGTTTTTTTTACAAAAGGTGGACTTAAAGCTATAAGAAATAATTTCCCTATCAATTTATACTACCTTATTTTTTCATCTATAGATTCAGGTTATAGCAATCGAGGCTCTCCGGGGTCTATCATAGTACCTACTTTGACTAATAGGTAAAACCATTGATCTACTATTACCAGCGTAATATGGAACTGACACCACGAACAAATCTCGTGGCACATGAATGGACGCCACAAGTCATAGACAGTTTCATATTCGAAATTCAATTTAAAAGGAATACGTCACAATCGTGTCCTTGTATTTGCGATATATTTTTTGCTTGGCGTAGATTCTACCTCTATAAACGTAGTAGGTACATAAAACTCACTGGTACTAAGTGAATTTTTGGAAACTCGATTCGGTTATCTTACAAAAAGTGCTGTACATTTGAATTCCCGTTTCGTTTCCATATTTCAAGCTTTGCGAAGTTTGTTTGATTAACTCATTTTGCAAACTCCATCTTTCGCCGTCAGCTTATTCGCTTACTACGTGAGAGAATAAACTTTATTGAAGTTACAAAGTATATTTTGAGATGACTATTTCTCTGTTTCATACAATATGTAGGGGTAAGTCGTAGGTAGTTATTTATCTTTCAGTTAACAAGTCTCTTGGTCTTCGTGTCAAAACTTTACAGTCAATTTCCTTACTTTTTAGATTGCTTCTGATAAAATCTGTGGAAAAGTTGAAGTTTTACACCACAGGGTTTTATTAGGCAAAAACATAGATAGAATGTAATACATATTTTCTGTGCCTCTTCCACAGAAGATGTGCCTCTAATAAGTAAATATTCGTTTTGTAAAAAAGGACTTATTCGACGTGTTTATAAGAGAACGATTTATCAGCAAAACGACTAAGTAAAGTTCAATAGCCAATTAGTAAGAACTTGTGCGCAAGTAGGTACTCAGGGGCGATACCTTAACGACCTCCATCGCTTTCAAATGTTGTTCCACGAAGGTTTGCGATCAATTTCCCACTAAAAGGGCATTAAAACGCCATTCGTAGAAACTTTTCTCGAAGTTTTAAGTCATGCGTATTCGTTCGAGCGATTTGCGAAATTGCTCTTAAGCCCGAGTTTCGAGTTTGCGAGTTAGGCAGTACCTAACTCCGATTATTGTGTAAAAGAACACATCCGTTCTACAAAGTTTGAATGTGTATGGTTTGTGGGTTAATTTAAAACTTCGCACATACGTTAAGAGATTTGTTTGCAAACTTCCGTACACAGAATCTTACATTACGATCAGTAATTCTCTATGTAAGGAAACAAGCAATTAGATAAAAAATTGCGTATGTAATATTAATCTTCAACTCAAGACCTCTTATTCGTTTCATATTATATCGCAGAGCTCACTGCTTACTGTCTGTTTTAAAACTAAAAACAAACGATCTGAAAACCATTTCAGCTTGATTATAAAGAAGCCTTAAATGTTTTTACGTGCCATATTATGATGTAAAAATACATTTTGTTTTTATTGCCATTTACGAGTCCTCGTAATTTGTGGGCCAGATGTTTGTTTTACTTTACGGCCGAGCAATAAAAAGTGGCTGTTACACACTTATAGTCTGCAAAACAGAGACGAAACACGACCACTTGGGGACGACCTCCAAGTTTTTGTGAAACACCCTTTTTCTCCTCATCAGTTATCGTGTTAAGGGAAGCGTAAGAGGTCTAGGTAAGTTGGTGTTTGTAGGGCTGAATTACACCACATTGGACTCGAATGATTAGGTGCGTATTCGTGTGTTTATACTATCGAACCAAACTATTCATTGTTACAATGTGTGGGAAGCGGTAAAGCAGAAACCGATATTGTCTTTTATTATTTGGTTATTATACAGTGATGCAGGTTGTGAATTAGGTTTTTAACGAATAGCCAGAATAACGTTTATAACTACCTACTGACTAATCGTAAAAAAATGAAGTTCCTACGGTATGGGATAAATCATTTTAACACGTTCCGGGACAGTGCCCGCCTACAGGCGTGAAAACAATAAAACATCTATTGTGTCTGGAGTAGTGTCCCGGAACGTGTTAATAAAGATACCACTGCTTTCAAATTGCGCCTTGAAGTTAACATCGAAATTAGAAGGGCAACGAATAAAATGTCAATCTTCTTTTTTAACCCAAGACAAATCAAGAGCGGGATGTTATTACGAGTGAGTTCCTGTTTATTATTCAGTTTCAATAGAAATAAATGATCAAATACAGGCTATTTATTACAAATTGATTAAAAGAGCTAACAAAATGGAAGAATGTAGTTCAATTAATATTTAGGTATGTTGGATCACGATCACGACTCAAGTATTTGTAATAAGGTCACGAATCAGTTGCAGATGTGACATAAATGTCCAGACCTTTTTGTATAAAACAGTACTGTAGCGCATAGGAAACTTTAGGTCGTTTATCATTGCGCAGCTTGTTCTTATTACAATAACTTTATCAAGCTATCTACGGAACTACAATGTAAACACAGAAATTGAATAGTAATATTTAAAGTTCAGATATTCAAGGTCCTTGTTTAATTTTTGTAATATAAAATCCCTATTTACCTTGGTCACGCCATCACGCGTGAACAGCTGGACCGATTTCGCTAATTCTTTTTTGTTATTTTCAGTAAAAAAAAATCAGGAAAAGGTTCTTATGAAAAAAAATAAAACGGACCGTGTTGACCGATTTTCATTATTTTTACTTTGTTAGTTCAGTCACCATCCGGAATAAGATAATAACTACTAGAATGACGGGTCCAGGGTAGAACAAAGTTCGCTGGGACCGCAAGTTAAATATAAAAAAACATAACAAATATTTTAAGTTTGTGACGGTTATGGTTAAGTAAAAAACGTAATACCTTGGCTTCGTACTCATTTGCTGTGTTTGGGTAGCGTTGACTGAAAATAAATCTGACTTATCGCTTTAGCTACGTATTGTAGGTAAATAATATAATTGATTTATCTGAAACCGATTAATAAGAAATCTGATAAATTAGTTTCATTAATACCTTATTAGTGAATTATTGCAAGTGCCAGCAAGTAAAATAGATTTTATATTTGTTGACCACATTTAACATTATCAGCCACAGAACGTTCACTGCTGAGTATTATAATGTTATGTTCATATTTTGCCTCCCCCATAACTTTAGCGATCGGTTGTAGCGGTCTGCATCCAGTGTAATCCCGATATCTTTACAAAGTAGTCTGTCCACTTGGCCATCCATCTTGAACAAGTAACTAAAAATCATAATTATTACTGACGGACCAAGCCCAACGAATCAGATTGGCCACCCTAGTTTACCGAAGAAATTAGTTCCTCATAACCAGATGGCGCCACAAGACAATAACTCGACCTTTGGTTTTTCAATAGCGGTCGGCCCACCCCGTCGAGAATATATTGCTGACCCGTCCATTTTCAGCTTTTTAATCTCGTGATTTACGGAATAACCGGGAAACGATTTTTAAATACAATGAATCCCATTTTCTTTTATTAATGGCCGGTGTTCCGTTGGGTTGAGGTGTTTTTTTTTTTAAATAATGAAGGCTGGGTGGTATATAATACTGTATACTACTTTGCCCCTGGGACACAACCTGCACTAACACAAAAATGAACTAAATCTGCCTGTAGATATATTTTTATTATACTTTATGAGATGTCCAGCAAAAACTAGATCATTTGTTTTGAAGAACACTAACAATCACAGCCAGCTTCATTCTAGTATCTGTCAGCTACCGTCTTCGTGTGTGGACTTCGTCAAAAATGCTGCGCATATCCTATCAGATAGGATAAATTAATTTATTAATTTTGGGGCATTAACTATTGCTGGTTTTAATCATAGTCTGCTAAGACTTGTCCTAGCTAGCGAAAAAATTGTGTGGGTAATATTATCAACCATTCTTTAGACGACAACAGCCTAGCTCTAAAACGTTACTAGTAACAAAATTTTGTATGAGAAAGATAAAGCGCCGTTGTAACTCTACAACTTCCCATACAAAATTCTGACGCGCTCGCAATTGAACGTAAGAAGGAAAACTCGTTCTAGGCCCTCTGAATCTAGCAAGTGATGGAATGAGTTATTTGGTGCGAGTATGTACACTATATTGATTGCGTCTATACTTTATTATACTTTATAGAACTTACTTCAAAACAAAGAAATATTCAGCATCAAGAGCAACGTCCGATAAATTCCAGTATTTAAAAGTCATATTATCAGCGCTAGCTTATATTAGAGCCTCCTTGGAAGCGAGTAGGTAATAATATACGCCGCCAATGTGTGGCCGATTAGATTAATAGCAGTAATCCGATTTTATAACGTAGTTCCACCGCTCTGTGGGGAGCGAATTTAATTAACCTTCTTTATGAATTATTCGCAAGTATGGCGGTGTGGAGTTCGCAAATCTCCAGATTTAATTTCATAAAAGTTTGCTGAAACAGATTTCCTGAAAATAGCACCAGACTTTGATGCTCAAGTAATTTGAATGGAAAAATAAAATCTGCTTCTCATCTCATAAATCTTCAAAGTTTTTCAGTGTGATATGATTTCACACAAAATTATTTCACAGGTACTTTCGTAACGAAGTTATGTTCGTCGTATTTAAAAATGGAGATTGTTAGGTTCTGGAAATCATTTATCAGAAATATAAAGGTGCATAATAAAATCAGATCAATTCCTATATTTTTTATGACGCAAAGAAAAGGGAGAGAAAGTTGCCTTGAAAAAATCATCATCATCATCATCATCATTATCAGCCAAAAGACGTCCACTGCTGAACATAGGCCACGGCTTTCCACAACGACCGGTTGTGAGCGGTCTGTATCCAGTGCGATCCTGCGATCTTTACAAGGTTGTCTGTTCATCTTGTCGGTGGACGTCCTACGCTGCGCTTATGTTCGAAGGGTCTCCAATCTAGAACTTTTCTGCCCCATCGGCCATCAGTTCTACGCGCTATGTGCCCTGCCCACTGCCACTTGAGCTTACTGATTCGTAGGGTATTCTGATTCTATATCCGTAACTTTAGTTCTTCTACGTATCTCCTCATTCTGATTCGATCTCGTAGAGAAACACCGAGCATAGCCCTCTCCAGCGCTCGATGTGTGATTTTGAGCTTCTTAGTAAGAGACCACGTTTCTGATCCTTGAGAAAATGTTTATAATACATATAAAGTAAACGTAACTATCCTACTACTATTATAAAGGCGAAAGTTTGTATGGATGTATGGATGTTTGTTACTCTTTCACGTAAAAACTACTGAATGGATTTGAATGAAACTTTACCACAATATAGCTTATACATCAGAATAACATATAGGCTACAATTTTTGAGGTTTCTAATGTGAGGTCGTAAAAAAACACATTTTTTGCGCTACTAGACGGGACGATCCTGAAGTCCACGCGAACGAAGTCGCGGGCAAAAGCTAGTGTATGCATATTTTATAGATAAAACTACGTCTTCTTTGATTGCAAAAAAGTTGTGGGGTAATAAATACTGGTACACGCAGAATGTACTTAACCAGCAAACTCATAGTCAAAAGAAAGTGAATTATTCAAATTCGTCTCTTTTCGGTTGTCTGGTCCTGAGCATAGAGTGTGAGGTGCCATTTTTAGACAAAGGTCCATCTGTCGCAAAGCCACGAGTGTGGCGAGCTGTTGCAGTTCATTTGCATTGCAGATAGGTGGAACATGCCTAGTGAAGTGAAACGAAACTGTTTATAGGACGAACGAGGGCCGTTTCGAGGCCGAAAAAGAATTAACATTTATCCTTTGTGGTGGATAGTACCGTATTAGATCATCGGTACAGTCAATTGGAGTAAAGGGTCACTGTTAAATTATTGTTAAAATAGCTCTAACGCATTTCACTTATATCTAAGTGAATGAAATTATTTCGGAATTGGTGCATGTATGTATACCTACGTAAGCTTAACATTATGCACATGCATACATTTACGTAATTTTACACACATGCTGGGGAGCCTTAACAGATCAACATACTGAAAGAATATCGAATTCCAATGATCACGTCTTATACTTACAGGTCATCAATTCGTGATGACCTTGTTTTTTAAAGTCGATAAAAAAATAATCTACCGCCAATGCGAAAAATCTGACTCGAGTCACGTCTGTTTGTGGGCTACAAAAATTATTCAATTTAAAACATGCAACCTTGCACTTTTAAATAATCACCTGAATAACTTTAAAATAATGTGTAACATAAACATTCCAGGGTATGGACTCTATGTTTTCTATACATATAAAAGGCTTTGTCCTGAATGACTGACGGATCAACGCACAGCCTAAACCGCTGGTCGTAGAGACCTGAAACTTGGAGGGTGTGTTCTTTGTATGACGTAGGGATCCGATAAGAACGGATTTTTAGAAATTTCACCCCTAAGGGGTTGAAAAAGGGATGCAAAGTTTGTATAGGAAAATGTGATTCCTTGGTCCGATCTACTTCAAATTTTGCATAAATATTCTTTAAAAATAATAACGAAAAATGTGTATCAAATTTTATTTAAATTTATCTTGTAACGGGGTTAAAAAGGGGTAGAAAGCTATTTTGGGGATGATTTGCTACAAAATTGATATCAATACTTCTTGGTGCTTATGATTGAAATATTTTTTATTTCATTTTTGACAATCATTTGACATAATATCTGAGACAGAATGTTTTGACACATGTTCTCTTACTAATCTGTGTGTTGCTCTCTAGAAGAGATTTTATTCCTTAGAATAGTAAATAATTTTGTTTTGTGTTCAAAAAGGGTAGGTATCAAGCGGTATGTGTCCAGTGTAGATTGCAGATCGTTTGTTCATATTGTCGGTGGACATTCTACGCTGCTCCTGTGGTCGAAGGGTGTCAAATTTGCAACTTTTCGTGGGGGGGCCAAGTTTAGCAGTAGACGGCTTTTGAGTGTTGATGATGATGATGGCGTAGATCTTTACATAGAATTGTCCCTTTGAATTTACGATTTGCATTCAAGAAAGTAGAGTATTCGCTATAACCATAAACAAAGCTAAAATTCAAACTCCTAAAAGTAGCGGGAGAAGACTTGAGAGAATTCGCTTCTCCCACAGCCTGTAAGTGGCATGATGCTGTGTAAGCGCAGAGAGTAGCCTGGTCTTATTAGTACCCGAAAGAAATATAAGTACGATTAACGAAAGGGCGTGGGAAGTATTTCTATTTTGTTGTAAAATATAAAGATAATATCCCCGTGTAAGTTTGACCATTAAAGACCGGGCTGCGTGTTGAGTGTACACAAAATATAATAATTAAATAAATATGCGCCAGACACCACACCAGTGGTCTGGTTTCGTGGTAAGGAATTATCTTCCTTGTGTTACGAAGTACCAGACAACGATTATGACGGGTGCGTCTCCCATAAATACTTAAATACATATAACATCCATGATTTAGGTACAAATGTCCGTGCTCATCACACAAACATTTGCCCCTTGCGGGATTCGAACCCTCGACGGCTAGCGTAATAGTCAGGAGCGCTAACCAATACACCAAACGCGTCGTCGAATATAACATTTATCTGTTCGCATTTCTATGTATACATTTTAAAACTGGATGTTTTCGTTTTTTTGTTTAAAGGCGCTAATCACAGGAACTATTGGTACCTAAGGGTATAGAATATGATAGATAGCTAATTTATCAGGGAAGGCTATAGAAGTAGTTTAATGCGTATAGGTATAGGCTTATAATTTTTCACTACGAGCTACGATCAATGGGAACGGAGTTAAACTAAAACGCGCGTACGAAGTCGCGGGCGGGCCGCTAGTTTTTTATATAATATTATTTTGTAAAAATATTTTGGTGCTGAATAAACGTTTTTTCTTTCTTTCTTTCATAAGGACGAACTCAAAGATGTTTAAAATAAAGTTTTTCTATAACTGTACAACACTACGAAGTTATCTCCGCTCGTACCACGTACGTACAGGATTTAGCACTCAGATTATGGTACCAAATTAGCATGTTACCTAAACAAGCGACGCTATACAACGGAACGGACTGAGGCACTTTCATTAGGAGCTCTTTCGAGTACTTGGTATACACACACTGGGTTTAAAACATGGTCACAAGAGAGAACAGACACAATTTTATTTAAAAGTTAAGTGATTAATATGTAATAGTAAACCTAGATTTTATTTCGTATACTTTTTACCACATTAACAGAGAAAAACATTAGCCTCCTTCTGATCAGGTAAATAAGAAGTTTAGAAGGGCCATACACCATACTTCATTAGCATTGAAATACCTAGACTTATTGTTATATTTTTTGTTTGTTTATATAGTGTTTTGCCACTACACAAACCTAATATTAATCAATTGCACTTGTAAAAAGTCACTGTGTCAGTCAAGGAATCGATTCTGTGTCAAACGCTATCCGGGCGCATGCTTATACCCACTCTTATACCACTTATTGGCTACCGACATACTGGCAAGTCTGTTAGCAAAAATATTTCCATATGACGTGACGCAGCCTACGCGTTAAAGAAAGTACTTGCAAAATTCAACAGGCTTGCCAATGTGTCGGTCGGTGGTAAAGTGGTACAGGCATGCGTATCGTAAAACATAGGTTTCGATTCCTTCTCAAACAGTTGCTTTTACAAGAGAAATTTGTGTAGACCTACATATTTTTGCCCAAATATGGGTAGATAGGTAGGAGGTCTTACCTTAACTACCTTACCTTCAAGGACACTTATTTACTACAAATATCTTCCTTGGATTAGGTATTTATTATATCTCTGAGTTGAATTAATTTTGGAGCACTATGACCAGGCCAAGTTAACTCAATGTTAATGATGCTCTGTAGAATCATTGATTAAAAATTTTGCTACTATTACAGACGCAGTTTAATTTATCATAACTACGATGTCACTCATAGTATGAAGTATCATGCCTTCCATCACAATTTATCTATTTCGTGTTGTTCACCATTTCACATGAAATGCTTCCTTTCCTTCACGGTTTCATCAGGAAAATTGAGCGGAAGTCCAACTTTCAAGACGACGTTCGATTCGTACGTATTCAACTCTCCCCGTCCCCATCCCCGTCACTCATAGATCAGTGCCATCCACGAAGGCGCGCGCGCAGCATTTGTCCTAATCTTTTATAGTATACATGTGTGCAACATAAGCCAAATATTTGATACTATAATTATTAAATATTTATAATTTGTCACACACACGCACCCAGCACTGCCGTCCATAAGCTATAGTGCCGTTAACCGACAATTGGTCAAAATTGACTTTGTAATACTATCTGGATCAGAAAAAAATGCTGAATCTAACACTGTTACTCATATTTTTCTATCTTGCTTAGTTCCTGAGATACAAAAAATAAGAATGCCGTTAACTGCTTTGCCTTAGCGAAATTACAGAGCTAAAATGCAGTTACAACAAATTACTTAGCTAAAACGCGGCTAAGGGATTTTAACTTGTAATAGCACAGATAATTTTTAAAAATTACAACAGTATATTGCCGTTATTAAAAATTTATGTAAAATATTAGACAAAAACGCAGATAAAGTCCAATAGCGGCATTTAAGCGTTGTATTAGGTGTCTGTATTTATTAAAATAACAGTAGCGAGTAGACCATAAATGCTAATTAAATGTAACAGGCTACGTGATTTTTAAAGTTTACACGACTTAAATGCCGTTATCCTACATTCCTTAGCTATAATGCGGTTATGTGCAAAACGTTGAATTGGGTATTCATACATTGAAGAAGGAGCAGTCTGTGAACGGGACAAAGGGTGGGACGAATTCGTCTGCAAAGGTGTGGATCCAAGTTGATGGGTCATTTGCAGGTGGGTTTGTTGCGATAACTAACTGACGAAACTTTCTGATTTGTTTTTAAACTATAGTGGATAGCGTGAGTGGAGACATGCTTTCGCAAACCTTTCTCTAGTCTTTCTTTTTTTCTTAGAAAGTCGTCTAACCTGTGCCGTTTTTTTGGTAAAGGTCGTAATTCTTCATGGATATATCTCTATTACTCCTTTTTTGCCTCCTTGCTTTTGCGAACAGTGTCTGTACTTTCAGCACTCTACCGGGGAGGATTTTTTCACAAATTATTTTGATTTTGCTACTAGAATCTGCTGACGAGTTTAAGACATCGACAGAATAGGAGTAAGCACAGAATGAGCTAGAAGTGTTAATGTTTGGTAGTGAGTTTAATCTTTCATCAACAAAGGTAGTAAACGAGGCCCAGTCCAGCTTTTTTAGAGAGTATTTCAAAAGTGGGATAGTGGAATACGAGAGTTACTCGGCGGGGATGGATCTGGGGCACCAAATGCTCTTTTAAGAAAGCAGTGATATTAAATTTGGGGGGCAGAGGGACATATCGACAGCAAATGCTGTGTTTTGAAAAGAAGATACCCATGTTGTTGGACTACCCTTGTCCAAAATACACAAATTTAGCAAACCCAAAAGATCTAAAAGAATTAAGCCAGAAGGATCCGGGAAGTAGCAACCCCCATAGGCGAGGTGTGCGGACGAATCATTCACCACAAATACTGAAGGAGGAACAGACAAAATGACAGAACTTTATTCGTTTGGAAAGCAAGAAGAAGGGTAAGAAATATATACAGATAGAATATCAATGTATGAAGTTCTCACAGCCACGACATTCTTTATCTTGGCTATAATCAGGAAGAAAAAGTTGAGAGTAGGAAAGAGCGCGCCTTACTAGTAAAAGGTGCTACCAGCGCCTCTATCGTTTCTATTGTCACGGAGGCATGGGTAACTTGAGACGTGAAAGCGTGATCCGAGAATTAGCCACGTCATCGAGATAGCTACAACCAACAGATAATATAAATGAGAAAAATCAGTTAATGTTTTTTTGTAGTAATGCTTTTGCAGTTCCGCTGAACTGCCAAATTCATTTTGGCTCAATTGCGAAGAGAAATATTAAGAAAATTGACAGAGTTTTCAGCGCCGTCTGACGGTAGCCTGCCACTCTGAACGGAGACAACAAGAAGAATAAGGCTTATTAGAAAGAAGGATAATCACGTGGGGCAGGTAGAGGGGAGTTAGGTTGCGGGATGGGGCAGAAGACAGTCGTAATAAATGCTACTGAAAATCGGTTGTTTTAATTTTACGTATCGGGCTATTTTATTTGAACTGAAATCTTATTTAAAACATGTACAATCAGCAACAAAATGAGAATTTTAAGTTTTTTTTAACGCTACCCATACTTTTAGTAAGGAGCTATATCCCGATAACTAGCGAAAATTGCTGAACTGATAATGAAGCCGGTGAAGTAGGTGTACGAAGTGTCTCTTAGCCAACTAAGTAGCCTTCTGGGAGAGCCTGGGATGGTTGGAATAGATTTGTGGAGGAACACACGCACAATGGCTCAATTGAGCGGCTAAGTGCGAGAAACGCCCAGCAAAACTAATTAACTAACTAGTCAACCAAATAAGGCAGATACGTACCAAAACTTTTCACTAATACATTATTTTGAAAAAGAGCGTGATAAAGATACTGCAAAATATTTGAAATTTTCCTACCAGCAGAAGAAGCTTATTTATTGAAAAACTGTTAAATGATAGCATTAAAATTTGATTGTTATCAGAAAAGTACATTATTAGACTACTTGAATACTAAAAATTGTGACCTATTACCGCCCACCAGCTTGGCACGTTACATAAAATACGGTGTGTATTACTCAGGTTCAAGACGGTGTTTTGTTTGCCGTTCAGCTAATATAACTTATAGGTCCACTAAATTTAGGAATTAAAATAAATAGTCGTTTGTAATTAATTTCAACACGACATGAAAAAGGAAAAGATTTAATTTTGTATTGTCTTTTATAAGAATCTGCGTAAGTATTTTCGTAACGCTGTAAGAAACATTTATTGATTATTGCCAGTTACTTTTCTTTTGTTATAAGGAATAGCAAAAAATGAAAAATCTGCTAAAATAACGAAATTATGATAAAAAGTCATTTGAATTGATTGCCACGAGGCACAAAAATGGAAATATATATATTTTTTTATTTAAATTTCGATTTTCTATACTAAAAATGGTTTTATTATTTTTGTCATAAATACATTTTTCTGTATTTTCTAGATTTTCAAGTAACTTATGCCTAGCTTAAATGCCGTAATGGTTAAAGGTTTTGTTTTTAGCTGCATTTTAGTCTTGTATTATACACGAATCTAATAGGCGTACCAAAGACTGCATAATTTACGCGCTAATACGAGACTAAAATGACGTTAACTGACATTAGCTGCATTATAGGCAAGTAATGTCTCGTCAAAAAATAAAAAAGTATTACCGAGGTAAAACGCCGTTACACTATTTAACGGCATTAAAGTTTAGTAGAATTATTAGTTAGAAACTCGTTTTACAAATTTATCAAAATTATTCAAGATCCAACACTTAAATGCCGTTAAGGTAGCTGTAGCGGCGTTTAAGTTGTGTTTATTATGAATTATTTGTTATTTGATACTAAACTAAAACGATAAAATTAGAATATTTCGGAACCTATAATACGTAGCGTTGTGTGAGTGTTTGTGTTCTATAGTTCTTATAAAAACCTATCTGATGGTATATTAAAGTTACAAATTACTCATTTACTTTTGAAACAGCGATTTTTTTTCCGTTTCCCACCTTTAAACCCGTTTTTCTCGAAATGTGGTTTTTGCACTTAACGGCATTATAGTTTGTGGACGGCAGAGCACTTCCCCAATCTAAAATTTGTGGTCGCGCCTACTCATCTCTTCGTGGATGATACATATGATATTTCGAGCGAGGGTGACAATGACATGAACACAGCGTGTTACATAGTAGATGCTCTGAACCCAGAACGCTGTACGTAAATACCAACAAAGTTGTAAACTAACACCTACTCTACCACTCACCTTCTTACCGCTAAGCTGATTATTTACTTTGAACAAAAACCCTGTTTCCTCCTCAGGACCCATCTATTGCGGGAATTTTAAGTATCTCCGAAGTAAATTCTACCCGTGTAATCATCTTACTTCACTGTAATTTTATACCTTTGGAAGATGCTTCTAACTTTGTTGGTTCGGTATTTGTTTTAATATGGGCAGTGTTTAAAATAAAGTTCGAATTTCTAATATATTCAAAAAAACATAGCGCTTATCAAATCTTTTTTCGAGATGTGATGGATGATGAAAATGAAAATGAAAAATCTTTATTTACGTAAACAAGTACATTTTTAAATTTACTAATTGATGTAGTCTCCTATTAGGCATTACAGAATGCCTGTGCCAGGAGGCCACGCTCTTCCATAATTTCATGAATAGTAGATTGTTATACAAGGGGAGAAAGCGACCCATTTCACTCGAGATGTTTCTGGCGCTCGAACGAAGTAAGAGCGCCAATAATTCGAGAGTGAAATAGTGCTTTCACCCGAGTTAAACATACTTTTTTTCATTTCGACTGTGAGGAAAACATTTAATTTACAATAGTGGTTGTAGATGTCATGGTGAGGTATTATGTAGTTCAACGAGAAAGGAAAATTCAAGTATTTGCACAAAAAGACAGTTGATTTACAGTTCAACAAACATCTAACATATTAGAAAGAGTAACGGCACGAATACATAAAAATAGAGTAAGAAAAAGCAGACGATACGAAATATTTTCAAATCCTTGTAAAAAATATCGATCGAATTTTCCCCATAATAATTGTCGAAAAAAAGTAAACAGAGAGAGTATAAAAAGAAAAAATGACACTGACAATGTAAAATAAAAAAAAGTGTCATCTTGGTATTATGGCGAGAAGCCGAATATTTTAATCACAGATTAGTAATATGTCCATTTTAATTATAGATTGAATCAATTGTATATTATTTATATCAGCGATCATACATAATAAACATGTTTTTCAATGTATAGCTAAACAAAAATTTTTATTATTTTTATAATATGATATGACTCAATTATCTTTGACACGAGCTTTGACTGCATGCCTTAACTCTATACCATGCCAATTAAAACTAAATTACTTTCCACCCTAGGGGTGGAAAAGCTATTTTCCACCCGGCTATCTACACAGGAAAGTGCTATTTTCCGAACAGGAGAGATGAAAAATTATCATATTACTAACAATAATAATCGTGAGTGTGCGTGTGTGTGTGTGTGATAATGACCAACGTCCTTTTGTCGACCGCATTTTTAGGGTTCCGTAGCCGAATAGCAAAAACGGAACCCTTATAGTTTCGTCAAGTCTGTCTGTCTGTCTGTCCGTCCGTATGTCACAGCCACTTTATTCTGAAACTATTAGCATTACACAGTTGAAACTTGGTAGGTAGATGTATCCTGTTAACCGCTTTCGATACTCATATAAAAACTAAAAAATAATAATATTTAAGGGTAAGGCTCCCAATACATGAAACTAAAACCTAAAAAAATAAATTTTGTCAAAGGGTGTAAGGATATGTCTTTTAAAATAACATCGAGGTTTTTAAAACCATTTTCTCTAAAAGTCTAACGTTTTAGAGATAGACGCTTCCAAAGTAGTAAAATGGTTAAATATTACGTGGTTTAGTCTTGAAAGGCTAAGAACTGAAATTTGATACTGTTTTAAAAAAAGAGTAAAGTGGGCTGATTCCATTTGAACTAATCCATTCTAGACCATAGTAAACTTATCAACAGTCGCAGTATCGAGGTACTTATGTCGGTGTAAAGTCATCGAGGTAACAATTTTCGCGGTAACGTGATCCGGACTCACGTAGGGAACCCGACGAGATCGGGGTCTGTATGCCACAGAGATAGACATATATTTTTTATTAAAGTCCTATCTATTACAAATAGTTTCCACACAGGCTTGAAAGCCTAATAATTTTCAACAATATCACATAGGTACATTCACGTTGAAAAATACCTACATAAAAGGAAGTCGTGTTAGTTAATACTCCTTATAACTCGGACTAACTAAGAACGGATGGACTGATTTTAAACATTTTTACTTGTTGAATTTGTCTTGGCCCCGAATTGGTAAAAATAACTATAAAACGGGGCCAGGGCGAAACGAACTAATTAAAAAAAAAAACTGATGGCAAAAGGCAAGTTACTTACGACAAAAACCCGGTAGATCTTCGAACATGAGCCTCGGAACTCCGACCATGAACTTTGTGCCGTAGAAGGTCTGAGACCATTTGTGGGAACCTCGAAAGCGGAACTCGGCCTCAGGAACTCAAGACGCAGATTTTGTACTGTACCACGGTACTGTACAGCGCTAACCTTGCCTAGCCCGGTCAGCGCTCGGACACTCAAGCCAGCCGACTAAGTCGGAACTATCTGGTCACGGAACCTGGGTCACGGAACGGAGACCGAGGAACTCGCACAGTGGGTCTCCAGAACCTTCTGTTTAGCATTCAGAACCTGGTCTCGGAACCTTGGGCTCATAACTTTGATCTATAATTAGTTCGAAGAGAGTAGGTAGGTCGGCGGAGGACTACAGTCACGGTATGTGCATTTTACAACAACAAAAAAAACCGGTTAAGTGCGTTTCGGACCCGCGCACTGAGGGTTCCGTCCCACCCTTAACTGAATTCAGGGTCCACTTACTTTCACTTAACGAAAACATCACAATATGTTGCGACAGCAAAAATAACTTTGTTTTTCATAGTGTTTGTATGAAAGACAAAGTTATATTTGCGGTTGATAAAAATGTGCAATATCTCAAAAACTACTGGTTTGATCTCCTTCAAACCAATTTTCGTTGCAAGTTTTTGTTGAGATCTACATCATATATTTTTTCAAAATTTTCACTTTCTTAGTTCAAAAGTTAGATACGGGGACGCCCATTTTACCACTTTGGAAGCGTCTATGTCTCAAACCTTACACGTTTAGAAAAAATGGTTTGAGAAACCTCAACATCATTTTAAAAGACCTATCCATAGACACCCCACACGCATAGGTTTGAGTAAAAAAAATTTTTTAGGTTTTAGTTTCATGTATGGGAGCCCTCCCTTAAATATTATTATTTTTTGTTTTTTCTAAGAAAATCGAAAAGCGGTTAACAGAATACATTTACTTACTAAGTTTCAACTGTGTAATGCTAATAGTTTTAGAATAAAGTGGCTGTGACATACGGACGGACAGACAGACAGACAGACAGACTTGACGAAACTATAAGGGTTCCGTTTTTTGCCATTCGGCTACGGAACCCTAAAAACAGCTTACATGTTGCTCTATATTGTTCTGTAAATCACACTGCTTTGGTATTTAACTAGATCCTACTTAGTTCTATGATAAACTCAAAACTTCATACATACTGTTGGTGTCGGGTCTGTAGGTGTCCATGTCAGAAGATTCGTTTGCGCTGATGGAGAAAGCGGTTATTAAACCGCTGACTTAGGATAACTAACACTTGAATATGTATCACATTGAACAACTTATTAACTCGGAATAAATCACAACATCAAATCACCATTATAATCACTGAAGTGAACGACGTGGCGGTCGAACAAAGAATGCGGCATCGCCCCAACCGACCGCTTTGCTGTTACTCGCACGACGAAATATATTTTCTATATTTAAGTACCCTCACCGTATGTCATTTTGGTAAATGGTCTCGCAATGCCTGCGTTTAATAATGTTAATCAAATTGCCGACCCAGACATCGACCTATATGTATTTTTTTTATCGCTGAAACAAGCGCTTTGTGTCGGCTGGAAACCAAAATCAAGGTATTAGTATGTAGCTGGTCCGGTAGCTTAATAACTTAATGTAAGGTAAATATGATACTCATAGTTTTATCAACCACTAACTTTGACCAGAATGTAGAAAATGGTTAAAATGAAAACACATAATTACCTAAATCCGTATCCTAACTTTTCCAGCAACTTTTTTTTCATTAATACTTCTTCCCGCCATTCTTTATTATTATTTTTTTCGTTTCTTTTATGTTCTGCTAGGAAAGGGCTAAGGTCATACGTAGTCATCATACCACCTCGTCTTTAGTTTCTTATTTTCTTTTTTCAGGTAGGTAGTTAATTATTTACGTATAGTTAAGTATAATCATTACCTACACTTTTATTTTATTTTGATCATTCATAATAACCTATTAATTAGTTAAATACTAGTACTATGTTTTACGGAGACCATTGGAAATTCACACGTTCGTTCGTTATTGATAGTCCTAAAATCCATGCATGCAATGCAATAAAAAAGTATCACTACTTTGACAGTGACAGCCGTCAACCAGGTGACAGCTATCACTTTGGGTGCGGTCCACTTGATGCTCGAGAGGAATACGATTTTATATTTTTAGGTCTTGTTATGTTTTTTTATTTTTATTTTTTTATTTTTTTTATTTAGTTTACCAGCAATCGATACACTGTTCATTGCAAATATGGTACATACAAACTATCTACTTCTAAGTGTACAATTTTTTTAAGGTAAACACAACATGCAAAATTAGTTAATGACAAGAATTTAGTCTTAGGTACTAAACACAATAAATTAAGTAAATATAAATATAGTCTTAGTGTAAACAATAAACTTGTAGAACAGACTAATCAAAGTTCATTTTTCGGACCTGGTGCCTAAACTTATGCAAAGATACGCCAAAGGCATCAACATCTCTTTTGTATTTGTTGTATAATCTGCACATTCTAGGGATCGGGCTATTGGCGCCTAACACAGTTTTCCTAAAAGGTGAGCTAATGAATATCAATAGGGTGGTGTCTCGGATATTTGTAGGGAATTTTAAAGTAAATTTTTGATAGAATGTCAGGACTATCAATTAAGCCATTAAGAATTTTATACAGAAATGTAAGGTCAAAAGAATTCCTACGACTTTCTAAAGATTTGAATTTGAAGTATGCTAATCTTTTTTTGGTCACTTTTGACTTTTTTTGAAATTCTTGCAGAGTAAGCTAAGTGACTAAGAAAGCGTGTTTGTATCCTTTCGATTCTCAGACTATGTGTTGCGTAATGTGGTCTCCATACTACCGCACAATACTCCAGAATACTACAGACCAGTGAGTTAAAGAGATGAATTTTGCTTTTGTTTTTTTGAACGATTTGGTATTCCTAATTATGAAACCCAAAGATTTGGATGCTTTTTTGAGCGTTAAGTCTATGTGGGGCACGAATGTAAGCTTCTGGTCGATTAGTACACCTAAATCCTTAATAACATTGACTTTAGCTAGATTTATACCATTTATACTATAGCTAAACACAATCGGATCCAGTTTACGAGTGAATGTGATTTGAGAGCATTTTTTAACATTCAACTCCATGCTATTTTCGGCACACCAAGTAGTCAGCTTGTTAATGTCACTTTGTAAAAATTCTGCGTCTTTAGGGTTTTCTATAGTTCGCATTATTTTTAAATCGTCGGCAAACATAAAAGGTGTTGCGTAATCAAAACAAGCGGGAAGGTCATTAATGAAGATATTAAAAAGAACCGGCCCAAGGTGTGACCCTTGCGGCACACCAGAGGTAATATTTAGCAATTTTGATTTGTAACCATCAGCTACAACATAGAAGGATCTGTTTTTCAGATAAGATTTGAGCCATTCGAGAAGAGCACCAGAAAAACCATACGCTGATAGCTTTAGTCCGAGAGCATTGTGTGGCACCTTGTCGAAGGCCTTTTTAGTCATCAACAGATGACGCTTTCGTTCGTGAGCCATTCTCAAAAAGTTTGCTCATGGCAAAAATGACGTGTCCGCTCAGTTTGAGTGTGTACAAAAAATTCACTAAACAGTATTTTGTTAAAAATATTTGCGGCAATAGAAGGAAACCTAATAATTTCTTGTCAGAAAAATAAAACATACTAAATTTACAACTGAATACTGAAATATAGCTAAATTCAGGCATTGAGTCTCACAAATTTTGACTGTCCCAAGCACTTTCTAACATGTTTGAACAAGAAATTATTAATGTTCCTAATTTTCATGAAACTTATAATGGTATTTCTCTATTTTATTGAACTATAATCTTTAATCTTTTATCATTAAATAATGCTCTTTTATTATGAAATACGCTTATTTTTATAATTTTAATTTGTCCACTAAAATGGTGATTGCGGAATTCCAAGAGCGTCACGGGCATTTTTCAAGCCTTAGAATTAAATTATTTCTATAGTAAATTTTTAAAAGGAATACGGCAACACTTGCATGTTTATTTACAACCGCCACTTTGGACTGTGGGCGTTCAGTTGACGCAAGAAAGTGTGTGCCGAGTGGTCGCGTCACGGCGAATATTTAAGAGGCTTCCGCTAGCGTTTCGGATTTAACAAGGTTAGAGTTGTTCATTGATTTCTCAATATATGAAATTAGAATCCATTGCTAACATAAATCAAGAATATGTGCTCATTATTTACAAAGAATTCCTAATAAAGTAGTAATATTTTTTAACAGATATGAAAGTGTAAAAGCGTCACATCCTAAGCGTCACGTTTTCACGAAAGTGACGCTAAGGAATACTTAAGTGACTCTTTGGAACACTTAAGCTGGGTTTACATGTTATCAGACATTAAATTTGATTTTTACACAATGTGTTAAAAAAAGCAGAAAAATTATAGTTAAGGAAACCGTAACAAAAATAATTTTACCTGACTGCGCCAGGAAGGTTATGTTTTTCGTGAGTATCCGAAATCTCAAAAAAACATTTTACTTCTCCATACAAACTGGTCTCAGCTGTTTGGCGATTTAGTATGGGGAAGCCATTTTTTTACGATTTCGATGTTGGTCCCATAGAAGAAGTTGTTGCATTTGAGTAGTAGAATGACCCCCTTAAAGGATTATGCACTTTTTTGTATCATTTTGTATATTAGAAGTAGGGCCGCTTGTAGGTATATTTAAATGTTCAAATGTAAACCTAGCTTAACTATTTCTTAGCGTCACTTTAGGGTACAATAGCGTCACTGTCCCATTTTTGAAAAAAATAAAATATTAAATAATTAACAGAAAATAAACAACAAATATATAATTTTTTGTCACATTTTAAACGTAATAATGCGCTTCTATTTCATAATTATTTTATTTAAAAAAATCTAATTGTTTGGGTATATTCGAAAAAATAAATATGTGAAATAAACAGTAAGTGACGCTTTGGAAATGTTTTGCCGAAATTATTTAGTTTTTGTTCATTGATTGTTTATTGTTTTTGTTTAATTAGAAGCCTGACATTGTTGATTTGAAACTAAGTAATTTTTTTGATTATTTTACTATTGGTTGTTTTATTAAATCATAAGTAAAGTTCGTGACGCTCAGGAACAAAAAAGTGTACTTGTCTTACTTAAAATCTTGTTAATGATTAATTGATGCCCTGTAGTACATTAAAGTTTTATTTTTCATAAAATATAAGATATTTTTTTTTTTTAAAGTTAATTAAACGACAATACCACATAATGAAATTTAGTGGAACTCCTTAGCGTGACGAGCAAACTTTCTGGGAATGACTCTCGTACCTTTGGAAATAAAGCAGAGGGATCTGTTTCCGCCAACATAGATAAAAAGTAAAGAAGTAATACATCAACACATACACAATATAATACTTACAGTTATTATGATGACCACGACCCACGTCTTGATATTAATGTATCAGTCCGTGAGTGTTTGTCATTCATGCATGGCTGCATGATGCCATGCATGCATGGATGGATGAATGAACGTTTGCCGCGAGTCCCCAACCACAAGTCATCTTAGTCATCACACACACACACACACACACACACACACACACACACACACACACACACACACACACACACACACACACACACACACACACACACACACACACACACACACACACACACACACACACACACACACACTGTGTGTGTGACAGACACACAAGTATCGCGTTTAAGATCGGTTCATGTGGCAAAGTGGGCGACTTGATCATTCATCATAGCATAGTAAGTTTCAAGTAATGGACCGCACCGATCCATGTTGTTACGTCAAAGTGCGTCAACCAAAACAAACTTTTCTTTTCTTGCAGTTATTTTCCACAGAAATACATAATAGTTCTAATTTCACAGTGTTGAGTTTGTGATCTTTACTATATTTTCAGGTTTTACCTTCATCTCATCATAACAAAATACCACCCAAGTAAAATTTCGTGAGACTGTCTTTGTGTTGCAAAATAATTTAGTAGTATTGCAATTGCGTACTAGGTACATACTATTACGTTTGAACAGCTGCACACTCAGCCAGCTGATTCAATTTTTTTCTTTTGCATAGCTCAAACAATGGATACAGATCAGAGTGTATTATTACAAGGGAATGGAACTGCTGTTGAAGCTACAGAGACCCCAGAATTATTGTTGTCCGATGATGCAAATATAATAGGCCATAACGGAAGCATGATAGGGCTATCTCCAGTGCAAATCCAACAGGAATACTTTGAAAACTTAGCCGACTGTGATTGGGTAAAGTGAGTAACTTTAGTTTGTGTTTTACTTTTCTCTGTTCAATACTGAAATGTGTACTTGTATTTTTTATACTAACTTTGATCATTCAGTTACATTTTGTAAGAATCCAATAGAAGTTAACTCCCACCTTAAAAAAATAGAAATCATACTGTGTAGGATTTATTACTCAGGTGCATTTGTTTTTCTATTTCCAGATATGAAAAGAGTAACAGAAACTATTTGTTACAAAACATAGCCTTTGCCCTATTTGGAGGGCCCAGTACCGAAGGAGAGCTTTCCAAAGTTGCCGAAGCACAAAATGCACATTTAGAGGGATACACATCAAGACAAAAGGAACAAGTAATGAAATTGTATGATAAAATATGTGAACAAAGTAAGTTGTCAAAGAAATTCATAATAACCATTTTGTTATAATTTCTTCCATCTAAATGCTACTCATTTGAAGTTGGCAGAACAAATGTTTAATCATTGTGAGAAATAAACATTATATCAGACTCCTTACAAAAGAATATAAAGAATAAGTTAAGGCAACTAATAACTATTACTCAATAATTTTACAGGCAAATACTCGCTGAACGATGAAGATATTGTATTATCTATTTTACTAGTGGTGTGTGCTCGGCCAAAACCAGTCAAATTCTACCGAATAGAACCATCTAACCACTGGGTTGACCTCCATCAGAGAAATGACATTGATATTTGGTGTACAGCTGTATTTCGTGTTAGGCGATGTATTCCCACACTTGTTGGTTGTAAGTATCTAAAATCTTATTGCAGACTGTATTTTTAAAAGTATATAAAACTTTCAACAAGCAAGCATAATATTAATGCCTCACGAATGTGTTTAGCAACATACTTTTGTTTATGTGACCACCGGCGTCCTATCGATCCGTGAGGCTTTAAAGAGTTAATTAGTAATCACATCTTTACACGAAGTAAATTATCTTTCTTAACTCTTTATCTTATCATCACTATTAAATGAGGTATATTTCTGAAGAATGACCACTTTTATCTAGACCTTGATAAGGTAGCCTATTAAAGTCTAGATAAGCATTATTAGACTACTGATGAATATGGATTTTAGCAAGTAATAAAACAAATTTCATGTTTTTTTATAGTAACAGGCAATTTCTTTAGTAAAATAATAAATGTCTTCTATAACTTATTTTACAGCACATTCTTGCCGAGTATACATTGACGAAAATGCAAGAGTGTACCATGACTGGGACTCGTATCTAACGAACAATACACTGCCAAAATGTGTCATCATTGTGCCTGAAAATGGGGAGTATAATGGAACTATCGTTGAGGTAAATATTCAGTCAGACTATGGTTTGAAAGTTAAACTATCACAGTGGATTCAGGGTGCTAACAATAGACCAGGAAAGCATTTAATGCAGCAGATAATGAGTGAAAGTTCTGCAGTGGAATATGTTGACAATTCAGACAGAAATTACCACATTACCTCATAAAAAAAAACCCAAAAATCATTTTACACATCAATTTCTTTCTTGCAGGGTGAAGAAGCATTCGCAGTGAAGTTAACAGTGGCCCCATCACCAACTTTAGGGCTCAAGGCTAGAGTACTAAGTTCAGTAGACACAGCGAGCACAGTCGCGTCTATTGGAGCTATAGGAGTGCTTGGAGTTGCAGCGTTCACACCAGTAGGCCCCGCTGTATTGGCTGGTGCTGCGGTGGCCACGGTTGCCACGGGGTTGTACGGGCTTGTGCGTTCGACATATCATTTACATGATAGGAGTGTACATGAGCAGGTAATATCATGATTCTTTACTCCAGTACCAACTTATATGGTGCTAAAAACAGTCGTGCTTATAGAGGTATCAATCAATGCGCTTTTTTTAGGTCACATAGCTACAGAAGTGACTATTAAGCCACTGTGTGGAATGCTTATTGAATCTCATTACTGCAAGTGTTTGTTAACAATAAATGTAATTTCAAATTACCACATGTAGGTATATTGTATATTATACAAAATAATAAAATATTGTATAGTATATAGTAAAATTGTATTGTTGTTCTAAAATTGATTCAACTCTTATAGCTTACCACACTTTATAAATTTTAATGACCATGGTCCAACCTTATTAACAACATAAAGAATATGGAAAAAACTTATCTCATTAACCTTTGGAGAAGTTAAAAATTTAAGTAAAAAATAGTAAAGTGGAAGTACTTTAATCGCATTACAATTATACTTTGTAATCGTTTGTTGACTGGTTCTACCGATTAAATGGATAATCATTGCTTGAATAGACATAATAAGTATACTTTTAATATTATTCACAGACAATCAGTCCTACGGATCCTGAAGCGCGTGGTAGCTGGCTAAACATAGCTGCCTCAAGTGTTGGCTTGGCCGCCGGCGCAGCCAGCAACTTGCTTTCTAAATCGGCAGCCGCTGGCACTAACATGACTAAGGTAATATGAAAAATACCGGCTAATAGCGGTTGGGCGCATTATGTCCAACTTGCAAAATGTCCAGTACGCTCAAAATGTCCAATTCTTACCATGTCCAAATCTTAAATGGTCCATATACCTAATGGTCCAATTCGCACATTGTCGAAATCTCAAATTGTCCAATTAGCAAATTTATTGTTGGCTATGTAAACAACATAAATGGATTTTTCAAGTGCCTACCTATTGCCATTACAGATATCGAGCAAAAATAAAAAACGCGTTTGTTGTATTCACATACGTTTATACCATAATTTAATTCAGCAATATCAAGTAAAACTAACTTATTGGTCAAAATATCTCCTAACTATTTAAAAACTCGTGATAAAATGCACAGTCCAATTTTAGGCCGTTCTTATAATACGAATAATAAATTCAAATTCAAATTCAAATTCAAATTCAAATTCAAAATCTTTATTTCAATTTAGGTCATGAAATGACACTTATGAACGTCAAAATATACAGTGAAAGAAATAAAAATAAATGTGCCCTGAAAGGGCCGAAACATGTCTCCTTATCTTTTGGGCCCTACCAGCGCTTCGAGACAGAACACAGACAATTAGGCAAGTGCTGAGAAGAAACGCCGGAACAAACTCAGTCACCACTAGCTGCCGTAAAATCAAAATCATCAAAGGTAAGTACATCAGTCGGTGCAGGCTGGACGGACCACACATTCGTGTCGTTTAGATAGTCTTGAACCTTATAATAGCCTTTAGACATAAGCGTGTTTTTAACGTGTTTCTTAAATTTATCAACCGGCAATTCGACAAGATTGTGTGGTATATTATTAAAGAATTTTATACAATTTCCCATAAACGAATTACTAGTTTTAACTAATCTGAAGTTAGGAACGACAAGCTTGTGTTTATTCCTTGTGTTATATGGGTGAATGTCGCTTTTCTTCATGAAATTATCTAAATTTTTACGGACGTACATTATATTATCAAAAATGTATTGAGAAGCCACAGTTAATATGTTGATTTTCTTAAAGACCTCTCTCAGGGAGTCACGAGGACTAAGTTTATAAATAGCACGAATGGCTCTTTTCTGCAAAATAAATATGGTTTCAATGTCTGTAGCAGAACCCCACAAGAGAAGACCGTAAGACATAATACTGTGGAAGTAACTAAAATATACAAGCCTCGCCGTTTCAACATCAGTAAGGTACCTAATTTTTCTAACTGCAAAGGCAGCTGAGCTTAGCCTCCCAGCTAGGGCTTCAATATGAGGTCCCCACTGTAATTTTGAGTCGAGTTTAATGCCCAAAAATACAGTGGAGTCCATTAAGACTAGATTATTACCATTTAGTACAATATTTGGTGTAAGTTGCTTTACATTAGGCAAAGTGAATTTTATACATTTAGTTTTACTAGCATTCAGTAACAAGTTATTGGTGGTGAACCAATTCAATACTTTGGAGAGAGTATTGTTTACTTCGTCAAAATTTTCTTCATGTCTTTTCATTTTAAAAATCAAAGAAGTATCATCAGCAAACAAAACTATCTCACAAAGATTTGTGGAATGAAATGGTAGGTCGTTTACATATATTAGGAAGAGTAAGGGCCCCAATATTGAGCCCTGGGGCACCCCCATTTGAAGGGGGGCACCGGAAGAGTAGGTACCATTTATGTTAACTGATTGTATTCTACCTGATAGGTATGAACTTAACAACCTTGTTGAGTTTTCCGAGACACCATAGTGTTCCAACTTAATGAGCAGTGTTTGATGGTCTACACAATCAAACGCTTTTGATAAATCACAGAATACACCTATAGCATCATGTTTGTCTTCAAAAGCATCAAGAATGTGTCTGATGAGTGCTACCCCAGCATCAGTTGTATTTCTACCTTTAGAGAACCCAAACTGTTTTTCGTGTAGTAAATTATTAAGTTTAAAATGGGAAAGTAATTGATTAAAAATGAGTTTTTCAAAAATTTTACTTATTGTGGGTAATATTGAAATTGGCCTAAAATTGCTGGGGTCACTTTTGTCTCCTGATTTAAATAAAGGTACAACCTTACTATGTTTCAATAAATTTGGAAACTGATTTTGATCAATACATTCATTAAAGATATAAGATAAGTAAGGAGCTATTAGAGGTATAATGGGTTTTATTGTGTCTATTGATATACCCGATTTATCCTCCGTTTTCTTTTGTTTTAGTTCTTTGAATGTTTTTATGATGTCTAAAGGACCAATATGTCTGAATTTAAAAGAGGACTCGCACCTATCAACACTTGAAACTAGTAATGATTTCGCCTGAAGTGAGCAAGAACTCAACTGTTTAGTCGTCTCTATAGGAATATTACAGAAATAATCCTCAAAAGCGTTTGCTACCTCATCATCAGATTTAATAAGTTTGCTATTTATTTCTAGACTAAATTTGTTATCATGAGATTTAGTTTTACATGTTTCTTTATTTATAATATTCCAAGTTTCTTTGATCTTATTACTAGACTTTTTAATTTTATCGCGTATGTAATTCGACTTTGCTACATAGCAAACTCTTTTGAAAATTTTTGAGTACCTCTTAACGTACTCATGAAACGATGGATCCTTTCTATATGCTTTTTTGTTATACAATTCAAACATTTTTTTCCTACTTGTATAAATTCCTTGAGTAGCCCAGTCACTGAATTTCGGTTTACAGTTATTAATAACTATTTTCTTTTGAGGGAAAATAATATCAAATTGTTTTTTAATTACCTGAAATAATTGATCATACAATTCACTAGCATTTTGTGTATCAAAAGGTATAAACGGTAGTTTATCACTTATAAGGTTTTTAAATTTGTCCTTACGAGATGCAGTGACCGGCCTACATTTTATTTCAAGACGGGGTGAAATTAAACGGTTCTGTAGTGTAACTATCTGCCCGCAATGATCCGATTTTACAAAATTAATGATAGACTGTTTGATGATTTTACAGTTACAAAAAATATTATCTAAGCAAGTAGCTGTTGTAGGAGTTACTCTAGTGGGCTCAGCAAATAATGGAGTGAGGTCAAATGATTTAAAAATGCTCAAAAACCTAACGCGATGTTCCTCCGTAATATCTATTATGTCCACATTGAAATCTCCACATACAACTACTTTCTTTGTAGTTTTGCATATTTTATTTAACACATTTTCCATTACAGATTCAAATAATTTAAAGTTTCCACTTGGCGGTCTATAAACACAGACAATAATGTAGTCGTCCAGCTCCGCACACGATATCTCAATAGTTCGCTCAATCGTGAGAGACACTATGTCTTTTCGCTCTTTAGATTTAAGTTTATTATTAATTAATATAAGTGTCCCGCCGTGAATTGCAGTCTCCCTAGTGAACGAACTAATAAGATTATAATTATCTATCGATAGCATCAGTTCGTGCTGCTTGAGCCAGTGCTCAGTTATGCAGAGAACATGAATATTCATTTTATTTACAAATAATTCAATTTCCAAATCTTTTCCAGAAAAGCCTTGAATATTTTGATGTACTATATTTAATTGATTTGATTCTACAATTTCTGATAAGCAAGAGTTATCCTCTATTGTCTGATATTCTAATTTAAATGATTGTTGGTTATTGGAAGCGATTCCAATGGTTGAATATTCATGTCAATAATCTGCTCAATAAAAGCAGATTTGGTAGCCAAGTTCTTGGCTGAATAATCAAAATAATATGATAGCGACATTGCTATCTGTCGTTTGAAATAATTATTAACATAATAATTATCTCTCGTCAAATACACTTTGTTTTTAAAATAATTATTCATGTCAAGTAGGTGGAATTTATTCACCTCATAGGATGTCAATTTGTGCAGTTGCAAATTAAGTTTATATCTTATATTATTTTCTTCATCTGGCAATCCACTGCTATAAGGTAATGTAAACAATAGTGTTTTATTCACATTTAATTGTCTTAAACTGTCAAAGTATGTAATTAGGTTTTTCTTGTTCATATTACCTCTGTTTCCTATGAAAATAATCAAATCTGAATTTTCTTGAAACTCAAAAGAAAGCACTTTCTTAACTATTTCTGAATATGATGCCCCTGGCATGCAATGGTTGATCACATTTTGTCCCATGTAGTTTGATAATAAGTGGCCCATGTTTTTCCCAATCTGATCACTAAACAAAACTATTTTTTTAACAGACTTGCTCAGCGATCCACTGGGTTGAGCACAAGAAGTGTTAATACTACACTTATTTCTAGTAATCTTATCGGTGAGTTGTGATGACTCAGACCCAGATATATTAATGGAGTTTTTTGAAATTATATGTGAAGAATTACATTCACAGGAAGCTATTATATTTGTCAAAGCCTGGATATGTTCACCACACTCCTTTTTTGTACAATTATAAGTTTCAGTCATTATTTTCAATGACTGCCTAAGTTCCCTAATTTGACATTCTAAACTCATCACATCTTTCTCATATTTACCTACATTTTGTTCTAAAATTAATGAATACATATCCAGTTCATCTCCAAGTTGTCTCCGCTCATTTATGTATTTTACTTTAGTGTATAAGGATTTTTGGTTTTTGATTAATTTTTTAGTTTTTTTTATGAAACGGTTTATTCTAACATATTTCTTGAACTTATTTTTGCTGCACTTAGTAATACCTTTAGAAGGTGTGTCATTAGTTAAATCTATGGTCAAAATTGGTTGATTACTAGGTGCAGCTGTTGTCAGGCTGGGCGCACTACCAACCAACTTATTAAATAAAAGGTTGGTTTGGCTGTCTATTTGGTCCTGTTTCTCCGTCTCCAGCTGGTTGATATGATTATGGGCATCACCAAGATCTTGTTCAAGAACAGATATGCGCTTCAGGTTCCGTTCATACTCCTCACAGCACTCACCGAACCCTTCTATAACCAATTTCAATTGGTCCCTTTCTTTGATAAGTGAGTTATAGTTGGTGTGCAGCTCAGCCATCTCTTTTCTTAGTTTAGAGTTCCTATCAAACTCACCTAACATTTCCCTTTCATTGTCATCTCTTTCCCTATGCAGTTGTTCGATCAACTCCTTGGCCGCCTGTAGTTCGCTCAAAGCCATCCTGAGCTTGGACTGCTCCTGGCGAGCGCAGGCCTTGCGAGTAAGCATATTTACGTTAAAATCAATAAATCAAAACAAAACAAACCAAGGGGCCGCTCGACCAACTGGAGGCTATTTATAGAATGTAAACAAAGTTATAACCTCAACGCGGTAGAAACACAAACTCGTAGCTCAGGTAATTGTTATTTATTTATAAAAATAAGCTTATAAACGTGTGATATGTTAATTACACACGGTTACAATGCTAGATTTGATGTAATGAAAGCGATGACAACGAATCACAATTTGAATTTTGCTATGTCATTGACCGGTTATCACTGGCGTAGCACTTAGCACTAAATACGTATTTTTAAACACTGATTATCACAAAACACTCACAGAATACTATTATTAAACGTTTTTCTTACGTTTTTGACCTATTAAACACTTAAAAACTAATTAAATTAAAATTATTTTAGGGGACAAAAGTTGATCAGCTGTTAGCTGTAATGTTGCCAGACGAAAAAAAAAAAAAAAAGAAAAAAAAAAAAAAAAAAAAAAAAAAAAAAAAAAAAAAAAAAAAAAAAAAAAAAAAAAAACAGAAAAAAAAAAAAAAAGAAAAAAAAAAAAAAAAAAATATATAAATAAGTCTTATAAAGACTGTATGATTATTTACGACTTTAGGACTGCCTTACTTATTATTTTTTCTGTATTTCAGACAGGACAAGCCCTCGCTGTGTCTGTTGAAGTTCTGCGTCACGCCAACATCGTGACAGGTGGCGCTGGTGTCGTCAACAGTCTTGTGCACATCATACTCAAGGTAAAACTATTGTTGATAGATGTTCGCCTGAGTAATGTAACTGAAACAATTGTGTGGTTTTGAACCCAAAGCAAGTAAATAAAATGGAAAAGAAATCTTCGACAAAATAAAACACTTTCTGTTGTTACCAAGCATCATTAGCTAAATCAGCGATTATCAAATGCATTGAAAAAGATTTCTATGTAATCACTAATAAACTACAAAGGACCATCTTAAATTCTCCGTTTCATAAAATAGCTCTTTTGAGTTGCATTCAACCTTATAAATTGTGATGTTAGCAATTGTTATTTCGCAGTACCGCAAGCACGGCGAGAAGCCAACGAACCTGGAGCTGTTCCAGTTCACAGCAGCCACTCTGTTTTTCTGTCACGCCGTCATGTCTAACCGGACAGCCCAGGCTATTATAGAGGACGCCCAAGCGCGGACCATCAATGAGTATAGGAGCACTTTACGCAGCAACCGACACAGGTATGTAACGGCATTTTGAACTGTATTATGCAGCAAAATATAGTTTAGTTTTGTTTGCAAGTTTGAATATAGTTACTGCACAGAGTCTCTTTACATATTACTGACGATTATATATTTGACGACCGATTTGGCGCAGTGGTTAAGAAGTTGGCTACTGCGCCAGAGGTCGCGGGTTCGATCCCCGCACATTACAAACATTTGTGTGCATGAACATGTCTGTTTGTAGTGGTCTGGGTGTTTTCTATGTATAATATGTATGTATTTACAAAAAAAAAGTATTTAAGTATGTTTATAGCCGTTGTCTGGTTACCATAGTTCAGGGGAATTGGGAATATTCCCGTAAAACAGTCACAAAATTACTGAAAATTGAGAATGGTTATCGTAAGAATGAACCTGTCACTGTGCGGTGACACACGGAAAAGTTCAAAAGTGTGCAATAATTAACTGTATTGACACGAAGTGGACGTGATCGGGGAAGCGGGAGGGACGTGACATGATTGACAGGTCCACTCTTACGATAATCGGGTAGTACTTGCTGACTTGCGGATTGTGTCGTTGACAGAATTACTGTTGATCCGAATAGTAACAAAGTCATATTACACAAAACCTGATATGGAATTGTGTAAATCAATCGTATTCATTTGACAGTTCAAAACGTACGATATGATCTGTCAAACGGCAAAGAACAAAAGGTTTGACAGATCATATCGTACGTTTTAAACTGTCAAATGAATACGATTGCTTTACACAATTACCCCTCTGATCGTTCAACAAGAAAACGGTTGCTGTTACATACAGCCATACTAGCCAGAAATACATGGAGCATTTCATATTATCAGAAATCACAAATTAACATACAACATAAACTGTAAAAAGGGTGCTTCATTTGTTTACGTATTTCTATAATTAGTTTGTTTCATTGCAGAAAAATATTCGACAAACTCAGCGCGGAATCAAGGAGGGTCCAGGGCGCCGTACAAGGTAACACCGAAGTGATTCGCGGCATCAAAAGCATCGCGAACAAGGACCAATACTTCGCGGACGTGCTGCGAATCAACAAGGACCTGAACGAGCACAAGCTGAGAATTTCCATGACCGCAGACGGCCGCGTTAATCTCAACGCGCAACATAAGTTTGATCCTTCTCTACTTTCAAGCATGGGTAAAGAAGGGAGAACTGAGCTATTCTCGACACTTGGACCGGCTTCGGTGACCACTCAGAACGTCGCTACACGCGTAGTTCCATCTAATACAGCTGTACGTGGTTATGTAGAAGAAGAAGACAGTGGAATACTAGTCGGCATCCACCCGGGCGAAGTCTTACGCATAGGCTCTTTCCTTGTTAGAGTCAGCGCTTCCGGTGCAGAAAACGTTGCTTTACTTCTAGAAAATCTCAGCCAGGACGTCTACGCGAACCTCATGACCGTATCCTTTAACGTACTTTCCAAACTGATTCCTGAGGAAATCGGTAGGCTTCGACTGCTGAGTCCGGACGAAGATTTGATCGTTCAAATCGTGAAGTTCGTGTTTAACTACATGAAACATCACAGGCCGTTGGGTGAGCCGTGTCGGGATAGCGACAACGGCATCGTTATTGTGCTCAGGGAGTTCTTCCAAGACGGTGTGGTTAGGCAAGACACGATACTGCTGTTGAAGGAGCGTTTAGTCGGCTGGGTCGAGGAGCAAATTGATCAAAGACGGCTAGAGTTTCCGAATAAGAAAATGATCATTTGCGAAAAGTGCAGAGGTGTGAGGTTCGCGTGATAAATCGTTTAGCTTCATATCATACGAAACTGTCGAAGCTAGTATGGCTTCATTATTTTACTCGTTGAACTCTATTTTTATGTTACTAAAATATTAAAGCACATTTTTTTAATAGGTAATGGGTAGGAGTTAGCTTATACTGTAAAAACTTCGTCTTACTAACACTTATCTTATGAACAGCAGACTGTTATTTATTACACATTTTATTTTGAATTCTTGCTTGAACCTTAGGGGGCAATCTAACAAAATTAAATAATGAAGTATAATTTTATTAATATTTATAGCACTTTTTAGAAAATATTTTGCACCTTTTAACTATGTAGATAATACCACAAGTAAGATACTTGTTCATATTTTTATAGTATTTTATGAATATGGTTGATTATAGAGATGCCTTTTTTCTAAACAAATAAATTATTAATAATAAATAATAAACTGCATCCTGTTCTAAAGACAGAACAAAAATTCTAAAGATTTTGCCATGGACGAGATATTAAGACCTCAAATATTGATTACTTTCGGGTCTTGAAATATATAACCATACATATCAGAAACGACCAATTTTGTATGCTTACATTATTTATATACGAGTAGTAATATCTGTAGATTTATACACACATTTTAATGTGCACTTACGAAGTGTAGGTACACACACACACACACACACACACACACACACTAGATTATGTAGAACGTGCCACACAACCTAGATTAGTAATTTTTAATAGTCTCTTAAGATACAGGCATAGCCTACTTTGAGAGCCTCTGGTAACTTGTTAGATTAAAGGTGCTTTCTGTTACATTTTAATTTAATCTTATTGATTTATGTCCGGTGGTCAATAAACATATTTTTATTTGTAAAAATATTTATGTATAGTACAACATGAACTGCCAATGCTAGGCTTAAATTAAGGCTTAATTCTTAATTTATTTTGGTCTAATTCAATGAGAAATCACAAACCAATATCATACTCCCCAAAAAAAAAACGACATAGAAACATAACGCGGTTTTACTTTGTATAGTTTAAGAATGGATATTATAACTTAATTTTCAGAATATACGAGAGTACATTTTTCATTAAAATAACATTAAATACTTTTAATAATTGATTGAAAAATGTACTCTCATCATAATTATTATATGAATATGATACTTTATAATTTTTATTTACTTTTACCATTTGATTTAAATAAGACAGTGCAATGTTAAAAATTATTAGTAATTTATGATATTCCTAATATTTATTTATAACGATCCGGCAAAACAAAATAGTTATTGTTCATTTTGAGTAACTTTTATTTATGAAAAATCTAAAAGATATCTTTATAGTTTGTAAGAGCACATAGCTGTGATAAAATTAGATAGTAATGTATTAAAAGCACAAACTAAACTTGTATTTTCCAATATTATTATATTGATGTCTACCATTATATTGTGCCTTCACTTGTTTGCTTTAATAAGTAAGCAGAAGTACGAGGAATAATGTTGCTTGTATAAAATGGTTTTAAATATTAAACAATACTGTTCCAACACTGGTTTTTTGCTCCTTTTCATTCCAAGTTCCAATATCGATACCACATCAGCCGTATTTAAAAATAAAATGGATAACGATTTTATTGTGATTATCATGACGAGCACTGCCCCGTCTGTGCTGTGATTGATTGATTGTTCAAACCATAGTTGACAAAGAAAACTCGCTTCGTACTACACTATACTATGCTATACTATACTACACTACACACTATACTATACTATGTTTGAACTTTATACTATACTATGTACTGTCTGTACTGTACACTATACTATGTTTGAAACTATTTTTGTAACAGAACTTAAGTTGCCTTTTCATTGTGGGATATAATATATTAAAATATATTACGATATATTTTATATCCTGAGATATATCTTTCACCCGTTCACACTATGGGATATATATTTTCTTATATATATATATATATCCCACTGAATAGATAAATTTATCTATTCAGTGATATATCCAAGTGAATAGGCAGCTTTATAGTGCGTGTATTTACAACGGCTCAAGGGAACTCCCGCAATCGTCCAATCATCGCGCGTCATTCACTCACTCACATCACATCCCTTTGTCAGCGCGTACACGGTGACTCGGTTGCCAACAATAGGCATTTTGCCCTCATTATTTAACACAAAATATGTACCTAACATTAAAGCCGTAAGTAGGTACTCACCGATAAGATTCCTAGTTTTTATTTTATTAAAATTAAATGTTTTAACCCGCTGACGACTTGTCTGGATGAAGTTCAGTAAGAAAATGAAATCAGAAAATAAAAATAATCCTTTTTCACTTCGTGAATGTACAAGAAAATGTAGGACTTTACTGGCCATAGAGAAAACTCTTACTTTTTACACGTTCGGATACGCGTAAGTGGTCTAACGGCGAGCTTTGTTCTACGACGGGCCTATTTAACCCATTATGGACTGAATTCTTTTATATACCCAAATCTTTTTTAATTTTTTATATAATGATTTGGTATGTATATGGACCAATTTTCAGCCCGTAAATCATTTATAAATATTTCAGTTTTGGAAATATGATCGGGTGCCAAATTGCACCTCTAGACTCCTATGTTAGCTATTTACAGTGAAGTACCAAACATTCAATTTGAGATTCTACTGGAATACTGGACTGGATACTTATAAAATAAAACATTATTTAAAATATATTAAACATTCATTTAAAATATCCATGTCAAAATTTAAACACTAAAACCAAATAAGTAACATTTATGTACGAAAATTGAAATTGCAGCTATCACAAAGCCCAACATCACATATTAGACATTAAAGTTTGGCTTTTGCAGAACTCGGCAGCACATTTTCTTCTTACTCCTTCTTGGCAAGCTACAAGAAGGTGATTGCGCCCATCATGTCGGATATCATCCGATACTCGATTGCCAGTTCTAGACTGTTTGAAAGTAGCAGTTCGCCCGGCTCTTCCAAGCATGTTTCGGTATCGAGTGAAACAATTTGTCTGCGAAAATCAAGTTGATTTATATCATCTCCAGCTTGACGTGCCAGTACCCACGCGTTGCAAATCGAAACGTGAATAATTAGGACTTCAGCATCGTTTTCTCTTTCGCAAAGTGCGGGCCTTTGTGAACACCGATAGCTCATCGTACATTCAATCGACGACCTGCTAAGTTATTAACGAGTCCACCTTCATCTTCAGTGCTTGAGTCCTTATCTATATTGACTGCAGGATCTGGAGATTCGATATATAGTCATCATGGCACCACGTCGTCATCATTTTCAATGATAGACAAGCATCGTAGATAGTACAGCTTCTATAAGCAAGAAAAAAATGGGGTTTAGACAGATTTGACATTTCTTCTTAGAAAATACTAAAAATCCAATTATAAAAAAGTCAATCTGTATTTTTGCTATGCCAAACAATTCAAATTACATCAATAAGTACGCTGTTAAAGCCACATAAATGATAAAATGAATCTTTATCAAAGAGCTAACATACAAGTCTACGGGTGCCGTATGGCATCTTGCTACTAAAACGTATGATATTTGAGTAGCTAAACTAACTCAGATCATTACATCTATTTAATGCGACTTATTGTTTATTTACATACAGGAAAATATGCATGTAGCTCTCTAAATTACAAAAATTAAATACAAATTTATTACTTACTGAAATACGGCGTCCATTGTTATCACATTTATGAAATGTCTAATTTCGCGGCAAAATTTCTAAAATTGCGCAATGCGCGAACCAATCGCAATGGCTGTGGCTTACGGTCCTTTTCACGCACTCTCATTTAAAACAAAAAGCTATCGAAATAATTCACAGACAAAAAATATACGAGCGAAAATTTGAACATAAGAATTCGGGTGCCGTTTGGCATCTGTAGTCCAAAATGGGTTAATAAGAACTGTGAACGATAACATAGGGATAGGGTTTCGGATTCTACGAGTCGCACCATAATTACTGTAGGGCGCTTTGTTTCATTGAACATTTGTTTATACTAAAAGTTACTTGGCTCTGTGTGTGAGCTCTAATATTTCCGTTGCTGAATAATGTCTTTGTGAATTCGTGAGAAATACGTTTTAGTAGGTGGGATCACGGGGCAGTACGACTCGAGCTTTCGTTGTGAACAGGCACTTACTTAAATATTGTGAATCTTATTGGTCACGTGTGTGATTAAACCTATAAAAGACTCTTATTATTGGACTTAAGTTAAATGTAGATGATAATGTGGAGATAATTTAGATATAGCTTAATAAATAGTGTTAAAGAGGACTATAGTGTTTCATTGAAGATTACACTATTAATTATTTTATACGTTTAAAAAAACGTAAACGTTAATACTGGGCTTAAAATAGTCTTATCTTTCAGTTGTATTGAGTGACACAGTGTAGTGTACAAAATGTCTGCGCCTGCGCCGCCGCCCATGTCGGCCGTAGAAATACAACAAGAGTATTATGAAGCCGTCGGGAGTGTGGACTGGGAACTGTAAGTCATTGTTGTTATTCAGATGAATAGGTATTATAAACACATTGTCTTTGATAGCTTCTATTACTCAGTATGTGGAATTTCTTTAAAATTAAATAGAGTAATGTCTCTACATTGTATGTACCTATATGAAAGACACGCAGGCAAACATCTCAATTCATTGAGTACCTACTTTTAATATTACATATTACGTATTTATTAACAAGTTACTTGCCTTTCGGCTGCGGAACCATAAAAGTATTGATAAAACCTACTTATTTAAATTTTAACTCTGCTTCAGTGTTTTTGCCTTGACACTTTTAGGGCCTGTTTCACCATCGACAAATACCGTGAAACCGGGCATCTGTGTGTTTTTTTTTTACTTTCTTCAAAAAATATCCAATCTTTATTTGATTTTCCTAAGCCTTTAGTTGACACTTATAGCCACAAACAAACTGTATAACTAGGCGGTGTAACTCCTAATAGATGAAGAGATTTCAGCAAAAACAGAGGCGGGAAAAGTTCAGTCAGTCAGGCGGGCAGTCTTTCCCCTGTGAGGAAAAAATTTAATTCAAGGTCAAAGGTAAAAAAATTAGTTTTTCGCGATTTTCAGCAAAACGGTAAGTTTTATCATAAAAATATCTCAGACAAAAATTGTAGATCATAAAATTATCTACAAAAAAATAATTTATACTTTTTTTTCTACGAGCCACCGTTTTTGAGATATAACGATTCAAAAAGTTGTAAAAGTTGTAATCGTCATATTATGCATGAGTACGCCACGTATATATACATCTGTATAGTAGTAATATATGTTAAAATATTTTTCAAAAAGTTTATCTACTTTTGCAAAGTGTCAAAATCATGTACTATTTTTACACGCAATAACTGTCTGTGATACGACATCTGCATTTTACAGGAGGGGTAAAATAACAGTCTTCAAACTATTTGAGAAACAAAATTTAATTGAATGTGCTGAAGTTTTCAAAAATAGTAATTCTAAAGATGAGGAACTTTCAAATTTTGTTTTTAATGATATTTCAAACAATCTTACCGATTTTCAGCTTGGTGGGAATTTAGGTAACTTCCAATGTCTAATTTGACCGGACTATTTTAGGGATTTAGGATATATTATAAGGAAATGCGAAATATTGTACGCCATCACTGTTTCAAATAAATAGAAGCCTATTTAATGTTTTTATGGTGTTGTAGTCAAAAAATTCTTCTTTTACAGATACGAGAAAAAAGACCGAAAATACCTGCTACAAAAAATAGCAGTGGCCTTACTGGGCCCTCCTACAAAAGAAGGCAACTTGGATTTGGGTGGTTAGTATTGTACACAGACAGAACTAATTGTATTAACAATTAGTTAAATGTCTTCAAATAATTATTCAGCACATAATTTACTTATTATATTTGTAGGGTACCTAATTAAGTGATTTGATTAGATAAGCATGTGAACTACATAAATTGCCAACCTGATATTTATGTGACACTAGCTAGAGTGCACATAAATGATAATTTTATTATCTATATTTATCTATCAATAAATAAGCACAAAGTTTACTTACGGATACAATATTACTTTTTTTCAGGTAATTCAGACGTTACTGAAGGCAACCTGAAACTTCAAGGGTATGAACTTCGCGACGAAGCGTGTGCCATGAAAGTATTTAAAAAAGTGTGCGAACAAGGTAGGTAACGAGTACTTAAATACAGGGTGTAAAAAAGATTTACGAGCCAAATTCAAGGGGGTGGTTGTCAATCAAGAATAGAATACAACAAAAAAAAAACGAGAAAATTTTGAAAAAAAAAATTTTTTTCAAGTTTTTATATATTTATTCTTTATTCTAGACGTGACTCTTAACCACCCCCTTGAATATTATGGCTCGTACTTTTTTACACCCTGGCACACCCCTGACACTCGGAAGAAACTTTTCATTTTGGCCCTTAGACGAAGTATATTATAGACTTGACAGCCGCGTTCACCCGTATGAGACAGATATAAAGTACTTACGTATTTTGGGGTGGCCATGTTCATAAAAATTTACTCCCGCACCCATATAAATACACTAGTAACCTTAATTACAATAAATACTTAATTTTACAGTCAAAATCTTTATTTATTTGTACAAAAAAATATTAACATAGGGATAAAACAAAAATTGTGTACAAAAAAAATATTTAAGAAGGAAATAGGATTTTTAACGTCATAGAACAGAATAAGTCCGCCAATTATACAACTTACAGAGCAATAAAGTTTAAATAAAATAGTCAACAAATAACTTTTATGGGCCGTTAAATGATTTAAGTTTATTAAATAATAACATAAATACGCAACATAAAGGACACGGTCGTAAATTGCCCCAGAGTCGTTTAATGTTTGATTAAAGAAAAGCATTTAGAGACTTGACTATATAATTTTGCAAAAAATATATTGAATTTTTAATACAATATGGTTAATTTACTTTGCTTTTATCTAGCGGCATATAAATCTACAAAAAAATAGATTGAATACAATTTCCTGTCCCCAACAATTGTTGTTTGGCAGAAAATAGCGGTTTCGAGCACTTATAAGCAAACTGACGACCGCTTAACAAAATGGCATATTGTGTCATACTGTGTCATGTGGCAGTTACTTAAATAAGTAAGCGCTCGCAATCGCTATTTTAAGAAGGAAGATGACGTTTGCCTCCCATGGGTACTAACCTTTAAACCTACCAACCTCTTCCTAAAACTTGAAAAAAAACTGTGACAAGGAACTTCTTTTCGTTGGCTATTGTTTGCGTCATCGTAATTTTCACGCGTCACGCACCCTAGCGGGGCAGTTTTCTATGTTTGAGTTTTGGTGGCCTAGATTGCGGGTTTTCGACACAGATGGCACTATGATCTAGAAAGACCTGTGCAAGAGATTGACCCCACACAATTTATTTCGTTTTATGTGAAAACCCCGCTATTTACGGTTTATATTACTTTATATTATTTTAAAAGGCGAAGAAACGAACCCATAAAATTAGTTTTGGTCGTGACGCATGGATTTTTACTTTTGGGGCAAGCAATGTATGGCGTGTCGACCGTGTCCTTTGTTGCGTACATTCAAATATTTGCCAAATAAGTTATCCGTTGCTTTTTCTGAAAGCATTCGGTTTTAAAATGGATAGAACACATGCGAGTGTGCTTGGTAGACTGCCAGTTTTGCCGTCCAGTCGCTGCAATCCAAACCTTTAGTACCGTCTCGTCTTTTGGAAATCTATATAAATGAACACAAATCATAATTAGTTCAAATAATAATGATCACTACAACGCATGAAATGTTCATCCAGCAATTAAAATACATATACGATTTTTAAAATTAGTCGATTGTAAAATACCCTTAAATCGACAACTTTTACCCTTTGTATTGTGGTATCCCTAAAGGTAACGATAACCCAGCAAAATTTAAAATACTAACAAAATGGCTACCGTAATACCCATAACCCACAGAGTTGAGCCATAGACGACCTTTTATATTTGGTCAGGTAATAATACAAAAATATTTTACATTTCGATTGATAATTCACTACTTTTTTCCACTATTATGTATGTTCTTTTATAGGATTTAAGATTAATGCACTTCGATGCAGGTAAAACATATAGGAACAATATAAATGAGGCTTACTTACGTGTGAAATGTTATGTTTTCATATTTACGCTCAGTACGGCTTTTACATCCAAGCACACAACAATTTACCATGTTGAGTAAGTAAAACAATCACTCCGTAATCCACAAAACACTTCACTTGCACAAAATTTATTTTAAATTTGCAATTTTATTGTATTTTTCGCATAGACGTCAAATGTCTGCCCTTATTTTTAAATTGTGGCAGGTAGAAATTACCTATGAACGGTGATAAGGACAAAAAACAATATCTGCGTCTCTCTCACTCTTAAGTACTTTTGTATACAGCCATCACTTTCTAACTTGTCAATTTTAAATATGTGTCAAATCTACAGGATACATAATCTAAGTTTTGGCCACACATTGACAGACGGCGTGTTGCACAGACGCTGCGTTTGTGTGCGTGCTATAAGGGTTGACAAAGTCTGTTACACCCATAGAGAAAGAAAAAAATCTTCGCTTTAAAAAGAGCGTGCTACTTAGTGAAATTCTATAGGATTTGACAGCGAAAGACCTTATGACAGCGAGACCGTTTTCTAAGAAAAAATGGATTTAGTGGAAACGTCAAGTTTCCGTCGTTGGAATTTTTGAAAAATTATGAATGGATATAATTATAATTTAAGTTTTTTATAACAATTTCAGGTGAAATGACTTGTGCTTTCAGCAACTGTGAAGTGCGCCGAGAATACAATCCCGAAAATCATACTTTCCACCAGTAAATATGAATCATTGATAAAAAATTTAATTCCAAATTTTATAAAATTTGTGAGTGAAATCGACTCCGATGCCAAATTGTACAGTAAATTTAGGACTTCCTTTGTGATTTTCAGCCATATATTAAAGTTTCCAATAGATTAATTCAGGTATTTTCAGTAAAATAAGAAACTGTTTCTTTACACTAGGGCTTGAATAAATGATGACGTCATCAGTATCGATAAATTTTTTGACAGATTTTTTTAGGTAACCATAATTCTTGCACAGCTTCTTCTCAGCACTGGCCCACACCTCTGTCCCGAAGCTGTGCTGTGGTAAGGTCTATGTTGGAACGTGTATAAGTGCTTCTAGCAAGTCTTCATACATAAATAAATAAATATGTAGTTTAACAAAAATGAGGTTGTCTTGTTTATCAAATAAAAAGTATTATGTAATTAAAGTGCATTAATTTAATTATTTTTGTTTCAATTTACATGATTTATCGTAACCTCGTCGATAAAACTTGGACCACCATAAGATACACATCACTATTGAACGCACACATGTAAAGTAACTTTTTGGTTTCGCTGAAAATCCGCGTTTGTCAAATTAACAAATTAGAAACACGGCTGCCGTTATGTAATTTGCACATTTCGTGTAGAAGGTAATGATTTATATGTATATAGTCGATCTGTCATTCATAAAATTCTTCTGTTAATATAGTCGGTAGTCGTGTTTTTAATTGTTTAAATGAAATGTATTTTATACATTTTTTGAGACGAGAAAGAATATAGGCTTAGGTATGTGTAGTGGTAGCTGTTTTAATTGATCGTAAGTAGAAGTTGTCTTTCTGTTAAATATTCTTATGATGGGATTTGGAAAATTTATTTGATTATATTCGAACTAAAATTGAAAATGTGGTCGTGTCTGTCTATGACATCTTTGTATAATATGTTATTTGATTGAATATAGCCCGGAGGCTATTCAAATAAATAAACTTTATGTATACTTACTTTGATATTCAACACAAAGGTATATGAAATCACTTGCAATTTCCGCAACTTCATTCGACTTGTTTGTACAGATCGTAGCATCCGCTTCCTGCAAACACATCCCGCGAGGATGCCGGACTTCGTATGTCCCAGGGCTCTCCCGAGAATCATCTGATTTACTTAAGCAGTATGAACAGCTGTTTACCGATGACCCTTTCTCGGAAGAAACCATCCAGGCTGGTGAGGAACTACTGACCCAGATCAGCGAGACTCGACGAAAGAGATGGACGGCCATAGTGACTAATATTGACCTGACACACAACAGCAAGAAAGCTTGGAACTAAATTCGGAAACTAACCGGCGAACCCCCCACCGCCTCCACACCCGGTCAGGTTACCCCTAACCAAGTAGCCCACCAACTTCTTCTGAACGGTAAAAACAAACACCAGCAAACTCGAACACCTAAAAGTAGCATCAATCCAAGTAATAGCAGTACTATTAGTAGGCCTTTTACACTCACAGAAATCGTCACGGCCATCAAATCCCTAAAAAGTGGTAAAGCGTCTGGTGTAGATAACATTTCTGTGGAGCAAATAATAAACCTCGGCCCTCTTGCTACCTCTTGGGTGCTAGAGTTGTTTAACAGCTGTCTGAAGTCTGCTCGGATCCCGCGTCTGTGGCGAAAAGCCAAAGTGGTGGCACTGCTAAAACCCGGGAAGCCTAGCAACGATCCCAAAAGCTACCGGCCGATATCTCTACTGTGTCATACATATAAACTGCTGGAGAGAATGCTACTGGATCGCCTCGTTACTATTGTGGACCCAATGCTCATTCCTGAACAAGCTGGTTTCCGACCGGGAAAATCATGCTGTAACCAGTCATTAAACCTCACACAACACCTTGAAGATGGATTTGAGCTGGGTCGGGTAACTGGCGTGGCTTTTGTCGACCTTTCCGCAGCGTATGACACAGTGAATATAAAACGGCTTCTGTGGAAGGTGTCTGAGCTTATACGCGATCACAGCTTTACCCAAATACTGAGCGAACTTCTCCGCAACAGGCGCTTCCAGGTTCACCTTTTCTCCGAAAAAAGCCGATGGAGAACTCTTAAAAATGGCCTTCCGCAGGGTAGTGTGTTAGCTCCTATGCTCTTTAATATTTACACAAATGACCAGCCTCTTGCGCCAAACACTAATCGCTTCATATATGCCGACGATCTGGCCCTGACATCTCAAGCACCTTCCTTTGAAGAAGTTGAAAGGAATCTAAGCGAAGCACTGGAAACCCTTAGCTGCTACTATGAGCAAAATTCCTTGAGACCAAATCCTTCGAAGACCCAGTCTTGCGCCTTCCACCTGCGCAACCGCGAGGCCCAGCGGACACTCAATATTCGATGGAGGGATGTGCCGATTGCCCACTGTTCTAACCCTAAATACCTCGGAATAACCTTGGACAGAGCCCTTACCTACAAACAACACTGCATCAACACCAAGCAGAAAGTGGGCACCCGTAACAACCTTTTACGCCGCCTAACATCCTCTAAATGGGGAGCATCTCCGCAAGTCTTGCGGACGACTGGATTAGCCCTTTCCTTTTCAGCTGGTGAATACGCCAGCCCGGTCTGGAGCCGATCAGCACACACGCGCCTAGTGGACACAGCTCTTAACGACACATGCCGAATCATAACGGGCTGTCTAAAACCAACTCCTGTTGGTATGCTGTACCCGCTGGCTGGTGTTGCCCCCCCGGACGTACGCAGGGATGTGGCAAGTTCTTTGGAACGCCTTAAAAAGGAGACGGACGCTCGGCACCCCTTGCACCAACACATGCCAGTAGTCCAGAGGCTAAAGAGTCGGCATAGCTTCGTCAAAGAGGTGTCCCCTCTTGATGGCGAAGCTAACCAAGCCCGGATAAAACTCTGGCAGGAGAGATACCCCAACACATCCCCAATTCCGCTACAGGAACAGCTCCCCCCTGGACATAGTCTACCTTGGCAGACTTGGAAGTCCTTAAATAGACTGCGGACACAAGTCGGCCGAAGTAAGGAGAACTTGTACAGATGGGGTTATGTTGCGGACGATGCGTGCTTGTGTGGTGTCTCTCCACAGACGATGGCACACCTACTGTCATGCCCTACGTGTCCCCATACCTGCACACGTACGGACCTGTACAACGCTACTGACAACGCTTTGTCAGTCGCCGAGTACTGGTCCTCAAAAATATAACGCCAGAGTCGACACGAAAAGAAGAAGAAGATTCGCTCGTTTTCATTTTAATCTGTTCCCGTAGCCTTATATTTTAAAAGATTATTTAGTAGCCTTTCGCGTAAATAAGCTATTTTTAACAAATATTACTTTTCAAATCGAAGCAGTAGTTTATAATATTAGTGCGCGCAAACAAACAAACTTCTTAGCTTGGTAAATAAGTATAGGTAGATGAATCTGAGGCATTTAAGTGTGACAAAGATATTTAGGCATATCTATGTGTGATCGGAGTTATTTTAAGCCAAGGAAGAGTTCTTCTAAGACCAATTAGCTGCTTTTCAGCAAAGTTTGGGTCTGGAAATTTATTTGTGTTGTACCCATTCAAAACCAGTTAATATAACAATATGCATTTTCCCCACTACTGCCTGCACTAACTGCGTCTAAAATTATATTTATTGACTCTTTTTATTTCATATATTTACTTTTATCTTACATCTACACTATATATATATATATATATATATATTATATATTATATATATATATATATTATATATATATATATATATTATATATAATATTATAAAGAGGAAAACTTTGTTTGTTTGTTTGTTTGTTTGTTTGTTTGATTGTAATGAATAGGCTCATAAACTACTGGACCGATTTTAAAAATTCTTTCACCATTCGAAAGCTACATTATCCACGAGTAACATAGGCTATATTTTATTTTGAACAAAAATAGGGTTCCGTAAGATATTAGGGTTTTTCGGACACAAGGTGTAAAAAATCAACCAAAAAAAGTTACTTATTTTGCGTACCCTGCCTAAACTATTAAAGACTAATATTATAAAGAGGAAAACTTTGTTTGTTTGTTTGTTTGTTTGATTGTAATGAATAGGCTCATAAACTACTAGACCGATTTAAAAAATTCTTTCACCATTCGAAAGCTACATTATCCACGAGTAACATAGGCTATATTTTATTTTGAACAAAAATAGGGTTCCGTAAGATATTAGGGTTTTTCGGACACAAGGTGTAAAAAATCAACCAAAAAAAGTAACTTATTTTGCGTACCCTGCCTAAACTATTAAAGACTAATATTATAAAGAGGAAAACTTTGTTTGTTTGTTTGTTTGTTTGTTTGTTTGTTTGTTTGATTTGTTTGATTTGTTTGATTTGATTGATTTTTTTTTTTGTTTATAAAGAGGAAAACTTTGTTTGTTTGTTTGTTTGATTGTAATGAATAGGCTCATAAACTACTGGACCGATTTTAAAAATTCTTTCACCATTCGAAAGCTACATTATCCACGAGTAACATAGGCTATATTTTATTTTGAACAAAAATAGGGTTCCGTAAGATATTAGGGTTTTTCGGACACAAGGTGTAAAAAATCAATGGTTTTACATTATTTTTAACACTCACAGTGTCATATTTTATTCTTAAAAGATGAAATATGAAACCAAAAATTGCGCACGGGCGGAATTCGAACCAGCATCTTTCTGGCTATCCGGGCCAACTGCTCTTCCAATTGAGCTACCGTGCCGTCGGTCCGACCGCGCGAAATTCTACGGCACGGTAGCTCAATTGGAAGAGCAGTTGGCCCGGATAGCCAGAAAGATGCTGGTTCGAATCCCGCCCGTGCGCAATTTTTGGTTTCATATTTCATCTTTTAAGTGTAAAAAATCAACCAAAAAAGTTACTTATTTTGCGTACCCTGCCTAAACTATTAAAGATAGAACCATAAAATGTTTAAAGTAATTGTAGATCTTATAAATATCTACAAAAAAGTCCGCGACACACTATACCTATCTATGTCGAGAGAGGCACAATAACCATTTTTTTATTGAAAAATCTTGATTTTTTTGGACTACATTTAAACGCGTTTATTTTACTCATGCTATTAATCCTTATCAAAATAAATTATTTCATCACTAAGTACAGTTAATGTAGATAATATTTGGTCAGTTAATGTGATAATTTGAATGATTAAAATTGGACGTTTGGTTCTGAAGTTATAGCGAAATTAATATATTACGATTTCTGCTGCACGGCCCGTTGCGAAGTAGGCGTTACCAAGGCCCGGTGAGCGAATGTAATTAAGATGAATTCGCGAAAACTCTTCTACTATACATGGGCAAATAATACATTCACTAGAAGGAGGCGTGGTGAAAATGTAGTTTGACATCCGGGGATAAAAAAAATGCCGCTTTGGGTAGAGTCTACGGGATACAACCATCCCAATCAGAGTGTTTTTATCTTAGGATTCTACTGCACCACGTACACTGTCCGACCTCATTTGCATACCTTAAAACTGTAAACGGTATTGTCAAAGAGACGTATCAAGCAGCTTGCCGTGACCGAGGTTTACTTGAAAACGATGATCATTGGGGATAGTGACTGCTTCGTCGATGTTAGTGTCAGTGTCTGTGAATTGACCTGGGAATCATTTTGCTGACCGTGTCTTTCCTGGGTAGGCTTTTTGCAGCGGTAACCGACATCCACGCGGGCGGAGCCGCGGGCGACCGCTATTTTTCAATATGAATTGAAAAACAAAACCATAAGATTTTAGTTTTGCGTATTTGTATAATTTTACGGCACATTTGATCGCATCAAAGGGTTGTACAATTACCTTCCGATAGAAAACAATAAGAAAAAAAATTGACATAATAAATATACTAATTAAAAAGCTGGATGTTTTTGTTTGTTTGTTTAAACGCGCTAATATCAGAAACTATTCGTCTGGTTATTAAATATGTAAGATACATTTTTAGATAGCATATTTATAGGGGAAGACTATAGAAGTAGTAATGCGTATGGGCTTATAAAAAAATCTAGGATTTATGGGAACGGTAAAACTTAGACGCGCGAACGAAGTCGCGGGAGGGCGCTAGTTTAAAATAAAATAACAAAGCTTATTTGACAGGTACCCTGAAAGTTTCGTTTTTAGATGGCGCTACTGTCGTGCACGTTCCCAATACTACTTTCTATGGTTACACCGGTCATAGCTCTTTTCACTTAAATAAACAGATACCTAAACAACGTAATTTACTTTAATTTAGTATACAACGTAACAAGCACTCATTTTCGTAATATCATATTCACGTGGTTTCGTGGAGAAATAAAAAGATAGTATCTACCTTAGCAACACCTAATTTCACTTATCACATAAATATTACAATTACAATTGCTTAACTACACATAATTCTAAAGAATGTTACCTTTACCTAACGTTTTCAAAGTTGTTCACTGTAACTAGTAGTTAGAATAGGTTTTTTTTTTTATAATTGTTCGACTACGGGAATGTCGAGCTCGCGGAGCTAGCGGTTTACTTCCGCAAACACAACAGTGTGTTCATTTTGGGGCTTTTTAGGGTTCCGTAGCCGAATGGCAAAAAACGGAACCCTTATAGTTTCGTCAAGTCTGTCTGTCTGTCTGTCTGTCTGTCTGTCTGTCTGTCTGTCTGTCTGTCTGTCTGTCTGTCTGTCTGTCTGTCCGTCCGTATGTCACAGCCACTTTATTCTGAAACTATAAGCATCACATAGCTGAAACTTGGTAGGTAGGTGTATTTTGTTTACCGCTTTCCGATTCAGATACAAAAAGTCAGAAAAAATAATATTTAAGGGGGGGCTCCCATACATGAAACTAAAACCTAAAATATTTTTTTTACTCAAACCTATGCGTGTGGGGTGTCTGTGGATAGGTCTTTTAAAATGATGTTTAGGTTTCTAAAACCATTTTTTCTAAAAGTGTAAGGTTTGAGATATAGACGCTTCCAAAGTGGTAAAATGGGCGTCCCCCCCCATCTAACTTTTGAACTAAGAAAGTGAAAATTTTGAAAAAAATATATGATATAGATCTCAACAAAAACTTGCAACGAAAATTGGTTTGAAGGAGATCGAACCAGTAGTTTTTGAGATATTGCACATTTTTATCAACCGCAAATATAACTTTGTCTTTCATACAAACACTATGAAAAACAAAGTTATTTTTGCTGTCGCAATATATTGTGATGTTTTCGTTAAGTGAAAGTAAGTGGACCCTGAATTCAGTTAAGGGTGGCACGGAACCCTCAGTGCGCGGGTCCGACACGCACTTAACCGGTTTTTTATTGATTATGTATTATTGAACAGTTTGAGATTATTGATTACGTGGGTTTAGAAGTTGTTGAATGATTTAATAGAAGATTCTTTGGATATAATTTCAGAGAGATTAAAAGGGTTAATGTTATGATCGTTGCAGATATTGATGTGATTATGGCGCTTAGAGGTAAAACGAGGACATGAAGTGAGTAGATGCTCCCAGGTTTGGACGGTAGAATCGTCACATGGACATTTATCCGTAGCTACGATGTGGAAGCGATTCAGGTACTCAAGATGGTACCCGTGGTTTGTCAAGAGCTGGGTGATGGCAAAGACTGGTCTGACTTTACTGAGATAGTCTGTCAGCTGTTTAAAAGTTGGAAGTAAACTCCTTGTGTGGACGCAGGTACTTTGGTCCATATATAGAGCTTCTGCAGCTTCTTGGCATTGCTGCTTTTTATGGAGCTTTACGTAGCTAATTGGGATTTGTTTGAAGTCCGGGGCTTTACGCATATTAGCCGCGGCCTTTGCTGCGGAGTCTGCGACTTCATTACCATAAATTCCGACGTGGGCTTGATCCACGCATAATCTACGATCCGCCCAGAAGTACGGGCGCTTAGCATATGCTTTTGTACCATAACGGCGAAGCGATTATGAGAGTTTGCGTTTCGGAGTTCTTGTAGCCCTGATTTACTGTCGGACAGTATAATGACGCGTTGCGACTGGTGGTTATTTGCATATTCACAAGCTCGTACAATGGCAAGAAGTTCGGCCTGATATACTGAACAGCAGTCATGAAGCTTAAGCTTCACGACTGCTGTTTGTCGTGTTAAGTGCGTGTCGGACCCGCGCACTAAGGGTTCCGTGCCACCCTTAACTGAATTCAGGGTGCACTTACTTTCACTTAACGAAAACATCACAATATATTGTGACAGCAAAAATAACTTTGTTTTTCATAGTGTTTGTATGAAAGACAAAGTTATATTTGCGGTTGATAAAAATGTGCAATATCTCAAAAACTACTGGTTCGATCTCCTTCAAACCAATTTTCGTTGCAAGTTTTTGTTGAGATCTACATCATATATTTTTTTCAAAATTTTCACTTTCTTAGTTCAAAAGTTAGATGGGGGGGGACGCCCATTTTACCACTTTGGAAGCGTCTATATCTCAAACCTTACACTTTTAGAAAAAATGGTTTTAGAAACCTCAACATCATTTTCAAAGACCTATCCATAGACACCCCACACGCATAGGTTTGAGTAAAAAAAATATTTTTGGTTTTAGTTACATGTATGGGAGCCCCCCCTTAAATATTATTTTTTCTTACTTTTTGTATCTGAATCGGAAAGCGGTGAACAAGATACACCTACCTACCAAGTTTCAGCTATGTGATGCTTATAGTTTCAGAATAAAGTGGCTGTGACATACGGACGGACAGACAGACAGACAGACAGACAGACAGACAGACAGACAGACAGACAGACTTGACGAAACTATAAGGGTTCCGTTTTTTGCCATTCGGCTACGGAACCCTAAAAACGACGAAAGCAGCACCAACCCTGTCATCGTGCTTGCTTCCATCTGAGTATATGTGCCAGGTGTTTTCGGCAGTAATTCGGGTAAGATCTGAATCAGAAGTAATCTCGATAAACTCGATGCCTCGTCTTTCTGATGGGTGCAAAAGTTCGGAGGGCGGGCACAAAGACTCCAGAGGGACATCGTTTGGTAAGAGAGAAGAGACGCCAGAAAGCTTCGATTTTTCTACGTCAGCTGTAGCAAGAACCTTGGCCGGGAGAGGCGTCAATTGGGCAAGTTAGAATAGGTTATTATGGTTGCATATTTTGTATGAAGTTACTTAACTAATTTACTGTCTCTCATCTTTTGGGAAACGAAAAAAGCTTCTATCGCAGTCATTTCTCGAGGACGAAAGACACCCGTACACTGCACAGTACCTAGGCATCTCTCGTACACAAAACTTTGTTCTTCCGTTAACGTCGAAAACATGCGCGTGCCATGCCCGCTAGGCGACCGCATAATGAGAACCCTAATTCCGGCGCGATAGTGAGGTAAGTCAGACTAGGGAGGGGAGGTGAGTGGCCGTTCTGTATGTAGTACTATTATATATTCTGTGACCCCGGTTAGAATTTTAGGGATCCGTTGACATTTTTTCTCATAAATACTCTTATTCTTTCTTATACAGGTTGTAAGAAAGAAGTAGGAGCCAATACAAGGGGGTTGTTAAGATTCGAGTCTAGAATACAGGAAAAAAATCTAATTTTTTTCTTTCTTAATTTTCTTAAAAATATTTTTTATATTTTTCCTGTATTCCGAACTCGATTGACAACCATCCTTTTGAATTTGGCTCGTCCTTTTTTTACACCCTGTATAGATATTATGGTCAAGATGTCTTGCGCCTTACTACTTTTCAACGCAGATCGCTTGCACACATGACATGACATAAAAACGGGCGTCACGGAATCTTAAACTGATAAAGCGGTGCCGCGATGGTGTCCTTTATAGTAATACAAAACAAATAAATAACTTATTTTAATTCTCGCAATGTTGGTTTAGTACCCTACCCACTTGGTTTGAAGCCCAAAGGGTTGACCCTTTAAAGATTCAAATATCATCTAGATAGGCTAGATTCATAACCTTCTAAATGATAGTATTTTGGTTTTATTGCAGCAAAGTATTCGCACAATGGAGAGAATATCCTGATTTCCATATTACGGGTTGTATGCGTCGTGCCTAAAAAAGAGGATCCTTTCTACAAACCCACACCAGACAATTACTGGGTCGACTTACACGACAAGAAAGGGGATGTCGTCCACACTTACATTTTTCACGTTTTTGCTGTGAGAAAATGTATTTCTATGAATCCTGCAGGTAAATATCTATATTTAATTCTAGCGAACCTAGCGAACTTTGTTTTGCCCCCGGCCCCGTTCCGCCCCACCGCGGCGACATATTTTTTTCTTCGATAAGATCCTTCGCCTGACAATAAAAAACACAACAAAAAAGAATTAGCGAAATCGGCCCAGCAATTCACGCGTGATGCCGTGACCAAGGAAAATATGGATTAAATTTTATACATACAGATAAAGATTATTTTAAAGCTGAAGGGTTTTTTTTCAGTTCCGTTGCTAATCTTCAAAAATACGGGTCCGAAAGTTCCAATACGATAGGAGATTTAAGGATTTTGACACACTAGTTGCATTCTACGGTCAGGGTCCATACGAAATTGACCGGTCGTTTCTATGGCCGCAGAACGCATCCAGTGTGTCAAATCCTTTATTACAGGGATGCACAGACTTATTAAGACTAGGGGCCACTCGGGCAAATTATGAACTGATGGCGGGCCGCCAGAAGTATAGGTAATTAAAGACAATAAAGAATTGATAATTATGTATTAAAATTGAAAAAGAATTTATTAATTTGAAGCGTGGCACTGCATAGTGCTTACAATCTTTTTTATATTTGGCTCAAATTTACTTGTAGCAACACGTAAAACTGCTTCCAAACTTTCATTTGCAAGGCGGTTTCGATTTTTTGTTTTATTATTATTTAGTTTTGAAAAGGTTTGTTCACATATATAGGTAGAACCAAATAAGCTGGCACATTTCAGAGCGTTTATGCGCAACTCTTTGTACGTATTTTTATCAATGCAGCGGTAAAAGTTCAGCAAGTCTCCTTCGTTGAATTTGTTGTGTAAATCTTGGTCGTTTTGAATGTCGATAATTTCTAACTGCATTGACTCTGGCGCATTTTCAACTGAAATCGTGAAAGGATTGCTGAATATGTCCAACAGAGGTTTCACTTTTTTAAACTCCGAAAATCTTTCTTGAAAAGATTGAATCAAAATATCTAGTTTTTCTACATAACTGAAATTAATCGCAGTTTTGTTGAATTTTTCAGCCATTTTCTTATAATTCGGAAAATGATTGTAATTTCCAGAATTCAATTGCGATCTGAAAAGTGTCAGCTTGCATTGAAAGGATGATACGTGAGCGTAGAGCTGGGATATCAGTTGATTTTTGCCTTGAAGCCGTGTGTTCAAGACATTCAAATGATTTGTAATGTCAACTAAAAAAGCCAAATCACACAACCAATCAGGATTTTTAAGTTCCGGGACATCCTTTTGCTTTTCCGCCAGAAATATTCCAATTTCTTCTATTAAATTTAGAAATCGTTCCAGGGTCAATCCACGACTTAGCCACCTTACTTCTGTATAATACAGTAAATCTCCATATTCGCTTTCGATGTCATCAAGGAATTGTTTGAATTGCCTGTGATTGAGTCCTCGTGATTTTTTTAAATTTACAGTCGAAACTACCACTTTCATGACATTTTGAAATTCAATTTTTTTAGAACAGAGGGCTTCTTGGTGTATAATGCAGTGAAACTGCATGAGATCTTCAGCGTTTATGTTTTTTTCTTGCATATGCTTTTTCAGCAAAGTAACTAGCCCAGAATTGACACCAATCATCGAAGGAGCACCGTCAGTGGCAACTCCCGATAATTTTGATAAGTCCAAATCAGTTTTTGAACACTCATCCAAAAGTACATTGAGTATATCAACTCCTCTGGTTTGACCTTTCAATGAACACATTCCTAACAACTCTTCTAAGACTTCAAAATCTTGAGTAACACCTCGTATGAATATGAGAAGTTGAGCTGTGGAAGTAATATCAGTGGATTCGTCGAGTGCTAATGAAAAAAATTCAATGATCTTAGTTTTTTCATTTAATTGTTCCGCAATATTACCTGACAAAGACATAATACGTCTTTGGATAGTCATACGATTCAGTTGAATTTTCTCAAACTTTTTTGCTGCTTCTGGACACATTTTCTTAGCGGCAATTTCTATGCATTCTTTTACAAAATCCCCATCATTGAAGGGGCGACTGCGCTTTGCTATCATTCGAGAAATTTCATAACTAACTTCTGTAGCTGTTTCTGAATCTTGGATGGGTTTTGTAAACATAGCTTGCTGACCAATAAGCTCCCGTTTTAAAGACAACATTTTTTGCTTTCTTAATTCGCCTGTAAACTTGGTAAAAGTAGGATGCTGCGTTTCATAGTGCCTTTTTACATTATATTCCTTTGCAATCGCAACAGAATTCTTGCAAATTAAACAAACGACTTTATTATGCGACCATACAAAAAAGTATTTCTCAGTCCAAATTTCTTGAAACTGCCGATTTTCATCTTTAACCTTACGTTTTTTACTAGGTCCTGGCTTGTCCATGTTGCGTTCTAATCCTGGCTAGGATTAACACAGCACCTAAAAACAATTACAGTACCTACTTAAATTACCCATCCTTTTTTATTTAGGTAGATTGATTTAAATAGGTAGGGAAACACTTATTAATAACAGAGTTTTACTTACGATTTCACAACACAATTATACACGGCACTTGACGGGAAATCTACGTTGAATGTGGATCAAAATATATGACACCGGCTAGTCGAGTTAAAATCTACACTAGAACTATTGACACTTCACTCAAATTAAAACCGAACTATTGGTCGCTGCGGTTAGCGTGGCTTTTATACCGCGCGTATAGAGTCGAAAACTGTCGGGAGAAATCTCGAAACCGACTCTGGAAGCTTCGTGTCTACCTCTACCTACGCGAGCAATCGGGAATTCGTGCACTTAAGAGCGCGCGCGCGAGATTCAAATTACTTTTCGAACATATTTTTTTTGGTTTTATTCTGGAATAGAATTCAATATTTTTCGAATGTACGAGAGTATTATTTTTGCTGTCGGCGGGCCACCAGTATTCGACCGGCGGGCCGCAAGCGGCCCGCGGGCCGCGGTCTGTGCATCCCTGCTTTATTATATTTGACTTCCTTTTTTTTAAGTGAAAAGCTGCCGCGTGTACATTGACCATGATGCCAGAGTATACAAGGATTGGAATGCATATCTTTCTGAAAATACGTTGCCAAAATCTGTGATGGTTGTCCCTGTAAATGGGCAATACAAGGGCACGATTAAAATGGTAAGTCATACAATATTGCTTTGAATACAAGCTTCACCCAATGGTTGACTGGTACAGAATGCTTTGAAAGCATTAATTCTGCCATTGTACAGTCACCAGCACATCAGGTTACCCACTTTTGTTTCAAACTAGCTTTTATTACAACTTCATAAGATACCACATTGATGTACCTACACTATTGTACGCTCTTCCTGTTCTAAGTGCAATAAAAAACAGCTTTTTAACTTGGCTCATTTTTCACAATATCCCAATATTTTAAAAGGCTCTGCACAATAACTGTATTTGAAAGAAAGAAAGAAAGAAAGAAACATTTATTAATAACAAACATTAACATTAACATTTATTATTTATTTAATTTTCAATTACCTATTGTTTTGCTAAAAGAAATGTCAAGTTTGTTTACAATATCCGACAAGCAAACAAAACCGACGTATTTATTGTATTTTCTTTTTTTATTATTAGATAGTCGGCCGTTAAATTTGCGGTCATTCCCTATATCCATTATATCTGTGGTTTTGCCGTACTAGAGATATAAAATGGTTTAAATGGTTATCTACCTTTAGATTTTTGTCCCTCTTACGGCCGTTCCCTATATGCAAACTATAGTCAAAGGTAGATAGCTATCCTCGACCAGAGATAGGATTTCGTCAACTAGAGATAGGATTTCGTACTGCCAGAAGTTTTATAGGGACAAAATCTCTAAAGGTAGATAACCATTTCTATCTCTAGTAGGGCAAACCACAGATAGAATGGATATAGGGAATGGGCGTTAAACTTCTGGCAGTACAAAATCCTATCTACAGTCAAGGATAGCTATCTACCTTTGACTTTAGTTTGCATTTAGGGAACGGCCGTTAATATGTAGTATAATAAAATAATAGTACGTAACAACACCAGAATATACGCAGGACAGTGAAAAATACTTAATTTTAGGGTGAAGGATACGATGGTGAAATGCCAAGAGTGGAATTGTTGGTGACTCCATCCCCTGCACTTGGCTTAGGAGCTAAAGTTTTAAGCGCAACTGACAAAATCAGCACGGGTAAGTGGAACATATGTGCAACTCCTTGTTTTCTTAATCATCATCATCATCATCATCATCATAATCATAATCATAATCATCATCTAATTTAAGAGCTAAGCTCTTGTCGGTCGAGTTTTTTCCATTCTTTACGCTCTTCCGCCATTCTCTTGACCTCTTCTATCTCTATGTAAAATTCTTAAATTCCTTATTTGTTCCATGTTCTTGATTTGAATCGGTTCGGCACAAACTAAAAAACCGTCTAAGTAGTGCAGATACGCTACGGTGTTGCTAGGTGACGAAACGGTCTAATGGGAACAGATAACAGTGTCATAGTTTTCTTTACTTTTTGCCTGAGACGTTCCTACTACAGTCATGGTATGCTACGGTGTAGTAGGCAGAAACTATAACTAATGAATAACTATTAATCCAACTCGATTGGTTGGATACTTAATATAAAATATTAAAGCATCTTAGCCGTCTGTGATAGTTCATACAAAATGTATAGCGAGCGATATTTTATCTGAAGATAAAATATTATAGTATCTTGGCCGCGTGTGATGCGCTTAAGTGGTGAATGTTGTTGCAGTGGCTAACATTGGTGCGCTAGTAGGCGTGGTGGGGGCACTAGCTGCGCCGGCGATAGCTCCCTTTGCGCTGGGCACAGCGCTCGGGGTTGGCGTCGCTACCGGCTCGTACGCTATCATCCGGTCTTCCATCAACCTCGCAGACAGGAAAAAACATGAACAGGTAACATTTAAGGTAACATTTGTTAGCCTGTAAACATTCCTCCGCTGGGCAAAGGCCACACCTCAAATACGAGGTGGTAAGGGCCAAACTCCACCACGCCGGCTCAGTGCGGATTGTTGGAGGGGTGTTTGCAAGGCATGCGACATAACTAGTCGATGAGTTAGCTTTAGTGTCAATAAGCAGGACAGCAAAAAAGGGCTGATTGCCGTTAGGGCCGAAAAGTTTTAGATTGGAGACTCAAACGCAGCGTAGGTTAAGCATGCATCGGCATGAAGACAGGTCACTAGCGTTGCTGAACTATCGATAGTTAACCTCGAAAACTATGAACCATATCGATAGGCATATCGATACTATCTACTATCGATAGTGTCTACCTCTATAGCCCAGTTTTTACAATAGTATCTAGTGCTATCGATGTCGCTAATCGATAATATTAATAGTATCGATACTGTTGCCATTCTATTGATGAATTATCGTTACCTATCGATAGACTACTGATAGCGGACTAGCGAACGGTAACGCTACAAAAATATGAAAAGCACAATAGGAACTGAAAACTATGGAAAATACCTTGTACACATTATTGTACACATTAAATGCGTACAATATGTAATTCCTAATTATTCCTTTTTATTTTAGAGCATCGGCTTAAAGGCCTCCGCAGCGCGAGCTAGTTGGATCAACATCTTGGTGTCCACTGCTGGGCTGTCTTGTTGCGCCGCCGGCAAGCTGCTGACCTGGGCTGCTGCTTCTGGCACTAATGTCAAGGTTCTTTTCTTTCAGTCATTTATATTTTTATAAGTAAATGAAAATGTATACGGTCGTTTTATGACATTCATATCGAAATAGTTACAACGTGACATAAATATATATATAAATGGTGACATAACTTTTATACTAGATTGTCGCTTTGAATACCCTGCATCCCTAAGTTTAATTATATTTCATGAATCGATTGATGGAAGAGGTATTGCTTTTCGATTTCGATTTCGGGCTACGCTCAGTTCAAACAAAAAAGCAACTTATCCAATTCGTGCTCTTAGGTGTCCACATAGACAAAAAAAATCGTGACCGTAACCTAGAAAATAATCTAGTATTCTGACCACACGCACTGGTTATAATGCTTCTACTTATTGTTATGAAACCTACAAATAAATAGCGTGGCTAACTAAATTAATTTTGTTATAGATTCTGATGAATGCAGTCCAATTTCTTCAATACGCAAACTTAGGCAGTGGATTTGTGGGAGTCGCCAATAGCCTCGGAAATATGATTTATAAGGTAAGTAACATTATGTAATTTACAAAAGCAATTAAAAGAACAAGACGAACAATTGGCTGGCATAGTGGACGGCGTACGAGTCCAATTTTAAAGAAAAACCGCAAATCGATGTGTAGCTCAGCCGTTTGGCACATGCATACTAGAGTACGTATTTTTTTTTCACCCGAAGTTCCTAAACAATATCTCCGGTAGATATAACTGTGTCAGTTAGTAGTTAGAAGAAATTAATAATTAAAATAAAATAATTTCCAAAATTGCTTCTTCAAGGTTAGCAATGAGAATATTACGTATCATTTGGTGGTGTTTTGCACTAACAACACACCAGCCATAATGTACTAGGAGGAGCTCAAACATGGTGTTTTTAAAATTATTATTGTTTTAATTTAACAAAAATAGGTGAAATCTAATGATGTGGTATATTTTCAGTACAGCCTTAAAAACCTCTTTCAAATGATATCTCACACGATAGGAATTTAAAGTTTTATAGTTTATTTTTGTTTTATAGTGTTTTGTCACCATACAAACTTAAATATAAATTGCACTTGCAAAAAGCAACTGTGACTCTGTGACAGACGAGGAATTTTTGACTATCCGTTAATAAGTGATTTTGAGAGTATCGGAATCTATCAAAAGTGGAATTTTTATATGGGGAGGGGAGGAGTGATGAGTCATCAAAATCAGTCAATATTTTCTACGGAAAATAAAAATAAAACTTTAAAAATATAAATTGTACTTGTAAAAAGCAACTGTGACTCTGTGACAGACGAGGATTTCCTCGACTGATTTTGATGACTCAGCACTCAGCACCCCTCCCCATATAAAAAATCCACTTTTGATAGATTCCGATACTCTCAAAATCACTTAGTGACGGATAGTCAAAAATATATTTCAACAGAGTAGGTATGTTAAAACAGATTGTGTTTAAATATACTGCGTTATTATTACACGTAAGTACATATGGTGTAGAAAATAAGATTTAAGATTAGAGTTTATGAAACCATTTGTTTTTACAGTTTCACAAATACGATGAAACGCCGACATCGCTAGAAATATTCCAATTCACGACGTCCGCTTTGTTCCTGGGCATCGGCGTGATGTCGAACCGAACTGCGCAGGAGATCGTACAAGACGCTCAGGCCGATACTATCAATAAGATGAGAGATGGCCTCACGAGCAACGCTAAAAGGTAAGACGTTTTTATTCAAAAACGTGGCAGAAGCGTTAGAAAATGTTATTTAGAAACGGGAAATTTTTAACTGCACCTCTATTTAGAAATTTAAGCAAACAAAATTTCTCCACTATAGGTAAACCGCGAAATTGAGACCTCGCCTGCGGGGTACAGGGGCGCGGGGGGAGGCGAGAGCGGGGTTTTTGAGAGGTGCGGGCGGCAGGCACATTCTTTTCAAAATTCAGTACGCTCGCTACACAGGTAACGATGGCATCTGTTGACAGTTGCGGACGCTTTGACAGAAGTACACAAGATAATACTGTCTAACTGAAGTCTGAAGATGAGTCGCAGTATATTCGGACACAAAATCTATATTATTGTATTTTTTGTCGTGTTTTTTTTTATTTCTATTTTACATCATTCTCTTGCACCTGTTACAATCTTTGTACATGACCTAAAGTTGTAGTACTTTTAAATATTCTATGCTAAAGTATAACTGGGGAAGAGAATGCTTTTAGCATTAAGTCCACCGTTTGAACACTGTTAAATAACAGTGTTTTAATAAAGGCTCTAAATATATACGAATATTCTAGAATAAAATATAGCTCTAAACTCAGTGGAATATGAACTAGATATGAATATGAACTCGATATACACTCAAACAAAACAGTCGCAAAAGTTACCAGGGAATATTATTTGAAGTTTTTAATTTTGCCAAAAAATCTATCTTATTTTAAGATTCCATTTTATTTATTGATCAAAATCCACGGCTCTGGATAGTAATATTTAGAATTAATTCTCTCTCATTGGTGTAATTGTATCGAATCGAATATTTTTTTCCAATATGTTATGTAATTAAAAAATATTATGTTTGCATGCTAATCAAATTAGCGAAACATGTTTGCACATTTTCTTATATTTATTTTTAACATATAGATGTTGTTGTGCATTTATTTATTTATTTGTTTCTGGCAAATAAATAATTTTGAATTTGAATTTAATGTTTATAAAGTGTCGACACTGACGACCACCATTGTGACCACTGACGTCACATATCTTAAGAACTGTCACGGCAAATTTCGTTTCTTGTGTATCCCCGCCGCCCGCACCCCTTACAGTCCCCGCTCCCGTCTTTCCGCCCGCACCCCTGTTCCCCGCAGGCGAAGTTTCAATGAAGCGGTTTACCTATAATAGCCTACTGCATATCAAAAATACTGATTTGCACACAAATTATAGGCGAGTATGGTTGACTGCGATTTGTTACGTAAGGGCGAAAAGGCTGCACTTCCCGCAGCGCCGGAGAAGAGGAAGTCCAAATTGCTTGCATTCCTCCTCCAATACAAAAAAAAGAAGGTTAGGTTAGGTGAGAACTGCGACCACACATACCATTTTCTAGTGTTTTGTTACCGTCTTGTTTGGGAGAGGAGGTTGGATCACCTCTCAGGAGGGGTGGGACCCCCCTTCCTCCCTCCAGAGGGATGTTTGGGTGAATTGATTGCATTTTTATAGATAAATTGGTAGTCATTCAGTCGAACCGTTAAGCATTAAAGATCTAACAGTATAGTATAATCGACTTATTTGGTGAGCAAATTTAGTGTGCAATTCAGTATTTTTGGTGGTAATTTCGAATATTTTTGATTGAAAAAAGGAGATTTACAGTTAAAGTATTAAATACCACCCTTTTGAAACCCTTGATAATAGCTCTCTACGTGGTCGTAAGAACGTTGCTTTGTCATTTATTCTAAAAATGCGCTATTATGCACATTATTTACTCGTTTTATTTTATTCAACAGCTTCTGATTGCAAGTGTTATTTGACTCTCTCATAAATAATCTATTCATCTTCAGGAAAATGTTCGACAAGATGTCAGCAGAAACTCGCAGGGTTAAGGGCATGATACAAGGCAACGCCGATGTGATACAAAGTGTCAAAAACATTGAGAACCCGAATGAGTTCTTTGCAAAGATTGCAAAAATAAACAAAGACATAAACAGGAATAACCTGCGTATTTCCTTGTCGCCCAACGGTAATCCTCTTATCAACAACAACCACAAAATAGCTTTCGGTGATCTCAAAGCGATGGGGGCCAAGGGTCGTGAGCAGCTGTTTTCCAAATACGACCCGGCAAAGGTGACCACAAAAAACGCACCGACCAGAGTGTTTTCATCCCAAACGTCAGCCAATAATGGTGCGTTGCTGTCACAAAACACGGCGTGCACTATAAGGCCCGAAGAGATCATCAAGATCACCACATTCCTGATCAACTTAAGTAAAATAGATCAAGAATACGTCGCAGAAATCATCTTACTCATCAGCGCTGACGTGCATGACGCATTTCTGCTGCTGTGTGCAGAACTGATCACTTCATTGGTACCGGCGGAGATCAATGCGGTTTCCGGCATAGATCAATATTACAAGAGACGTTTTATTTCTTACGTATTCAACTATATTCGATCAAAAATAACCGTGGACGATTCTGAACCTAACCTGTCGTTTGCAAACATAGTCAAAAAATTTGTACGCGACGGCAGGATTGACAAATATACACTAATAAAACTAAAGAAGCAAATGATGGAGAAAATCAAAAGTGATCCGGAGAACAAAAAAGTTGATCCACGACTATTTGATGACATTCACAGCTTCCGTAACACCTATAGCAGCAGATCTGCGACAATCCGCGTCGGAGAAGTGCTGACAATAGGAAATCACAAAGTATTAATTAGAAATAGCACTGTAGACAATTTGGATGAATGGCTCGAAAAATATTCTCAGCGCCAGTGTGATATATTCCTGATATTTTGCTTTGGGATAATATCAACTTTGACCACGGATGAGATGCTTCAACTTAACCAAATAAATCCTGATGAAGACGCCGTTATGCGTGTTTCGTGGTTCTTAGATTTTAAAACTGAAGGTATATCTGATTTTTTGGTTGAAGAATATTTGGAGACAGATTTTCATGATAACATTGTGGCCAATCTGAAAGATGATTTGATGAGGTGGTGTTCGACACAAAAAGTTAGACAATACGAAACATGTAAAGTATGCAATGGAATGCGTTTCAAACAGTGACATGATCGTTTAAGTATGTATCCATGGAAATAATAGTGCCTTAAATGAAAATATTGGAATTTAATTAAATTAATAACTTGTAAGTAGAGGTTATAAGAAAATGGAACATTTATTGTAATATTATATTAAACAAACTTGTGTTTCGAATAAATACACGAAAAAATTAAAGCAATGAGAGAGTGTATACTTTTTTTGTTATGTTCATTGAGGTAAAACTTTCACAAAATTTTCTTTACCCCGATCTTCGTTAGGTTGCGGTGGGTTGTGCTCAAAGAATTTTGCAATAAAGTACCTGAAATCAAAAGTATCAGATGAATGACCGGTCTAAAGCGCCTCATCCTCATACACACTGTTCGGTTAGTCGCGTTTTGGACAGTCGTCCGGTTAAACATTATCAAAAATAATATTAAAAAAACTACTTACCTATAAGTAGTTTTATAAACATATTTTTGATACTTATTTTTTGATGCGTACCTACGCATTGTAATGCGGTTGCCGCCAAACCGCTTCGGTTGCTCAAAGTGCTGCAGCCCGGTGATGGCTATCCGAACGGCCGCAGTCGCACTATGCGGATGCACTGCTGATTGCTAGATTGTGCACCATTCGTTTGCGTTTACAGTACAGCAAGCCAGCCACAACGTGGCTAACTGGGCTGTGCGTACGAAGCTTAAAGGTAATCTCTATGAAAAAAAAAAACTTACACCTAAGCATAACACAACTAATCCAACGAGCTCACAACCTCCTACACGGTCAGGTCATTATTTAGGCCAGAGTAGCTAAGAACAAAGGTATTCACCAGACTAGTATCTCCAGTGTGACGAGCACAGCAGCGGCGGCGGTCTGAGCAGCAACGCGGGCGGGGTCGGAGGCGCCGCGCAGGACGGCAGCAAGCATCGCATCGCCTGCGTCCGATGCTGCTTCAAGCGCAGCCACCAGCAGTGCCGGAGCCGCCAGCCATCGGGCGCCGCGACGCCACCAGGACTGCTGCTCAAGATAATAGGATTCTGCTACTTTTTATTGGTCGTCAATGCCATATATAGATAGTGCCATCCACGTAGGCGCGCCCCTCCACTCGTTCAAATCGTTTATAGTACATGTGTGCAATCGTTTTCCAACATTTGAATTGAATTTCGAACATCATAATGACTTATGAATGACAAGCACACTGCAAAAAATACACTCAAATGGAAATATGCTCAACTTAGATACAGTTTTAAGTGGGTATGGCTAGCTACTAGACGAGTAATATTTTTTAAAAAAATTGCACTAGTAACATTTTTACTATTGACGTAATCGAAATATATAAGAACGATTTATAACATTAAAAAATATATTTAAAAGTGTCTTTATAAGAGAAATATAGGTGCACCGGGACTTCATACGCGCAAATTGTTTTTTCTTCGTACACGTACGTCCTAGCGTGATGTTTAAAAGCCTTCCCCGATAAAGTACATCCCAGTAATATTATAAGTACCACATGTTTTATTTTATTTAAAATTGATTTTGGTGTTTAAGTTACCATTATAATTCTTTAAGTAAATTTAACAATGACAGAAGATTATACCAGGTTTATTTTTTAGTATAACACACTGGGCTTTCCTTGACATTTTAAAAATAATTTAAGTAGAGCCACTTTCGTGACGAGCCTGTATTTTTGAAAGACGGCCGACTCGCAACTGACACGCGTGTCACCGTGTCACGTGTCACGTGTTCCTCAATCAAAAAAAGAGTGGGGCGCGCCTTCGTGGATGGCACTATCTATAATGTCTCCTGGCACAGGCTTAATTAAGCTTAAAAGGAGATACTGATCACAATATTCTCATCTGATCTTTGTTAAAGTAAATAAATATTTTGTATTTGTAAGCGCATAACTTATGTAGAGGCAAACGATAACATATTGGTTTCTAAAGCGTATTTTTTCAGTTCACTCACGCATAAATTCAAGTTTGAAAATTGAAAACACCATTGTTTTTCTGGGTTGACTTAGTGAATTGAAAACTGACTTGATCTTAAAATGCCGTTCATTATCTTGCTAATGTATGATGTGAAACAAGTGCGAGTCGGACTCGCGCACTGAGGGTTCCGTGCCAACTTTAACTGAATTAGGGATTCTTACTTCCACTTAGCCGAAATACCACAATATTTTGTTGACTGCAAATATAACTTTGTTTTTCATAGTGTTTGTATGAAAGACAAAGTTATATTTGCGGTTGATAAAAATGTGCTATATCTCAAATACTGCTAGTTCGATTTCGCTCAAACCAATTTTCTTTGAAAGTTTATGTTAAGATCTACATTACGTATTTTTTTCAAAATGTTCACTTCCTTAGTTCAAAAGTTAGATGGGGGGGGGGGGGGGGACGCCCATTTTATCACTTTGGAAGCGTCTATATCTCAAACGTTACACTTTTAGAAAAAATGGTTTTAGGAACCTCAATGTCATTTTAAAAGACCTATCCATAGACACCCCACACGTATAGGTTTGAGTAAAAAATACAGACAGACAGACAGACTTGACGAAACTATAAGGGTTCCGTTTTTTGCCATTCGGCTACGGAACCCTAACAAAAGAGGAATCGGAAGCTTCTTAGGAAAGTTGCCTTTAGCTAGATTACTACATAATCAGACAGTAAAAACCTTTGACATGACAGCAATTAGAAGTAACAGCGAGGTTGTGGCGGTTACAAAAGCGCTCAGTTTTCCATATCCCATCACCAGACGAATAGTTGGCTTCGTTATTCTGTAAAGAATTATAGACGACACTTGATGAAAAAAAAAAAATCTTTATGCGTATGAATAGTCACAAGTTTTGATACAATACGCATAAAGGTTAATTAATGTCTCGGTGTGCAGCTGTTGTGAACATAAAAAGGGCATGTTTGCTTGTAAACAATTATAACTATGCACCTCTAATCTAATTGGCCGAAGTAAAATGCAAAATCAATAAAGAGAGGTGCCATCGACCGCGAATAACATCTTCCACAAAATAAATAGCTTGGATAAACTGCAGACCCAACTATACGAGTACATATAGTGCAGTGCAGATTACCATCTAGCGAAGCTGACGTTGTTGAGCCTCTGAGCAAACTCGTTGTCGTGCACGCCGACATGGAGACGCGCAGATCTTCGTCCTCATCACCCAGAAGAAGCCTGAAACTGCTGAGTTAAACCCAAAGTGTGTCATGGCCTCCGAATGCAGATTACGATATGCTCTTCAGTCTTGCGTTAGTGTTCGCCAGTCGCTATGTCCAAGGTTGAGCAAATCTTGTGCTACTACGCCTTTCCAGCGCTACCTTTTTTTGCGTCCGGAAAAAGCTGTGAGAGTACGACCGATAGAGTTGGGGGTTATGTGGGACTCCAGGCTTTGGAGCCTGCCTCCCTACACTGAAAACCTGACGGCGTTCTTCAGTGCAATTAGTGAGGCAAAAGCTGATGGGTCGGGTCCTGGGCTTAAGTTCTGAGCATTCGTCATCCAACCATTTGGTTGCCCTGAGTTCTTTGCACAGAACGTTACACATGATAATAGCTTACCGTCTAGCGAAGCTGACGTTGTTGAGCCTCTGAGCGACCTCATCATCATCCAGTTCCAGCTCGACCGGCTGCGAGGCGAACGCACACGCGGACATGGAGACGCCGAGTAGCGCCACGAGCAACGCTCGAAGCTTCATCCGCACCCCGTCGGCGCTCTCGGTGTTCATAGTGTTCAGCTAGAAATATGGTGATAGAAAATTCAAAAGTATGGAACGTTGTTAATTTCATTTGAATCAGAAATGGGAAGGGAAGGAGAGGAGAGGGCATAAATATTTATTTCATTTTGCTTTTAGTACGAGTATTTGTAGTTAAAGCAGCAACAGAAATGCCGCTATCAAGTTCATCGTTATTCAGACGCAGTCTCGTTGAAGAAGAAAATGTTCTCTCCACACAGCCCAGCGACTTTACCAGCGGCTTGCACTGTTGCCCAGCTCATTTTCGGTTATCGTATGAATAGACCTGTCAAAAATTTCATGTTCCTCCCGTTTCCCTGCTCACCTACATAGCTGCGTTCGTCCATTTCGTGTCAATACAGTTCATTTTTTGCACACTCTTCTTTGCGTCACCGCGCAGTGACAGGTCCATTCTTACGATAACCAGGTACTACGTACTACCAGTACATTTCGTTGCATGTCGCCGGCCCGACAGCCGGTTTTCCTTGTATCACTATTATATATTCTGTGCTTGTATTATATGATGACGGCGGCTCATGCCATGTGGAGCTAGCAAGGCTACCTTATGAAGTTTAAACTTGTAAGAATTACTACCCATTTCAGGATTCGCAGACCTACCTTCTCCACCGCATTCGCGTGATTCTCATGTTTGAGCCGAAGTTGATCCAACAAGTTGTTGCTTTCAGTTTCCATTGTTTCTTGAATGGATCTCAAAAGCGGTTTGTCGTTGTCGTCGTTTCTTCATCAGATGTAAGTAAGTAATCATTGATTACTCCATGAGTACCACACGAATAGTCTATTTGATCGGTAGGTAAAATATTTACATTTTTCCACTTTAACGGCTTTATCAGCTGCTTGCGAATATATACTGACATTGAGTGCTTTTTATAGGACATTTTTATGTCATACGTCAATCTATGGAGCAAACTATGAAGGTTTTATTCAAAATTTACGACTTACGCTCGCTTACGCTTAAAAGTACGCTTACGATAGACTGAGCCATGATCAGTGGACTCTAGTACTATGGCTCAAAAATAGGTTTTTAACCCGTATTATAAGTTTATCGTGTCTGTGTATTTGTCTAAGTGCCCAAAAAGATGAACCAATTTTATTTAGTTTTTTGTCTCATAGATAATTTTATCCCGAGTGTTCCTTACCATGTTTCATAAAAATCTGTTCAGCCGTATAAAGATCATCAGCTCTTTGGTAATTTATGAGGGGATATGACTACTTTGTGTGAACATATGTCCAACCAATTCTAAATTTGGTACTGTGTTACTTCAATGATTTTGAAATAACATAGTAAGGTAACCATGACTTTAAATGACGTGGGTTTTCTAAAATATTTAATTTTGGATTATTGCTCAGACCTCAAGAGTCTGTCAACCAATAATTGAATGTCTTACTAATGAATAAGATTATGATTTTACCTAATCAGGCCCTAGGATAAGAAGTCTCTATGTAAAAGTGTTTGATACGTCATTGCATGTATCTAAGAATAAGTACTTACTGCTTTCCACGTACCTATGTATAAAAGAAAACATTGAAGCTCCCTTAGTAACAAAATTATTTATTCAAACAATTTTACAGATCGCAAATACAGAGGTATTGTCGAAACACACAAAATTCTTGACACCAGTTAAAGGTCATGAGCACGATTGCTGGCACCTTATGCTTCAGTTTTCTAATGGACTTGAGGTTCACTTCTGCCACCAGCAGCAAGACATTCAGGATCTTCACAGAAACTACAAGCATCTGACCTGCCAGATGAGGCAAGAAAAGTGCAGGATTTTCCTGTGCAATAAAGAATAAAAATATTAAACGATAATAACCTTAAAGCAAACACTTGAGGATATAGGAGGGCCATACTAAATTATGCGTAGATAGGTAATGGTTGAGCCATGGGATTGCAAAGATTTGTAGAGAGGTAAGTAACTTCGTAGAACATTAAAATATGTACTCATATTTTTTGTAGACATACTCGTACTTACAAGTGAAACTAAAGGGAAGAACCCTGGAAGCTACGAGTACAAGCGATCTTTATTGCGAAAGCTGGCTAAGTTGTGGTCTATTAAGATCTCTCAATAGTAACTGAATATACTCAATCTACACAATATAGCCAACGCCAATAAGTACATGTAAATTAGGTATAAAGCCATTAATTTTATCCTCACAGTTAAGCATCCCACAACAAGACAAGCATATTGGAACAATCCCATCGAGGTGGCTATAATTTTTAAATCATGCGTTATCATGAATTTGTGAAGTTCTGCAGTATCATCGATGTCCGGTATCTCGCCTATGTGTTTCCTCAGATGGTGTGCATTTATTAACTGCAAGAAATAGAGGCATTATGATCACAGATGAAGGATTATTATCTATCTTTGATAATCTATAGTAATGTATAATGCTCAAGTTTATTTATTTAAACGCGCTAATCTTAGGAAAGAACTACTGGTCCGTTATAAAAAAAAAATAAAAAAAAAAATAACCTTTAATTCAGGCTTCTTGGCCCATAACTTTGACACTTGACACATAGACAAACAAAATAAAATAGGAAAATAATAAAAAAATAAATTAAAAGATCAAAAATCCTAAATTAAATTAAAAATTATTTAAAAATTATAAATAAAAAAAAAATTATAAATTTTGTCAAATTACATGAAATAAAATATAAAATTAAAAATTAAAAATCAGATACTAAAAATTACATCAAATAAATAAATAATAATGATGTTAATGATGGCTTCAAAAGCCCACCGCCGCCACACCCGTAGCTACAGCATGCCTGTTGCAGCAGAATCGGATGTAGGGGCAGTCGACTCTACCAGCTATCATCTTCAGAACCGTTTTGGGGCTGCCCCGAACTCTCCGAACTAGCGACCAGCACCGCTTGCGCATGGTAGTGTGGAAGCAGTCTGTGCGCGCGGCCGCGAACATGGCCGAGGCACTGCAGTTTCGGGGCAGCCCCTGCACGGCCCTCAGGGCGTCGTTGAACTGCACACGAAGGGCATTGTACACTTTCTGCGAGTAGTTGGTTATGAAACATTATTTTTGTGTAAGTTAGATAGTTTTTTTATCGGGAAAGGCTTATACTCAGGCTTTCAAACATCGCGATAGTTCGGGAGGGAGGGGAATGATTTACGTAAGCAAGATTAGATTATAAATTAAGAAAATACACGTTTCACTTACAAATCCAAGTGTTCCATAAAAGTAAGTGTAAAACACGCTCAAAGCAAACGTAGGGTGCTGGCAAAACATCCTTGTGTTACCTAGATAAGGCTTTAGTATAGGCGATATTATTTTGCTGAAGGGTAACTTCATTGTTGTTAAATAGTTTATGGTTTGTATTGCTTAACATCATGAGGTATTTGCAAATCTTCACTTCATTATTGATATCCTAAGCCCATGTATTGTTCGGTATTATCCAAGGGTATTATTGTGATTTGTTGATAATTTGTCTGATTTGTGACAATTTGTGTCTATGTGTCTATTATGTATACCTCATAGAGAAACAAAAAATCTTCGCTTTAAAAAGAGCGTGCTACTTAGTAAAATTCTATAGGATTTGACAGCGAAAGACCTTATGTCAGCGAGACCGTTTTTTAAGAAATAAAAACGATAAAACGATACTTTTTGTCGATAAAACTTGGACCACCTTAAGATACACATCACTATTGAACGCACACATGCACACAGACTTTTTGGTTTCGCCGAAAATCCGCCTTTGTCATTCTATACCTTTTCTATACTATACTATATTCTATGGTATACCTACCTATACCTACCTTAGATTATGTATCCTGTAGATTTGACACTTAATTAAAATTGACAAGTTAGAAAGTGATGGCTGTATACAAAAGTACTTAAGAGTGAGAGAGACGCAGATATTGTTTTTTGTCCTTATCACCGTTCATAGGTAATTTCTGCCTGCCACAATTTAAAAATAATGGCAGACATTTGACGTCTATGCGAAAAATACAATAAAATTGCAAATTTAAAATAAATTTTGTGCAAGTGAAGTGTTTTGTGGATTACGGAGTGATTGTTTTACTTACTCAACATGGTAAATTGTTGTGTGCTTGGATGTAAAAGCCGTACTGAGCGTAAATATGAAAACATAACATTTCACACGTAAGTAAGCCTCATTTATATTGTTCCTATATGTTTTACCTGCATCGAAGTGCATTAATCTTAAATCCTATAAAAGAACATACATAATAGTGGAAAAAAGTAGTGAATTATCAATCGAATTGTAAAATATTTTTGTATTATTACCTGACCAAATATAAAAGGTCGTCTATGGCTCAACTCTGTGGGTTATGGCTTTTACGGTAGCCATTTTGTTAGTATTTTAAATTTTGCTGGGTTATCGTTACCTTTAGGGATACCACAATACAAAGGGTAAAAGTTCTCGATTTAAGGGTAATTTACAATCGACTAATTTTTAAAATCGTATATGTATTTTAATTGCTGGAGGAACATTTCATGCGTTGTAGTGATCATTATTATTTGAACTAATTATGATTTGTGTTCATTTATATAGATTTCCAAAAGACGAGACGGTACTAAAGGTTTGGATTGCAGCGACTGGACGGCAAAACTGGCAGTCTACCAAGCACACTCGCATGTGTTCTATCCATTTTAAAACCGAATGCTTTCAGAAAAAGCAACGGATAACTTATTTGGCAAATATTTGAATGTACGCAACAAATTTATGTTGCGTATTTATGTTATAATTTAATAAACTTACATCATTTAACGGCCCATAAAAGTTATTTGTTGACTATTTTATTTAAACTTTATTGCTCTGTAAGTTGTATAATTGGCGGAATTATTCTGTTCTATGACGTTAAAAATCCTATTTCCTTCTTAAACATTTTTTTTGTACACAATTTTTGTTTTATCCCTATGTTAATATTTTTTTGTACAAATAAATAAAGATTTTGACTGTAAAATTAAGTATTTATTGTAATTAAGGTTACTAGTGTATTTATATGGGTGGGGAGTAAATTTTTATGAACATGGCCACTCCAAAATACGTAAGTACTTTATATCTGTCTCATACGGGTGAACACGGCTGTCAAGTCTATAATATACTTCGTCTAAGATACCTACCCTTACTAATCTGTGGTCTTTCTGTGAATTTGCGCATAGACAAAGCAGATTTTTGCTACTCTTACTAATCTATGGATTGTGGATAATAAGATCATAGACCAGTGAATAAGATATCAAACATTTAACGTACAAACCATGTATAAAGCTGGAAACTAGGCGTGTGTAATATCAGTTTTTTTCGATATCGTATCGAAACTATATATCGATATTCGATATCAGATATGGAAACTATATATTTTTGAAACTATATATTGGCGTATCGATGCGTATTTTGTATCAATGAATCTAAAACGATATTTTCTGAAACAGTATACCGTGATATCGTATCATAACGTGATATCATTGTAATGTTTTTCAAATCTGTTTGTATTATGAACTTTAACTGTATCGAAAATACTTTAACTAGCAGTCTTTTAAATTAAAGTAGTTTACTTAGTTGGTAATTTGTTGGTAATCATAGCCGGCCGGAGCTATGATTTCAAGGACAAAGGTCAGAGAAAGTAACATAAAATTGCAAATCGAAAATGCTTCTTAACGATGACAAAATAAGGTCTATTAAAAATATGCATACATTCACAAGAAAGTATTCAAATGACCATTATTGCCATACGCCTAAAGTTTAGAATCCAACGAATCTCCAATTATTGCCGTTTCACTCGCACACAGACTCTCCCATTCATATCATATCTGTATCGTAGCGCAAGCTAGACCGTATTGCATCGGAATACGGTTTGATATTCCAATATCTATGAATCATGAATATCGAGGCGTATCGTATCACATCGATGCGGCAATATAGTGTTTTAAAAATATATAGTTTTGATGCGGGGCGATATCGGATATCACGATATTGATCCAATATACGTTTCAATATCTATATACGACTTGAATCGGCCATGCCTACTGGGGAAACACACTATTGGTGCGGGTGACGGACGCGGCTGACAATCGCGACGAAATCTGGAAACACATTTTCGGACGCGGCTGACCTTAGCGGCTGACGGACTCGGCTGTCGGAAGTCCGACAGAAATCTGGTGCGCTGGATGTTTAAAGACTGTGCAACACGGTTTACAGCCGCGTCCGATAATGTGTTTTCAGCTTATTTCTACCCGGTTATCGTATGCCACCGGCCAGCGGCTTTCTAAGCTTCAGGCTTCGCTGTATGCCTACGTCAGGACTTATCAGAATCTATGGACCTATGGCCAACTTTATGGGCTACAAAGACCGAATATTATTACGTACCTACCTTTCCCCTCCTATTATAATTTAAAAGAATTAAAACATTTATGGTTGACCGTCCATTCTGACGTCAGAATGGCTGGTCAATATTTCTGTAGAGTACTAAATATGTAGAATTACTATAATTTTTACGGGTCAAAAATTGCTTATCCATTGCTTATTTCAGTATTCGTAAGCCAAGACACTGTTAATCTTTCCTAAGAAAAGATACGCTCGAATAATTAAAAGTCCCAGCGCCTGATAAAAGTATAAGAGCAAAGATGCGTAGAAATGGTGATTATTGCGTTTATATTGCAAAAGGCTTTGCAATATTGAGATGGAATGAGTCTACACCACGTTAATGCTTAACCGACTTAGAAAATAGGAAGTTATCAGTTTCATCAGTAAGTTTATAGGAAGATTAATAGCGAGTATCACGCATTTGGCTGAACTGATTCAGATGCGCTTTGAAATAGCAAAATCTTTTCCTAAGGCTAAGAACTCACAGCGCAGTTTCCACCCGCGCCCGCCGTGGTTGCGGGCCCACAGCCACTGTAGAATGCAGATTTGTATGCATATAAAAAGTTAAAATAAAACTCACGACGTGGTTTACGCCCGCGATGGGCGAGGTTTGATTTTGGCTCCAGCGAGAGCTACATCATCGCATGGTTTAGTTGAAATTAGCTTGAAAATCGCAACAGCTGCGGGGTCGCAGAAACGGGCGGCCTTGTGAGTTTAAAAAAAACCGCACCGTAAGTTTTTTGCCTTAGGAAAAGAGATTGCTATTTAACTGAATTAAAAAATTAGGTTTTAATTACGAACTGTATTTTTGTATACAGGGTGTAACAAAAGGCTTAACAAAGCCGAAAACCACTTATTTCCCCCCTTCATACGATCATTTCTCTCCAAGAAACCATACCTGGGAAATGACGCGTTACTGAGATATTGACAATAAAAGTGATTTTTTTTTCAGAGTTTAATAAATAAAAATCTTCTATGAGTACTAATAAGTGTTTTTCTCTAAGAAACATGTCCAAAATTTTCATTACTTTTTTCGTAATCAGACCATAAGCCGTGCACTACACAATGTATCACGCGGTGTGGCACGGGCGAACGCACACAGCTACCGCCCGCACGCACACAAATAAGCGCGTACATTGTGTGCGCGTGCGTCGCTACGCCTGAGCGCTCCGCGCGCGTATACATTGCGGCTAATAAATCAATGAATTATTTTAATGCCTGAAAATAAAAGTCGCTTTCCAGTGATTATTTTTATTACATATTTGAATTTAAATTTACCCCTCCAAGGGAATGTATCGGATTACCGGTCACCCTGTATAAGTTCAAGTGGCAGTGGCAGGGTACACAGCGCTGAGGAATGATAGCCGTTGGGGTAGAAAAGTTCTAGATTGGAGACCACGTCGTGAGTTTGTTTTAACTTTTTTTATAAAATTCTGTGGCTGCGGGCCCGCAACCGCGGCGGGTGCGGGTGAAAACTGCGCCGTGAGTTCTTAACCTTAGGAAAAGATTTTGCTATTTTAAAGCGCATCTGAATCAGTTCAGCCAAATGCGTGATACTCGCTATTAATCTTCCTATAAACTTACTGATGAAACTGATAACTTCCTATTTTCTAAGTCGGTTAAGCATTAACGTGATGTAGACTCATTTCATCTCAATATTGCAAAGCCTTTTGCAATATTAAACGCAATAATCACCATTTCTACGCAACTTTGCTCTCATACTTTTATCAGGCGCTGGGACTTTTAATTATTCGAGCGTATCTTTTCTTAGGAAAGATTAACAGTGTCTTGGCTTACGAATAGTGAAATAAGCAATGGATAAGCAATTTTTGACCCGTAAAAATTATAGTAGGTAATTCTACATATTTAGTACTCTACAGAAATATTGACCAGCCCATAGAGAAAGAAAAAATCTTCGCTTTAAAAAATAAGTTGTCTTGTTTATCAAATAAAAAATATTATGCTATTAAAAGTGCATTAACTAATTTTTATTTTTGTTTCAATTTACATGATTTATCGTAACCTTGTCGATAAAACTTGGACCACCATAAGATACACATTACTATTGAACGCACACATGCACACAGACTTTTTGGTTTCGCTAAAAATCCGCCTTTGTCATTCTATACTATACTACATTCTATGGACCAGCCATTCTGACGTCAGAATGGACGGTCAACCGTAAATGTTTTAATTCTTTTAAATTATGCAATAAGCAATTCTGCCATCATGCTAAGCAAATATAAGCAATTCATAAGCAATCTTTAGACACAGTTGCAAAGTTAAATACGACTGTTGACCGGCGATTCTGACGCTCACCCTCCGGCAGACTCCTTTCAAATGATCAGAGATAGGATAACACAATCAGTCAAATAACCAGATTTTAAGTTTTTCTAAATTTTATTGTTAACAAAAATTAAAACGTACAATTTTTAAATAAATTAAACTAAATCACTAAACATAGACAAGACTAATAAATAGGAGTTAACTCCCTTATTACAAAGACAAACAAATTAAAATAAATAATTAAAATACGTAGATGTTGCTACAATAAAACTCATCGTGTATTGTTGATGTGCATTGAGATACGAAAGCGTCTTGTACTGCAAATCTTGGAGGCATTCGTTGACATCCTGATGAAATGATGTGGCCCAAGAAAGGATGTTGCTTCGAAACAGCTGCTATGAAAGATCCTTCCAATGAGAGTGACAAAAAATATTTTCCTTTCTTAGATTTAACATCGTTTTCAGCATCAGTTAGTGTCGCATCGGCTTGCATTGCAGGGAAAGCGTATGGAGGTCCAATGCTATCAGAAAACACAGAAAAGTCATAAAACAGTAAAACGTGTGGGATTTCTGACCCATTTCTGAGGGGAATCCCTAGAGAATTCCTAGATTTATTACCATGAGGTAAGTTTCCAGCTAAGGATATAACATCTTTCACAAATGGCTTTTTATCGCTGTTTGATATGGTGAGTGAATCTATGCTTTCGTTATTTGTCACGTTCTTTATATTGGATGGAGATTCTATGAAGGTATTTTGATAGGGGGCATCTTCTATGGTGAGATCAGAACCATTATTGTTTAGAACGGCTAACGTAGAATTCAAATCAGGTGATTTGATATGAGGATTCTCCAACACTTCGCGTTTATTTCTGTGAGTTCTTATATTAGTAGGCTTGGGAGATATTTCTTGTGGGTATAACAAAGATCTTTTGAAAAATTCCTGCGTTTCGTTCAATATTTGATGGACAATACCATAAAAAGTTCTGACAAATTCGTTTTGTTCGTCTCGATCAATATTATTGAGTATATTTGCATATTCTTCGGGTTTTGTTCCCTTGTTATAGTGTTTTAGAATTGCAGTCATTCTACGATCAGGCATTTGATGTCTATAATACTGATTACTGAAGATATCAAGATCAATACCTATCCCACCGTTCTTCCAGACTGAAAACACTCTTGCATAGAAAGTCAGATAGCTGGGTGGGATTGTTCGCCACTTATATTTCAGAGGGGTCATTGCCATAAATTGGCTTAACGGCATAACGGTGATGTTCACGTTTGGATATTTTAATTGAAATTCTACTAATTCATATTGATTAAACGGGTCATACAGTCCATTATTATCTCTATTGGCATGGTATGGCATTAACTTGTTTATTATTCTTGAATGTCTTGAAGCCCTGTATCCAAACTGCATCGAATCATCGTTAAGAAAAAATACTTTGAAGCGTAATGATGAATATTGTGAAGCCATGCTGGATAAGTATTCGGAAAATCGGCTGAATTGGACAATTTCTCCTCTTTCGATAATGCGGTGGTAGAATACCTCGCTATCAAGTCCAGAAGAAGAGCAGTTCATCACAAAAAATGGGTGTTTACGAAGTACGCCAAATGTACCCAAGCCGTAGATGATGAGGACGAATATGCTTAGCAGCATTCCTGTCATCCAACATGCTGAAATAAGTTCTGAAAAAGAAAACATTTCAATGAAGAATATTGGTGAGATTCTCGATTCTCAAGTTTTTTGTTGTTGTAACCAGCACAGATGAATGCTGCAATCTTGCAATATTGCGATAAATCGATTCAGGTCAATAAAAACATGATATTATCATATTTTTCTATTAATCTGAAACTTTATCTCGGCTGCTTTGATTAAAGTAAAATAGCGGAAGATACGGCATGTCATACTAATTGTCAGCTAAAAAATGGCACTACTCACTACTACATACAAGATGACCCACACAGCTGTGTAACTTTACGCTACTAACGACAGAGACAAACCCATTTCTTACGACTGTAGTGCGAGCGAAACAAACGCGCGCTTAGAGATGTCTCTTGTCACGTTGACGTCTCCTTGCAATAAGAATCAAGAAGCGTCAGCAGACCAATCGGAGTGAAATTGTGTACCATGTTTTTTGTGAAAATTAATAAATTACTTGTTATTATTACTTTACTTTTTTGAAATGTCGAACGATGTTTGGCGTGTGTAGGGTTACCAAAAATAAAACAAAATATAAGTTTATTTTTGAATATTTATTGTTAAAACATGATTTCCTTCCAGTGAATGATTTCCAAGTTTAATTTATTTTGTAATGAATAACTACTTGGCCCGCTGCAGTTGCCATGATGAGTAGATGGCGCTGACGTCACGCAACGATGTATCCGTAAGAGACCTGCAATTATACAGATTAGGTGCGAGTGAATTTAAAAAAGCTTCATGTTAATACAGTCTTTTTTGTAACAAACTTGAGTAGATAATTATTTTATTGTTTACATTATTGAAGTTGAATACCATTTTACAAATAAAGAAGCAACAATCAATATCAGGTAAAAGTTAAATTATATAAATTTATTATGATCGACATTTTATGCTAACGGTACAGCGTAGACAAAATCTCAACAAGCAGCACATGTTGCGTTATGTGTCATCAATCATCATCATACCTAACTGGTCGCACATCAATGAATCGTATATTTCTATCTCGCCCTAAAAAATAGCCGTCAAAAAAAAGACTGAATTTACAAATAAATTTAAAAATTAAAGTTTTCGTGTACTTACCAGTGAAATGTCATTCCATGCGATTAGTTTTTCCTTTTAGAATGGTTTGGGCAACTTATGAAATCACACGAAGGCATTTTGGTTACGTTTAACCCGAAAAAATTATTATTTTCTCCTCACGTCACACGTCTCACATATGTCATCTGCGCACGCAATCCCGATTGCAACTGGAGGCAATTAGGCGACGGGGGCCTGATTTTAGCGGTCCACGTTCGAGTGGCGCGTCACCTATCTTCCGCTATTTTACTTTAATCAAAGCTCGGTTGTTTATATAAATGGCAGTATGTACCTGTAAACCTGTGTGACCTAAGCGACCACACGAATAGACTAAGTAAATTAATTTTGATTATTACCAGGCCAGCGTTCGTACCAAGACCGCTTTGATGTACATGTGACATTACAACCCGGGGCGGCCAAAGACTGGGGAGGCCGCCCGTTGTCACCGCCACCAGACTCCACTTTTAGCAGGGGGTACTGTTCGTCGTTTTTTTGTGGTGGAGAATCCACCATTATTTTCTCTGTAAAATAAGAAATAATGCGTCTTTAGGCAGCCTACTCGAAATCGACAATTCATGTTTTAGTACTACATGATCGGGTAATTAAGTGAACTGGCTATCTGCCCTATTAAAGTGTCAGTATTCTTGCGCTTGGAATGCCGTTGCCTATCTGAGAGAGAGTAAATTTTCATAACAAAAATCAATAAATAAATGTTTTACGCACCTTTTTCTCTGAAATTAATCCTTAGCTTTGTAATCGACGACTCAATTCAAATATCAAGACAAACAATACGAAAAATTAAAGTTGACGACGTTTTCCTGTAATTTTGCTTCAAAGATTCAATCAGATTCAATTTTTGTGCTTCCACTTTTAAATTCAAGTCAAATAAACATAAATGTCATGTGATGTCTTTAATTAAATGCCTATCACAAAGTGTAACAAAACAGTTTTTATTGTTATCGCCTAAGGGTGAAGACATAAAGAGGCAGGTAGCCGGTACCGACCTGTACCGACTGACTAGTGATGTGCTAAGTCATCTTTTTTAATCTTGAAATATCTTGGAAATTCGTTACGATAATGAAAAATCCAAATAAGGACCGACTAACACTAAAATATTGTTTAAAACAAGATTCAAATCGGGACTTGAGTCGGAAGAATCTCTATAAAGAATTTCAATTCCATGAAATAGCCAACTCGGCACATCACTAGTTAGTCAGTGCAGGTCGAGAGGTACCTATTACCCGCCACTTCTTCACCCTAACAATCGCTTGTTTGTAACCATGCTTGTAACTATACTTATATCACAGCAAGGAATAGTAAAGCTATCCTTTTAATTCAGCAGCATAACAAACAGAAATATAACGTATTTTATTTCTATAAAGAATTTAATTAAGTCAGTCAGAGTCAAATGGCTATTAGTCGCGGTAGCGTGTATATACCTTTGCTAAAATGCAATGAATGTTTGTCATAAGTAACACTTACCTACAATACATCTTTAAACTGTTACAATGCACACAGGGTAATGTTTACACAAGTAGTAAATATTTCCTTTAACCCATATTTGCCCAGTCGGCCGATAAATACAGACAGGTGTATGGTTTTTTATGACTCGAAAATTTTAGATTGAAAAAAAAAATGACAGCAAACATAACTTTGTTTTTTATAGTTTTTGTATGGAAGACAAAGCTATAATTTTGCGGTTAATGAAAATGTGCTATTTCCCAAAAAATACCGATTTGATCCTGGATTTGGTTTTTGCCAACCCTAAAAACTCTAACGACATCATATGGGACGGGATAACAATAGCTATTGTGTCTGGAATCTCGGTGCTTGACTAATTAACACGTAAATACTTAAGTCCAAAACTCGTGTGCCTAAAAATGACATCATAATCTATAAATAATAATCATCCCGCCCGTGCGCAATTTTTGGTTTCATATTTCATCTTTTAATCATAATCTTGGCGATTTTGGTACAAATTATTAACAATAATACACACCTTGACATGTAATTTTCGCTTAGTTTATTAAATTCAGTAATAACATCGAGAAGCACGTCAGAACGTGAGACAAATCGGTTGTTGAGTCAACAGAATTATGCCGTAAAGAAAACGCGTTATTATTCATCATGTAGGGCATATTCAGTATCGCTTCGAACACAATCGTGCTCGTAATAAAATTTTATTTAATTTTACTTTAGTATTTTTGTGAATTCACTCATGGTGAAAAGGATGTGCGTCAATGAGGTAAGATTATTCAATTATTGATCATCAGATCTAAACCTGATTTCTGATTTAAAAATTAAGAGAAAAGTAAGCCTTGAATTGTTTAATTATCAACGAAACCCAAACATATACGATAAGACTCAAAGCAAACCATAGACTTGGTAAACTACTTGAAAACTCGTTCAATATTTTTTTAGTGGCATAAAAATTTTAGTGTCATTGTCATTTATCCATTTCACAAAAAGTTTTACGAAAATATTAACATTGTTTTGATTTAATGGCAGGCAAGTAAAGGCAAGTGATGAGTGATTCATATCGTGAACAGCATCCGTTGCTCTACGAAGATTTGTCTGACGAGGAACAGTTCAGTCCACGCTCCCAGAGACGAATCAGACCTATGGTGCTTAAAACCCGAGTTCGGAACAAAGTGAAGGGTGCCGCGGCAATCATCAGACTTTGGCCAGGTATTTAATTATTAAAAAGACACTACATTTCTACCTTTATTGCGAAAATACGTTTAGTTTTCATACAGGATTTGATTACCTATCTATTATCAGAACTATCACATACCTATTTACAATCAAATTTATATCTGATGGCTCGAAAAGTTTCATCGTCATCATCGTTTATTCTTTTAGAGACTTGAGACTTTCATACCAAATCTTAGTACATTCTTTCAATGTGTAATAAAAGATGAAGCTGTACAAATATTTCTAATTGTAGAAGCAGAAGGTTATTATTTGTATGTACCATAAAACTGATTGTAGAATTTAAAAACAATTGACGATGATTTTAAACTTTTCAGAACACTGGTCGACTTCGGTTGCGTATTGGTGGATGGTGATCGGAATGATCGGGCTAATAACATTCGTCGTATATAACATTGTCGCTTCGCTTGCCTTATTACCACCTCCACCATTCAAGGAATTTCACATGCGAACTTTAAACGACCCAGCGAAATCATCAGCCGATAGTTCCCAGCCTTTCAATGTATACATGCATTTATTCGTAGAAAATGATAAAGAAGTGGATTTGAACAATTATTTGCCATACATAGAAATAATAGCCAGCAAATATCCTGATTTTAAATACCATTTACTTTTAGTTCTTAATGATACAACTTCAGAAACAAATATTTTAAGCGCCGAAGAAAATAACGAAAACGCACTAAACGCACTTTGGGCTAGGAATAGTGTGCATCGGTCTGCGAAAAATAATATTAATATTGAACACATAACTCTAAGTAAATATATGGATAAGTCTCCCTTGAAAGACTATTGGAGAAAGTTGCCTAAACAATTCATAGAATTTCTAACCAGAGCTGTTTCAATTTGGGATAAAGGAGGTATTTCTTTTAACCCCACGATACTAACTCCTAGGTCTCCAAACGCCATTTACATCGAAAAACTCCAAAACATCTTAAAAAACTTCTTTCACGTTTCCAAAAAGTCCACAAAAGAACAAAAAGTTTTCAAAAAATATCATAATAGTTTGAAAAAGAAAGTAAACAACATACGAGATATAATAGATGCTTTAGAGCACGATGACAGTGAAATTTTACTTCCCCACGATGAAGTAGATTCTCTTCTTAAGAAAGATGATAATGTTGAGCTCAAACATCCACATTTAGACGAAGGTAAGGCTCATCATAGCCGTCATCATCGACCAAAAGTTGACAAAGAAATAGGAAATATGACCACAATAGATGTTATCAAAATATCAGATTTCCAAGATCCATTAGTAATGGCTGAATCTAAGATAGCCAATGAATCATTTCCAATACCTGAAAATCATAAGAACGCGTCTTCTGGTGTTTTACCAATGTTTTTAGATTTTTTATTCAGAAACAATGTCAATAGTACACTCAAACGTGATACCGCCGAAAATCTAACAACTTTGAGTAGAAAACGCAAACATGTGATAATGCCTAACAATGAAAATGTAAATAGGACCTCTGATCAAGAAATAACATCTGTCAATCTTACCAGAGAAGTAGGGAAAGTAAATACCATCTCTGATGTCTCCAAAGATGTCCATGATGATAATGACAATGTTATTGAAACTCAAAAAGACATGACTAAAAACATGAATCAACTTACTATTGACTTGAAAGGAAATATAGTGTCATCCGAAATTTCATGTCATGCCTTTCTAGGGACGATGTTTAGTAACGCCGTCCATTCAAAACAACAAGAATCTCTAACCGACTTTATAATTGCTGAATTGTCTATTTTTTGCAAAGGAGTGCTGTCCTCCTGTACTGGAATTGATGTCATTATACTTTAGATTTTATTGTTATATTTATTGTTGTTTTGTTAAAATTTTGTATTACATTAAGATTTTCTAATAATAAATTAGATTATTAAATGTACTAACGGTCATTTGATTCATCAATTAGTATCATGCTTCATTTGGATTCCTTTGGGATTAGGTAAATAAAAAGCATTTGTTATTATTAAATTTAATAATTTTACTAAAATTAGGTCGTGCTCAAAATATTGTTTTAAATTTTATACAACATTTTGTCCACAAGCTTAAATAACGAGCGCACCTTAATATTATGGCAGTTGCAATAATTTTATTGCCTCTTAAAATACGAGTTTTTAAAAGACTAGATTAGCATAACACTGAAAATTGTGAAATTTTCATTAAACATGTGATCGTACGAGTACTATTTATTTATTTGCAATACATATTTAATATTTCCTTGGCTTAAAATTTGTAATTTTTCACTAACATGCACTTGTTTACCCTACAACTACTATTCATTTAATTACTCACGACCTACGTTACTTATCATAAATTATTTACAGTCGCTATGTCAGTGTATTTAAGTGTACTACATGCTAGTTATTGCAAGCTTTGAAACATATGTTTCAATTAACACTAAGCCTAAGTACATTCCTATTAACTTCTTCACTTAACTCTGGTATTTGTTGGTCCTTACTTGGCTATATTATTTTTCTCCACTGGTAGCTCCCATCGATCTTTCCAGCTTTTGTCAGATTGCTTACAGTCTCTCATGTGATTTTTCTTCTCGCATCTTTTGCTGATCGACCAATAAGTGTATCCTTCGGGACATCGATACACATAGCCTCTTAGTTTACCAGATTTGGTCGTCTCACACTTAAGGAATATTCCTGAACATTCGTTATCTGTTTCGTAAGGATAGTTCCCCGCATTAGAACAGGTGTGTTTTCCTCGACTTGCTTCAATCTGAAAATAAAATTGATTAATTAGAAAAGCTTGTTTTACTGCTCTGAATAATAATAGAATACTAGCTGTCCCTGCAACTGCGTCCGCGCGTTTTGAGGGAAGGGACTTCCCGTCGTAGCCTGATGTTCTATAGCTGATTTTTTAAATCGATCCAGTAGTTTTGAGATTATCGCTTTTAAACAAATAAACTTCAGATTAATAACATTAATATAGAATCTAACTAAAACAGGTATATCGAAAGCACTTACCGGTTCCTTGAAATTGTTTAATCGTTTAACTCTATGTCCTCGAGCTTTGGGACCATCGCATTTCTTATCTGATTTGTTTTCATCAACGCATTGCGTTTTACTCTCGTCATAAATTGTGTTATTCGGACATTTGAACATAGTAACTTTTACGTCATGACTATCATTGTCTTCTGTGCATTGATAAAACATATTACAGTATTTTGGATGTCTTCTAAATGAAGTTGGACAAACGTACAAGTACTGATCATCTTCAGTTTCTGGACAGTCTTTTTCAGATGAAGTTGCTTCTGTTGATGTCGTGCTTTGATTAGTTTCTGTTGTGCTTTCACTACTCTCCGTGGTAGAAATAGAAGTTTCTGTTGTTGTCTTTTCATGTTCTGTAGTGCTTTGCTCACTCGATTGTTCAGTGGTGGTTGACGACTGTTCAGTAGTAGAAGATTGTTGTTCTGTAGTTGTTGAATCTGTGGTATTATCTTCGGTGGTAGTAGCTTGTTGAGTTGTAGTGTGTTCAGTAGAACTAGACTGAGTTGTCGTTTCACTTGTCGTCATCGCTTGAGTTGTTTGTTCACTAGTAGTAGATTGATGAGTAGTAGTTTGATCGGTTGTTGTTGTTTGCTCTGTAGTAGTTTGTTCACTAGTAGTTGTTTGCTGACTAGGTGCAGTTTCATGTGTCGTTTGTTGTTGCATAGTAGTGGTTTCTTCAGTAGTACTTTGTTCAGTCGTACTAGCTTGAGTTGTTGTTTTTTCGCTAGTTGTTGATTGTTGTGTCGTAGTTTTCTCTGTGGAGGTAGATTGTTGTGTCGTAGAAGTTGTTTGTTCAGTGGTCGTTTGTTCACTGGGACTTGTTGTTTCCTGAGTGGTAGTTTTTTCAGTTGTTACTTGTTGCGTGGTTTGCTCACTTGATGATGATTGTTGTGTCGTAATTTCTTCCGTGGAAGATTGGGTTACTTCTGTAGTCTGCTCAGTCGTTGTTGATTTTTCAGTGGTTGTAGTTGTTGTTGATGACGTAGTTTCTTCTGAAACATTTCCACTTTGAGATCCACTACAATCACGCGGTGGGTAAACAGAGTCTTCGTGGTTGCATGTTTCTAGTTGAGGATCCCATATTGTGCCTTCTCCACAATCAAAGTGATAAATAGAAAATCGTTTTCCATCTCCATCCCAATCTACACATCTGTAAAATTTCTTACAATCATCTGGATCAGCGAAGAATCCAGCTTTTTCGCACTTCACCTTTTGGTTTTCAGGTTTTTTAGATGTGGATTCTTGTGAGCAGTTAGATGAACCTTGATTACCGTTTTCGGTAGTTCCTTGAGAACTTGGGGAAGTAGTTGATGATGACATGGAACTCTCTGTTGACGATGAATTATCTGAAGATGACTGACCATCTTCACCGTTCTGGCACGATGGGTTTACCACATTTTGAGGATGATTGCATGTTGTTACGTCCTGATCCCAGATAGTACCTTCACCGCAGGTAAAATCGTATTTAGTGTAACCACCTTTACCATTATCGACACATCTATAAAACTTCGTACAGTCTTGCGTATTACCAAAGTATCCTTCTTGATCACATTTATCGTTACTTGAACTTGGAGGTTTTGATGAATTTTCCTCAGTGCTACCTTCTGAAGTTTGTGGAGATCCTTCATTTTCATCATTTGGTTTTGATTGATTATTTTCATTCGTATTCTGACAGTTTTCAACTTCATTTATATGATTGCAAGTCTGAATGTTTGAGTCCCATGCAGTACCCTCACCACACGTAAAATCGTATCTTGTGTAAGCTCCCTGACCGTTGTCGACGCATCTGTAAAAACGGGTACAGTCATTTTTGTTTCCAAAAAATCCTTCTGAAGTGCATTCTTCGTCTGTTTCTGGTTGTTTACTTGAACTTTCACTGGGGTACTCGTCATCTTCTTTATCTAAAGATTGAGATTCTGTAGGAGCTTGGCTCGTCGACGAAGGTGATGTGGTCGATTTCTCTTCACTTGCAGTCGAAGGTTTAGCCGAAGAGCTGTCTTTATTAGAACAACTTGATATACCGTTATCATAATCACATGCTTGTATCTCCTGTACCCAAACAGTGCCTTCACCACAAGCAAAATCGTATTTGGTAAAACCACCTTTACCATCCTCAACGCAACGATAAAATTTATTACAATCCTTGGTATTTGCGAAGAATCCTGCCATTGTGCATTGGTCGCTTTCAGGTTCAGTAATAACAGAGGGTTTTTGAGTGCTTTGACTTTCTTGGGTGGTAGCCGAGTCAACTGGCTCTTTTGTAGGAACGCCTGTTGTACTTGTAGAGCTCATAGTACCAGTGCCACATTTGTTATTATTGTTTTCATGATTGCATGCTAAAATTTCTTGATCCCATATAGTTCCATCTCCGCAGGTAAAGTCGTATTTTGTAAAACTGCCTTTACCATCATCTACACATCTATAGAATGTTTTGAAGTCGTTAGGGTCACCGAAAAATCCTTCATTTTTACACTGGGTTTCTGAAGTTTGTGGTTTTTGCGAAGTGAAAGATGTGTTATCGCCACTTGTTGACGACGATACAGAAGTTCTTGTTGTAGATTCTGTTAACATTTCATCCTGTTCAATACTAGGTTTATTAGTCGTCGATCCAGGAGCCTGAGTTTTACATTGACTGTTTGACGATTCGTGATCACAAGCTTGTATATCTTGATTCCAAACGGTTCCTTCACCACATGTAAAGTCGTATTTAATAAATCCACCTTGCCCATTATCTACACATCTATAAAAATCCTTACAGTTATTTTTGTCTCCGTAAAATCCTCCTTGTGTACATTGGCTACCAGAAGACGTAGGCGATAATGTTTGTGAACCTGTTGATGTTGATGTGGTTTCGGTTACTGGCTTTTGATACCCTTGATCTTCACCTTCTGTTACCGTGCTCGTTGATGGTGATGTAGCCGGTTTTGTGTCACTATTATCATTATAGCTTCCTGGTGTAGAACAATGGCCACTTACTGCCCATGGATGGTTACATGCTTCTATACTCTGATCCCACACAGTGCCCTCGCCACAAGCAAATTCGTATCGGGTATAACTTCCACGACCATCGTCGACACATCTGTAGAATTTTTTACAGTCCTGAGTGTCACCCATAAAACCACTCGCTGTGCAGGCTTTGTGTGTACTTGAAGACGTTGTAGTTGTGGTCGAAGAAATAATACTTGTTGATTGCGACGCTTGATTTTCTTGCCCGTATCCTGCATCATTATTGTCTTCGGGTTCATAGCTTTGTGTCGATGAAGACGCTTCTGGTTCTTTATGAGTTGTAGTCTCTTCTTTATGAATATCTTGAGGTGTATTTCCACTGCATTTTTCAACAGCCCAAGCGTGATTACAGGCTTGTATTTTAGAATCCCAAACTGTCCCCTCTCCACATGTAAATTCGTATCTAGTGTAACCGCCATTGCCATTGTCAACACATCTGTAAAACTTTTTACAGTCGTTGTTATCTCCCATGAAACCGCTGGATGAGCATACATTTCCAATATTAGAGTTGGAAGTAGATGATGGTTGATATGTTGTAGATTTCATGGTTGTGGTACTCATAGTAGAAGATGTAGAAGATACTATTTCATCTTGCTGTGGTTGTTGCCCGTACCCCGTATCATAATCATCATTTTGTGGAGGTGCTTGAGATGCCGTTTGAGCTTGTGTGGTTTGTACACTCGTTGTAGTTGTTTTTTCAGTTTGTTTTTCTACCTCAGCACTGTTACCACACTTTTCAACTGCCCATGCATGATTGCATGCTTCGATTCTTTGATCCCATACTGTTCCTTCTCCGCACGTAAACTCATACCGTGTATATTCTCTGTTTCCGTTATCCACGCATCTATAAAACTTTTTACAATCTTTGTTGTCTCCCATAAATCCACTTGATTTACACTCATTATTGCTTGTGCTTTGTGGTTCCTTATTTACACCTGTAACTTGTTCTATTGGTTTGTTAGTAGTTGTTGATATAGGCTGATTTCCGTATGGAATGTCATTAGTGTCATCTGGTTCTGGTTCAACAGATGAAAAATAACCTTGAGTAGTACTCATAGTTGATAACGTTGATAAACTTTCTGAAACTTGAGTTGTACTGGTCGTTAGTATTGTTGAACTTTGAGTAGTGGTTTGAGAAGAAACCTTTCCCCCACATTCTTTAACGGCCCATGCATGATTACAAGCTTCAATTTTTGGATCCCATACGGTTCCCTCGCCACAAGAAAATTCATATCTAGTAAAACTTCCCCTTCCATTATCAACACACCGATAAAACTTTTTACAATCCTCAGAATCTCCCATGAAACCACTTTCTGTGCATTCATTATTGGAAGCTGATAGAAGTGATTGTTGTGCATTGGATGGTGTGGTTTTTGACGTACTTGTAGATTGACTTATTTGTGTCTGAGCCTGGCTGGAGTCTTTCGAGTGATCGATTTGTAGTTGGGTCTGTACTGCTTCGTTTCCATAGTTCATCTGTGTTTGTGTTTGACTAACTGCATCTCCATGACTTATTTGGGTTTGATTTTGTATAATCTCAGGTTTATCGGACGTTAAACTACTACCGTAGTTGATTTGAGTTTGATTTTGAATAACTGAACCATTACTGATTTGGGTTTGTATCTGTGTTACTTTTGAACCATAATTGATCTGCAATTGTGACTGTGTTGCCAAATTTGTAGTTTGGGTCGTTGAGGTATACTCCAATGAGGCGGCCTGAATTTTTTGATGAGTTTCACCATTTACGTAGTTTCCTCTACCACATCTTCTCCGTTTGACAGCCCACGCGTGGTTACAAGCTTGTTTATCATCATCCCAAATCGTAGGATCGCTACACATAAACTCGTACCTTAAGTATCCACCCCTTTGGTTGCTTATGCACCTGTAAAACTTACGACAGTTTTCACTGTCACCAATAAATCCATCTGTTGTACAAACGTCTGCAGACTGCGAACTAGATCCTGAATTATGAAAACTGATTTTAGCTGTAGTTGAAAACAAGTTATGCGGGGACGGTGTGAAAGATGCAATAGGATATTTAGAATCTGTAAGTTCTCTTTTTATCGAGGACGTTTTTGGTGATTTGTCCTGCTGTTTATCTATAAAAAGGTTAGAAGTTGCACCATCAGGACTTAAAAACTGTTTTTTTGTCGACATCCATGGATATTTCGATGTTACAGTGGAAGTATCATGACGTCTCGTAGAAAATTCATATTTTCCTGTATTTTCTGAATTCTTAGTACTCAATGGAGATGGTAATTCTCTGCTTATTTCGTTATCAAACGATATCTCGAGTCTGCTACTTCTTCCACCACATTCTAGTCGCTTTGTGTTTTGAGGATGGCTGCATATTTCTTTATCTGGATCGTAAATTGTTCCTGGACCACATTGGAACTGAAAATAAAATACAAATTGTAAGATTTCAATTTGCCTCTCGAGTGGATGATAGAAATGCTTTATTGCGTTAAATAGAGTTACCTCATTTTAGGTAAAAATATTTTTAACAGAGCTATCATAACATAGAAACAGGAAAAAGGACCCTATCATATTTGACGAAAAAATTGGCATTTTCCTATTTTTTTTAAACTAAATAAATTATGTATAAGGTGTTTTTCTATAAACGGGTGAAACTTTACCAGAACTTCAAATTACTTCAGAGAAACCGGGCCCTATCATTTTTTTTAAAAGCATCCTGTGTCTAGTCTGAAACATCCCAACGTCATCACCTCTCTCTCTTTTCCCTCATTTCCACAGGTCATGACGTTGGGATGTTTCAGAATAGAGACAGGATGCTTTTAAAAAATTTTTTTTTGTTAGGAAAAATTAAAAAAAACTAGCCTGTTTTTAAGAAAAAAAATGATAGGGCCCGGTTTCTCTGAAGTAATTTGAAGTTCTGTAAAAGTTTCACCCGTTTATAGAAAAACACCTTATACACGGTGTTACTTTGCATCCTTGCCATATTCACAGAGGTAACTATATTACGGACACTGAACTCAAATTATTAAAGAAATAGTGACCTAAAATTTTGATTTTTAATTTTGGTTATTTTATTTTATCGACAATCTGTTACGCACACCATTAACTATCGACGCGCATACACATCACTGTTGACTGTTCTTTGGAACGAAAGAGCCACGGCGATTGCACTCTCTTTCTAACATCAAATGCCGGCTAGGCCACGCCCACTTGGTTTATTCCACTTGCGACTTTTGCACGTGCAAGAAAAAAATGATGTATACCAATGTGTACTGCAAAATCAAATTTTCCTAAAACTTGTTGAGCTTTATTTATGGGAGTGTCTTGTTTATCTTAAGTTGTAAGTTCTGTTCCCTTCTTTTATCTCTTTGAATATGGCAAGGATGCAAAGTAACACCGTGTATAATGTTAAAAGCAACATGTCAACTCTTAAAGATTCCTACGTTATAGCCTCCGTCTCTGCCATTTAAACTACATTTTTTCTTTTTTTAGTAAAAAAATAATAAAACAAAATTTACGGATAAATTCGCGATAAATTTTGTTTTATTAAATGTGTAGTATTCGCGTAAACTTCAGAAACAAGTTAAGTAAAATGCTATTCTAAATGCTAAGAAAATACTAATCTTGATCTCAAATTTTCTTGAAAACTAGCGTATAAAACCATTTTTTATACAAAACATATTCACTGTGCTAAATCTGCCCTTATATATTTTCACTTAAAAAGACGTGACCTTATTTAACGGAATGTGCGAATGTTTTGCTAACTTTCAGGTAATTTGGCAAGTTTACATAGTTACAGATTTACATATGTAAATATATGATTGTTACGTTTTAGTCAAAGTGGTGCTATCAACTCAATTTTGTTGAATAGATATAATGTTTCCAGGAGTTGGAGTGATTCTAATATGAAGCAAGTGGAGGCAGGTGAAAGACTTACCCTGAACGATAGATATCTTCCATTCCCAGTCCTCATACACCGATGGAAGACGCTGCAGTCAACAGGGTCAGCTTGAAAACCATCTCGTTCACATACTATTGGTTTTGGCCTGGTGCCGGAGTATAGTTTGATTACTCTCTTGTTAGCCCTTGGCCCACGAACGTCGGGTGAAGAATCTGAAATTATTTGAGAAGTACCTCATAAATATGGAGCAAAAACTCTGGAACATACATACACGTACGTTTACTAGGTATTAACGCTTTTCAGAACTTCTATCTGTCGTATCTTTAAGATAATATCTTTTAAACTACGTATCTAAATGTTGTATTCATTAATAGACAGAATGAATCAAGATATCATTGATATTATTATAAATGCAGACCGCTTGCAACTGGTCGCTATGGTAAACGAGGGAAGCTGATGTTTAGTAGTGGACGTCATTTGATGGTGACAAGCTGCCCGCTATGACTTAGCACGGGTTAACATTCCGCTGGTTTTACAGTCGGCGCTGACCGTCCAAAATGTATGAACCTAAGCGGGGACAGCGGTCAGTTATCATCATTCTCATGGGGTGCCATCATCAATTGAAGTTCGTAGGTTAGCATGTAGAAACCAATGCGGTTTTGAGCCGCTCTTTCAGCTGGTCATATAAAGGTAGCTTGGTCCAGTCTTTGATGTCATCTATCCATTTTCTGGGTCGGCCTGGTACAGCGGTCACTGCTGACAGCGATTTCCATATATTTCGGCGGTTCGACGCCGATGGTCAGCGTGATTGTAAAACCAGCCTACGCACACCACACAGATGTGGAGACGGGGTGGGTATAAGTAGTTTTATATAAATGCCTCTTACATTATTCTACATATACAATAGTACGGCTATCTTAAAACGTGAATGAGTATTTCGTAAAAAAACTGAACAAACCATTTCTGGACAAGTCCGTTCCTTTCGTGGATATAACTAGTAAGAGTGGTAGAAGGAATCCTGCCAGCTTCCACCCCATGATTGCTGATCCTGTTCAAGTATTGTGCTATGAAGGCATGTCGTTTAAGTCTCCGGGATCTGTAACAAAAATAAAACTTTAATTAATATACAAATACATAAAAACGAAACACATAATCTTCTATATAAAAATAAGTCGGCTTTTCCTCCCTGACGCTATAGCTCCAGAACGCACGAACCGATTGCCACGGTTTTGTTACTTATAATTATTACTTGATTGAAACTGTAGGTACATTCAACCAAACCCTAATGGATTTAGTTCAAACCAGTAGAAACTATTGTAATATGTTTTTTTATGGTGAATATATAAATAAAAATAAAGCTTTACAAATGTAACGTTTGATCACAGAAAAAACAATATTCTAGTAAATAACTTACACTAAGGGCCTGTTCTGTTTCACCATCGACAAATAAGTACTAACCAACAAAAAATTTAAATATCAAACATCATTCTGTATGAAGAAGTGGACAGATAACACTAATGGGAAGGCTTATGCCACTAAACCCCAAAAGAAAATCCACTTTTACCCCAAAACGTTTTAAAGGGAGGATGATAATTCTCAATTTTGGGGTTATAGAGAAATGAATGAAGGTATGTATTGTAAAATTGGGGTCAAGTGGCATAAGCCAATGGGGACTTATTCAAACATCGTGAAACACCCTAATTAATCATTATGCAAGAAAAAGGCACAAGAGCTATAACGGTAGTTCAGCCATAGCATTTTCTTTTTTTAATATTAGCTATTTTATAGAACTCTAGCTAGGTAGTTCAATTTGTCATCATAATACAAAAGGAAATGCAAAGTTCAAGTTTAGAATTGAGGTCATTACCGCGAGGACAAGCAAATTGAGTGCACTCCATCGACACGATCTTGGCAGAGATCACCAAAGCTGTACAATCGACGTGATAAGATTTTATCGTGAGATCGATAGTGAAAATCCGTAATAAAAATCCCGTTTATAGTGTCTCAAATTCCGCCTTTTGGTCAGTTCCTTACCATCTCATTTGTGTTGTGTCTTTTATTACGGTGCAGTGTTTTACAGTAGACGCCTTTTAGACTTGTATTGAGCCACTTTATTATTTCCCAAGCCGACGCATACTTCGATTTTAGAATACCAAAAAGTCCCCTCCCTACCATTATTTTTAACCCTAAGGTAGGTACTAATATTTTAAAAGTTAAAGTTTGTGAGGCTAGATAAATGTTTTTTGCTTCTTTACGCAAAAACTACAAGATGGATTTTTATGAAAACTTACAATAATATAGCTCATACTACGTCCTAATTATACACAGGTTATAATTAATTGTGATATTTTTTGATATGCGACATTTACGCATGTGAAGCGGCGAAGAGCCACTAGTATATGATTAAATTAAAAGTATCTAAAACTTCCTCTCACTTTGAGTGAGTAAGAATCAGTGTCGTATAGTAATACTTAGTACTGTTCTTATTTCATACACTTGCTTTGACATTTTATACGTTATGCTGAATTAGAGAAACATACTTCTTCGTGTGAAATATTTAACGGCACAACGCAACATTCACCAGAGCATGTTTTTGCATTGAAACGCCCACAAGATTACTTTGCTTACCCATCGTCCAAGCTATCTGGAAAGCCGGAAACATTGATGCGAGTATTGAACTGACAAGCCATTGCGTAATATTGTGGTTCTCGGACGATCGATACAATAAAATAATTATATTTAGGTACTTAAACTTGATTACATGATAACAACTAAAGCTTAGTTAGTCAGTTGGTGCAACTATGCTTTACGTGATGTTGGACGTGACAAGCGTAACATAGCTCCCGATACTATAGGGAGTAAAATAGTGTTACCGAAGCTTGAGGTGCCCATGTACTTATAATTATTATTTAGTATGAGCATACAATGGTACCATCACCAGCGTTTTTTTAAATAAAATGGTTTCGCTCTTTTCTATGAATAGACCAGACGCAGCATAGACAGAGACAACGAAATAGAAGAAACAACAAACAACCCGGCAAACCATTTAAAACCGACCGCTAAAAACAGGAGTTCCATGTTCGTCGTTTAGAGCGTGTAGGTATTATTCACTTAGTAATCCCTTCGTAAGTGGGTATTGAAAGCCGATACAAAACGAAATGCAATTGTAGGTCAAGTGCATCTACTTACATGCCACAATGTCATCGACCTCATTTGGCAATGCATTGCTTACGTAAGTGATATAGTAACACACTTTAACGTTCCGAATTCGATAACACCAGCAAATACAAAACAGTTGCAGAATATACATAATTGTTTTAAAGATTGTATTTTTGGTTTGTTTATTCAATCACACTCTTTTTCTGCTTTGCCTTTTTCCTTTTAATTTGGGGTCGGCCCTTCTCGTTTTAAGGCGCCAAGATAGTCATTCTTAAGTTGTTCATTCCTCCACCTGAGCTCGATCCAATAACACTATCATTATTATATTGTTGAATAATTATTTAGATCTATCTAACAACACTGAAATTTTTGCGTTAGTAGAAGCGTACATACTTGAACGCTGTATCATTCCACTCCATTTTTATGGTTCGGCAGTAGTGGAAAAAACTTTGTGGACCAGAAGATTTAATAGTACCAAGTAGTATGACGACTTGACCAGCTTTGCGAGAGATTGGGTATCAGGGTGTTATCCAATGGTGGAGGGTGTTATGGGACCTTTGCCCAACAGTGGGGTGAAATAAGATGATTTTAAAAAAGTGCGTTATCGATAGAGGATTATGTAGTGACCTTCAGGTATAATATAATATAATTAACCTCGTGTGAAACTATAATCAAGAAGAATAATACTTTCAGCTTAGTATTATTAGTAGTATTTTGTCTACTCTACCATATGGTAGGAGGGACTTACAATAAAATCATAATTATCAAATAGTTACTCAGTACTTAATTTAATTTGTTAGTGTAAACACATAACTTGTTTCATTTCTATAGACTGGCCAAAAATAAAATCATTATAATAAATAAATTAAATTATTACCCACTCAGCAAGTATTGCAAATGTTCCGACACTCATTCAACTTTCTGCATTTCCAAGCGATTGACTGGTAGAGAATGCCCTAAGGCATTAAGTCCGCCAATTGTACAACTTACAGAGCGATAAAATTTAAATAAATAAATAAAAACCCAGACATTACTTTGCACTTTAATCTCACAGCTCGCTGCAAAATATTCTTACCATTCCAAATACCATATTTTCCCATAGCATGACTTCTTATCAATACAAATCGATAGAGCGTATCCCACAGGGCAACTTGAGGTTACCACCCTACCAAGGACACCGACTTTATTTTTACAGTGCCAATCGTAAATTGCCGGGACCATAAAATATAAACAGCAATTTAATTGGATGGAGCCTCAATTACAATCAACATCCATTATTTTTCATGTGAAGCGAGATGCGTTTGATCGTTCATGGTAAGAGGCATGCCGTGTATTTTTTCTGAGTTAATAAAAACTGCGATGCTGTGATACGTTTACATAAACGTCGGGAGACTAACTTGAGTCAAAAATAAACTACTTGGACATGGGTTGTTAAGCCCGTGCTCCATGCGCACTATTCACTTCACTTTTATTTTAGCGTTAATTGAGGTTACTTCCATTTGCGACAAAGATTAACTTTATAATTAGTCACTGGAGATACAATCTGCGTGTGTTCTATACGCGGTTAATTAAAGTGTTTACCTATATTAATATTTTTTTGGGCTGAAATTACGAGGTGTGGTCCAAAAGTTTCTGGCCAGAAAAATTTGGCGGCTTAAAATAAAATAAAAAATATGTCATCGCGATTGTCATTTATTCCGCTGTTTCGTGTATGATTTTGGTGTTTCTGTTGCTTGTGGTTTTGATATTACGGCGCTTAAACTATAGGAAGTTAGCAAATTTTCGATATGCTCAAATTGGAATATCGTTCCGTGATCAAATTCCGGACCAAGGAAAGAATCGGTCCAACCGATATAAAAAAAATGTTAGATGCCGTGTACGGGGATTCTTCTCCGTCGTTTTCCACCGTTAAATAATGGCGTAAGCAGATTCGTTTAAGACGGGAGTCCGTTGACGACGAACCTCGCTCCGGCCGGCCTGTGGCAGTACTCACCGAGGACTGTGTCAAATTTGTGGAAGAGGAAGTTCTGAGTGATCGAAGACTTGAGACTAAAGAAATAGCGGCAAGAACCGGGTTTTCGAAAACTTCAGTACTTAGGATTCTTCATGAACATCTTCACATGAATAAAGTTAGTGCTAGGCGGGTACCCAAACTTCTTTCGAGCTTGCAGCGAACATAGCGAAAAGCGTGTTCTCAAGAAGCTTTAGACGCGTATAGGCGTTACGGAAAAAGTTATTTGGAGTTGATTGTTACGGGAGACGAAACCATGGTTTTGTACTATGATCCCCTGTCCAAAAGGGAATCGATGGAGTGGCGTCGTCTTGGTGAAAAGCCGCCTAGAAAGGCCAAGGTAACGCAATCCACCAAAACGATAATGGCAACGGTATTCTGGGATTGTTACGGAATACTGATGATTGACATAAAAGAAAGGAATACCACGGTAAATGGCAGCTACTACGCTACCTTTATTGAGCAGTTATGAGAGGCGATCAAGCAGAAGCGACGTGGAAAATTCAGTAGAGGTGTGCGCCTTCTCCACGATAATGCTCCCGTTCACACTGCTGCAATAGCCAAAGGTGCTGTAGCAAAATGTGGCTTCGAGGAAATTCGCCACCCTGACCTGGCCCCAAGCGACTAATATTTGTTTTCAAGACTTAAGGCAGACTTAAGGGGAAGACGGTTTTTTTCGGATGATGAAGTGGCTCAAGCGGTTTTCGCCCATTTTGAGGACAAAACTTCAGAGTATTTTTTTAAGGGGATAGGAATGCTTATCAAGAGATCTGCAAAGTGCATTGAAATAGAGGGAGACTATACAGAAAAATAAAAAAGGTTTTGTAAATATATCTACTTGTTTTCATTGTTAGGCCGGACACTTTTGGGCCGCACCTCGTATATAGTATCTTCAGAAACTATTTAATTTGGCCTTTTTGACGTTTGACGAGGAATGCTTTTTTGACGTTTTAAGTTTTTACACAAAATGTATGGAACCAATTTCAAAGTTCCTAACTGCGACAATTAAATTATTTTCCTATACATTTTCACTGAGTAGCTAAATTATAATAACCTTACATTGCCCAGGCCCTCTAAGTTTTATAAAACTTTAGTTTGTTCTTTGATGCTGACAGAGACAGAAAGAAGCGTTAACATTTTGATATCGGGTTAGGTCGGGATATCTGGCACGCAAAAGTAAGCCTCCTAAATAAACCTATTCGATTGGTTGGCTCTAATACGTAACCTGTTTGCTTACTCATACCTTTGTCCATAAATAAGTAAATACCTATCTGCATTTCATCTCAGTTTAACTCAGGCAACAACAACAGGCAAAATAACTATTACGAGAATTCACGCAATAAAATTGCTTCGATACAATTTATGTCATTGTAAAAAATGTGGCTGAGTACGCGCAAAAATAATAGACTGTTTTTAAAAAAGGCACCCGTAGTAAGGCCCCGGGTTATTCTCAACGGATTCCTGATGCTGCCTTGGGCGATTCCTTAAAGGTCACATGTGAATAACCAGGCATACACGGGAGAAACAATCGAAGAGCGATCTGATTTCAAAGTGGGTTCTGTACAACGTCAAATGAAATTATTATTTTAAACTGTCTGTATGTACCGAAGCATCTAAACCAGTTTTATAGTATTTCATATCGGTGGTCATTCGCCATATTAGTATTGAACTATTAAGGACACAGCTGCCTTACCAGTTACCACCTTAACTCTTTCACGGACAGTAACCGCCTATAGGCGTGATAACAATAAATTTTCTATTGTGTCTGGAGTACTGTCCGCAAAAGTGTTAAGCAAAATTCACTTGCAACTCACGACCGTATGTGTGTCGTGTGTGCAAGCGAGTTCTATTTTAAAGTGGTAGGCAGTGTTCTCGATCGCACATGAGTGTTCACCAACTTTTAAATGCGGAACGAACCCTGAAACAAACACGATAATTACAACGAGATGCAACAAATAGTTTAGTCTGAACTAGTCTGGTGCCCAGCTGGTTTTGGTCAGTCATCGCTGGCACACTGACTGCTGGACTGGTTTGCGCAGGTTTATCATTATGTATGTTATGCCAGGTAGAGTCATCTACTTATTTGGAGTTATAATATGCAAAGGGGTAGGGTTTTATTTTTAATTGTAAAGGGATATTTCTGTGCTTAATATTCTGAAGGATTATTTAAGGAGGTTTTCATCAAGTAGAACATATTATTTAGAGAGCTCTCTTTTTGTTCTACAGATAAGTACTAGAGTCAGTTCGGTTCGGTCCGTTTATTTGTTGAAATAACGCAACAAATCAAATCAGTTTGTTAAAGTTTGTTTATCTCCACAACCGAAGTCACCTAAATGTGTCCACATATAACTTCTACATTTTTTTAGACGATACGTACAAACAATTGATTGAGAAAGGCTAGCATATCTATCAGCCAACCTTCTAACCTGCATTACAGAAAGAAAACTAGTACTCCTCTCGATGATCAAGTATGTTTAAATAAGTATGTAGAGTTTTTACAGAAACACCATAGTAAAAGCCTATTTATTTAGTGTACCTACACTACGTAGTGTGTGCTACGCGTTATCCTACTACTATTATAAAGGCGAAAGTTTGTAAGTATGGATGTATGGATGTATGGATGTATGGATGTTTGTTACTCTTTCACGTAAAAACTACTGAATGGATTTGAATGAAACTTTACCACATTATAGCTTATACATCAGAATAACATATAGGCTACAATTTTTGAGGTTTCTAATGTGAGGTCGTAAAAAAACACATTTTTTGCGCTACTAGACGGGACGAACCTGAAGTCCACGCGAACGAAGTCGCGGGCAAAAGCTAGTATTTAATAACCACGGTGAAGGACGTTCATGTTATTATGGTCCATCGATGGAAGTTCAAGTGAAGTATGTAATTAAGTATTAGTGTATCCTTATTATTATAAGTTCCAACTTCAAAGCTACCGGGAGATCGACTTTTTGATGATCTGGAAACTACCAATTAACTTGTAAGTATAAGGTCTAATTTCAAAGTTTGATCTAACGTACTTTTAAAGTCGTTATGAACGTATCTACTCTGTCATAATAGACTATGTAGATATATAAGTGTTTCACCAATGCCTATGAAGATGTATAAATAAGGCCAATATGTAATTTAATTAAACAGGTACAGGTTAAAGGCTATACCTGTGGAAGTAAGTGCACTCGAAACAATCTAACAAGTATTTATTTCAGTTGCCGGAAAACAACCCTCGCCTATGTTACGTATATACATTGTAACGACGGCCATCTTAATAAGCACCTTCAAACAGAATATCTTCCATTTACTTTGACAAGTTGTAGCTTATTGATAGTGAAATTTCATAAGGCAATTGTTACCCGATGCGGTGCGAACGTAAACGTAATAAATAAGATATTCAACCACTTTCAAAGGCGAAGATAAAACAGGTTCGCAAGAGATTCCCTTTCCAGAAGTCGTGGTCAGAACGGCATTCTTGTGGTGAGCTGATGGTCTAAGATAATGGTGTCTAGGAATACATTGCGACTTCCCTCCGGATGATGGTAACAAAAAACCGTAACACTAACTTGATATGCTCGATAGTATCTTGGTATCTCGTTAGCATCTTACTATAGGTAGATGCAAAGGTTGCTAGCTTTTATAAGGAGTGAAAACTGATCTTATTTTATAAATCCTCATATCAGTGCGAAAATATCGGTTACCTTTAAGTACTCTACGTGCTGACATTCTATTTGCACTTCTTTTTGCAACGTCTCCATTCATATGAAACTTTAACTTCAATTAAGTAGGTTAAGGATTTGTGTCCTTTTTTAATTAAAAGTGTAGTTACATGTTTTACTAGCGGCCTGTTTCACAATGTGCTTATAAGTTCTAAGGTTAGCGTAATCTGCCCAATATTTTATACGAAATGACTTTCCATATTTGAATTATTAGTTGGTTAATGCTTATTTGTCGATGATAAAACAGGGCCATAACCTCTATTACTACGGAAACGAATAGAACCAGTGGTTAACCCTTTACTATTATGCAATTTCATGCGGGCGCTCGAGATAGCTGACAATCCGACATTTCTGCAACTCATCATACAAGTCTTGACTCCCACATATTGAAGAATCACTGGACATAATCTTCAGAGTCCTGCGCACTTGAACAATAGTAAATAAATCGTTCTTACGGAAATATCTTAGACGCAACCCTATAGAAATGCCATTCAACTTTTAGGTTTCAATACTCGAATCGTGACTTTATCTGTTTCTACTCGTAGGTAGGTACCCAAAGCCACAAGTACGACGATTTTGTATTATTTGAAAATAATTAAGAAGATAATGTTCGCAGTCTACCAACAAAAGTAAATAGGTGCCTAATGTGCCAGCTTTAGTTTATCTAAAAAATCTTGTGCGGAAAATGCAAGGAAAAAATGTCAAGCTCCCAGCCTTTTACAATTTACTATACATTTTCTATCAAAATAGCATTCTCTGAACGGTCAAACTAAAGTAATGAAAGGATGTACGATGTGCTGTATGTACTAAGTCTTAAAATACCTGCCCATTAATTAGATACGAGAACATTGCATTAAATTGACGCGAAGGATCTAGCTTTTATGCAATTTTATGTTGCTAAGAGAAAAGAATAGCCTCATATTTAAAATAATTGTGCGTTGACATAAACATAGTAGCATTTCCATAATGATCGTCTATAGACGGGTTTTATAGGATCAGACCAGCCTGCAACACGTTGAGAAGTGTTATGGGAGGCTCTCGGCTCATCATCATTACGGACTGCGCACAAGCATGAAAATAGCATGGACGATAATGCGCGTAATTATTACGTTTTTTTGTTCGTCCTAATGGGGATCGCAAATTTGCAACGCTTTTTAGACGAATTAAATTCCATCTAGAAACATAATTTGCCAGTAAATAAGTAGGTACTTAGAAACAGAGTTTGCGTTTTTAAAGTTTAAGAAAATTGGCTCTACAATTGTTGAGGGTGAGGAGGATTTCAGGAACTAATGATGTGATCTGCTAAAATATACCTAAATATGAATTTTATGTGAAGTTCATTTATCAAGGAAGGCAGGACAGGAACTCAATGAGCTCATTCCACCAGCTCCCTTCTATCATTGCTCATCTAGACGCACTGCGGGATACCACCTTTACTTAGTTGACATACCACTGATTAGAACTAAGCGCTTTTCGTCAACTCTTATAATGCGCACTGCAAAAATGTGAAACTCTCTACCCGCATTTGTTTTTCCAATGGATTATAACCCCTAAAATTTTTATAGACTCTTATTTTAGGGCCTGGGAAAATTGAACAGGCTTTTTCTGAGTGAGCTACCTCCATCTTCGTCTCTGTCTATGCCACGTTTGGTCTAGTCTGGAGACAAAAAAGGCTATAGAAAAGGCTGTACATATAACATCACATGCTACGATCTAACGGGATGGAGATAATACAATAAGAAATCGCACAAACAAAGTCACAGGGAATCGCAAGTAGTTTTCATACTGAAAAAAAACAATACACTTACACATTGGTAGTCTTAGCAAACAAATAAGTTTATTTGTTATACCATAAATAGTTATTTATGGTAACTAGTCATCATAGGAACTTGCTGATTCAAGTATGGCATGTCCAATTAGGTTAAACGTAATTTGCTGTGTATAAAGTTCGTGATAAAAATTGCATGATTGATCGAATAATACATAGTGGACATTATCAGTACTGCTGCCTCTTGACACCCTATTCTACTATCGAGCGTAATTACTTAACATAAATTGAAATAATTTAAAAAAACTATTACTTCTTATTTAAACGACAATAATTGCAGCTCGATTGTTATGCAAAGTAGATGAATGGCAGATTTTTTTTTCAACTCTCAGCCTATTTTGATTTGAAGTAAAATGTATGCCGTTTGAAATGTTTCTCAATGACTCATATCATTAATTTTGTGACCTAACAAATCTAAATTTACTTATTTAAGTTTGAAACAAACATGGTCCGTACTATGTAAGCCACTTTAATCGTTTTTTCATTAAACCGGCCACCCATCATCTGGCCGTAGTAACGAGTTCACGGCTTCTCAATGCCAAGGCTACGGCACTGTGTGCACGCAACACTTGCATAAGCAATTTGTTTTACACTGCTCGGCTGCTTTAGACTATCTGATTGAATGGATCTATGCATTTAGTACGAAAACAAGAGACGATCGTGCATCGGGCCGAGCTAACTCAGGTTTAACGTTTAACTCATTATTCTGTTGCAGTTGCTGTCAGTCTTTTTTTTAAATGCTAATAATTGAGACTGAAAAAAACGTTGACATTTAAACCTTAGATTAGATAGTTAAATCTTAACTGATTGTTAAAATATTTGTAAAAATATTTTCCTTCAGATATTGTGAGAGCAATCTCACAGCATTGATGGTGTCACGCAGCCTACGCGTTAAAAAAAAGCACTTGCAAAATTCAACAGGCTTGTTAATGTGACGATGGCCGAGTGGTATAGGCATACGCCCGGATAGCGTAAGACACGGGGTTCAATTCCTCGTCTGTCACAGGTTCACAGTTGCTTTTTACAAGTGCAATTTATATTATTAAGTTTGTATGGTGACAAAACGCTATAAAAACGAAAATAAACTATAAATTGGGTTTCATCATCTTAACTGATTGTTAGAATATTTGTAAAAATATTTTCCTTCGGATATTGTGAGAGCAATCTCACAGCATTGATGATGTCACGCAGCCTACGCGTTAAAAAAAAGCACTTGCAAAATTCAACAGGCTTGTTAATGTGACGGTGGCCGAGTGGTATAGGCATACGCCTGGATAGCGTAAGACACGGGGTTCAATTCCTCGTCGTCGTATATTCTTAGATTAGATACTAACTCTGGCCTACGCAAGTAAGCCTCATACTTACGTTGTCTTTGTGTATATTATTTTTAGTGCTTAAAAATCAAGTCGGTGATTCTCGGACTTAATGCTTAATCAGGCATTCCTTACCAGTCAACAACTTTTCACTCAGAGGAAATGAATATTTCCCTAAAGTATGGTACCTAAAACCTTATGATCACGATAAATATAAATAAATAACGACGATGACATTCAAGTTTAATTTTTCTATGAGCTGTTGTGCAAGTCTCTACACAGTTTTATCTGTAGAACAACAAGGTGTCGCTCAAAAATGCTGAGACTAAATTCGTGTCTTCGTGTATGTATTGATTGAGAAGAATTTTGGAATTAACCTTAAAAGTTACAAATATTGACTTTTTATGAACGAAATTGAACTTGTCTACCCGAAATGTCAAAAAAATACATTTCTTGTGCTTGAGACTGTGGCCGCTGATCGTAAACCAGTAGTGCTCGTAATAATCTAACAAAATAAGATACTACGATAAGTTTTAATACTGTACCTTTGACCTTAAACCTTAAAAATGCTAATTTAAATACCTATCAATGCAGGATCTAAGCGCTCTTGTAATAGACCGGATGACAGCTATTTGTATAATGTTTTTATTGCAGATGTCTTGCACATTGCAAAATATAAAGTTATCTAGATTACCACTAATTAGTATAATAGTATTGTATAATTACGAGATGCTGCGGGTTTGAAAAATAATTGTACGATACGAAATACATTGTTGATAAGGAGATGTATTCCTTGTTGGTACGTACTAATAAATTAATTATCATGAAAACGAAATAAATTTTACTTCACGTCTAACCAAATTGTCATTGGCAAATGAATTATGTAGTTAGAGAAAGCGCTCAAAATTTGTAAAAATAACAATATTGAACGACAAAATAGTCATGATATTGAAACGTCATGTGACATACATATTTTAAGTTTTTTTTAACGTTCAACACTTGTCTAGAGCCACTGACACGATTATCATTTGACTGATACTGTTCATCTTAAAATTAAATGAAAAAATAGAGCTAGTAAAAATAAAGCTCTGTTCTAAAGCGTGGAATTTTTGAATCACTTGGAAATATTTCGAGTAATTGTCTCATGAAATCTAATTAAAAGTCAACTTAAAAACATGCTTAAATAGACGCGAGTAGTTACAGAACTAAGTTGGACGTAATTTTTTGATCACTGAAGTCTAGATATCAACTTATTTTCATACAAAAATCTAATACTTATTCCCTACATATTACTCAAAGAATACCATACTCCATAATAGCCCTCTTGTTCTCTAATTCTATGAGACCACAAAATATAGATAGTACTTAGACTCTATACATAGATACTTATATTTTTTTTTAATCTATAAGATTAATGTGTGGGGTGAGTGTCTGAGCACCAGCACAGCACAGCTCTGGCAAACGCGATGAGTAATATCGTCCACGTATAAACCAAATTATGATATGAGTCGTACGCGCAATACTGAGATGATTTTAATTTGAATTTTAAATGCCCATCAACAAAAAATTGATCACCGAACAAAGGAATATTCGGGCACCGTAACGTACTCGTAGTTTATAACATACCTATTGTGATATATGTCTGTTAAAAAAAACAACTGTTTTTTACCTTTAACTACATCTTAATAGTCGTGAATTTGGGACGATTTAATTCGCTACTGAGGAAGTGTTAATATCTGAGTAACGATTTTATTTATGTGTGCTCTGTTTCCTGATATCTGTGTATTTACTTGTATTTGTTATAACATGATGATTGCTAGGGGAAATTAGTTTTCGGACGATGAGTTTTCAAGGCGGCAGGTAACCACGGTTTTTTAGTGTAACAAATTGTAATAAACGCGTGTATGTAGCATCTTAATTGAACGATTAGGTCACGACGGCCCATGAGCTGATGGGGAAGCGTATCACTACCTTAAAATAAATAACCTTACCTATTAATATAATTTGTTTATTCTAAACGTTATAAATTTGTAAGACTCGTAAACTGAACTTCCAGTTTTTTCATACCTAGGAAGTATTTTGATACTCCAATTCAGAATAAATAATATTTTGTTTACCAAACATTTATAAAAGGATGATTTCCATTTTCATAAAATGCATTGTAGTGCTTGTAGTTGAGTCGGCGAAAATATCATCTTCTAGTATATTTCTAGGTAGGAGCGAAGATATACATAATATTATTCAGATTCAGATTAATTTATTGCAACATTGCAAGTCACAATTTGGGTAGGTGTAGATAGTGTAGAAGTGACGCCCTGCAAGAGGGGCAAAAATGGCCCATTTACGTATTATAAATCGCAAAATATATTAAAATAGTATAAAATAGCGATTTACAGTACTAGAAGTAATTCAGCAATGCAATTGCAGCAATTGAATTACAGTTAAATTAAATACATAGTACCTATAGAATCAGGCATCAAAACCAGTGTGTTGTTACTACGTATAGAGAAGCTAAAAATGTCGCAAATAAGACGACATGATTGTGTCGTTCTTCGTTCTTTAAATTTGAATTTCGAATTATGAATTTTTACTACGAGTTGATGACCATGTCATCAATTCATGAAGCACAAAATTTGTTCGTGATGTCAGTTCCATACGCTAGTAATAGTAGTTCAATAACGGTCAACTATCATAGTTTTTAATACATCATTATATTCGTATTAATCATCATAATTAAACCTTGACCCAGCAATCCACGTAGGTACTGCAAGGATGTATCGACCACCAGGATTTAATAATTATAGTGTCAGTCATTTTCCCTCAGACTCACGATTTTCATGCGAGTCTAAAGCGTAGGAAATCTAATCATTGCCTGATGATTTCATGTCGATAATTGGAGAAGATTAAAGAATGTAGTCAGTACTGCGGTATCACACATAACTGTAATTTTAATAAATTAAAACAAAACACTGACATGGAAGCTTTATGAAGACCTTTAAGGTATATTCGACCACGTTTCGCACCATGAAACCGGCGGTTATGCGGATTCGAATCTCGCAACAAGCAAATATTTGTGTCTTGATCACGAAACTGTAGATACCTAATTCGCTTTTAAAGTGCACAAGATCTATCACAAAGACCCACATCACCAGCTTAGTATGTACTTAAAAAAATATGACACCCACTTAACTTAAATGTCATAGCATTCAATAACAGAAATAAAACTTTTGAAAGTCCTACGCTACCCGTCACAATATGGGATTACAAATTGCAATACCTGTTTCTTTATCTCACACGGCTTCCAATGGGCTCCCAACATTGAATCCCTTGCATCGGCTATCTTGGCTATAATGAAGCTATTAGTTCCACTCGGCGATATTGTTAAAGCGCAATAAATCAAGTCCTAAAGCCTTTAGTTTGGTAACGTTACGGCCTAGGAGTTAAAACCAGATTGTATCGCACCATCCGGTGATTCTGATGCAGAATCTTACACAATCAATACACCACTTTCTTATTGTTCTATTTTAATTATAGGACGTTATGAATCTAGTTCAATGTGAAGTGGTAAGGTCGTGTAGAGTTCAGTGATTACAACTTCACTGATTTGAGATATAAATGAACTTGTTATCATATTTTTTTCAATCATGGAACATACCAATCAAAAATACCGTTCGAAAAAACAAAACTACTTAGTATGCGCAGTTGTAGCAATGATATTGTATTTAGAACTAGATCACCGGTGAGACGCTAAAAGATGGTCAAGCAAATAACGCCCCACTTCAAAGTGGGTGCTTAATTTTGACTTAGTCTGTTTTTGACGGCGTCAGCGTTCACACGTGCTACAACGCCTCAGTGCGCATTGAAAACTGCAAAATTAACAATCAAAGTAGAAATGTTTCTGTTGGACTATAATGTTTTCGATTATAAAATGGCATTTTATAATCCCAAATATTAATAATCGCGGTATATTCAATAAAATGACGGAGTTAAGTTTTGTAGCCAACCCATGGCAACAACATGACCGATATTTTACAAAAAAACGATTTTCTAAGAAAGTGCCATGCATGGAGTAGTGTGCTATTGTTTTTATTTTTACCAACTCGAACAACAATTTAACGGCCGTCATGGTGTAGTGGTCCGGACTACAAAGCTAAGTAGCCGTGGATTCGAATCCCGCTCACACGGCACTCATATTTATATGCTTGGACATTTTTGTTTCCATCTGTGTGTTTTGTACATATAATAGTCCCCCTAGCCGATTTCGACTACGGTGGCCAGTCACAAGGACTAACCGACTGCGCGTGACATATTATAGTGGACAAGTGTGTGCGTAAACACAGGAGCACTCTCTATTCCTTTCACTCTCATAGCCCGATGGGACAGCAATCTTACACAACCGAAGAGAGATCAGGCGCAGGACCAACAGCTTTACGTGCTTTCCGAGCCACGGGGGTGAAAAGCCGCCAACTTCCAAACTCCGGGCTACCCTGAGAAATTCTAAACAGAAAAACCCAGGTATATATTTTTGTCCCGACCCGGGCTCGGGACCTCCGGCACAGCCGTCACTTTAAAATGCGACCCTCTAACCACTGCGCCACCGAGGCAGTTAAAAGTAAAACGTACGTATATATGTAAGGTGACCGCATAGTACCTACGGCAAGAAAACGACTGCTTTCTTTCCTCGACGACTAAATGGATAGTATCAATGTTTTTTTATAGATGCTGATAACGTCGTAGGTAGATTAAAGACTTAAAAAAAACCTTATTGTTTTATTTGCTATTTGTGTAATTATTTTTACAATAAAGACCAGTACCCAATAACCAATTCTAAACGGTTTGGATTTTTTGAAATAAAAAACAATCAAATTGTTATTTTCTAACAAAATGTATCCAGTCATAGAACTTAACATTGTCATCTACTCGCCATTGTCATTTACTTCCATATTCTTTTCAGAATTTTTTATTTAACCTTTATAATAAACGAAAACAAATCAATGAATATATTAAGTGTTTAGAATAGCCTCGTCTCGAAGTGGTTTTCGAATTTTCATACCTGTATAAAATAAAATGTGTAAATGGCTCGATTGATCGTTTAGATAATTTAATCACCAACCTGTTGTTATTGCTTGATATTGGCGCAATGACAGTTCGTGGAACGCTTACGAGACTCATTCAAATTGCATTTTTTAAATCATGATTAAATAATGTAAATGTTATATTTTTTTAATAAAAAGTTAAATATTATAAATAAATAAGTTATTTGATTTGTATACTTACTGAGGTGAAGTATTACCTGTTTTTTGACATTTGGTCATCCATTGTAATGTACCTACATACTTTAAACATATATATGGTGAAAGCGACTCCATCCATCACTCTGTTCCGAAACTGATGTCTGATGTGATGGATGTCAATCCATGTCATTCAGTAATCAGATGGTGCCATATTTGTATACTCTTTTAGTTCGCAAAACGTCATCTACTTCTAAATACAATATCATTGAGTTGTAGTCTTGCTTGAAGCTGATTAAATTTAATCGTTTTAATTTTATCAAACTTGGCATATTTCCATCGTGCAAACTTTTTGTCAACTTGTGTTTTTGATTAACGATGTCCAATTATCGCATTATTTTAAAACATACAGGTTCATAACGGTTTGTCGTTTATAAAACATTTTGTCATCAAAATACTGTAAGACCGAAGTACAGTCGTATCATAAAACTTTACAAGGGTGATGGATGGAACAAAAATTTAAGCAATTCTAACGGAATATGATGAGCTAATTTGGAGTAATAAAATGAAGTCATTACGAACGTAAGCAACTTATTTATGGTGAAAAGGATTGTTGAACTTTTCTGCCGTAGTCTTTTTATGACTTAACTTTTTTATCGTTGCCAAATTAGTTAACTCAAATAAATTGTTTCTCTTTACATAATTCTCGTAATGTTTGCGGAAAAATATTTGATTTAATTTTTACCTAATCTGGGATATTATATGTCATAGATAACAAATACAATTTTTTTATGTCTCTTCGTATATTATGGCTGAGTTTTTGTTTTGGTTCTATATGTCCATCAAGACTTCTTAAACTAAGAATAAAAAACTGAAACTAAACACATCATTCCTTAACAATTAACAAAACAAAGCGCTACCGATTGCTATGTAAGGTACATACAAAAAGGCGACAAAAACTTTATTGCGGACCTACCATATGAAACAAAACATCCTCATTTGTTCGCGTTCCTGATAGGATCTTCTTGGTGTAATTATAAGTTTGGATTACAACGGGTCAGCGACCTGCGAAGCCACAAAGAGTATTTGGGACTTATTTCCCTACCTCGTAATACTAGGTTATAAAACAGGTTTTTTTCAGGATAAAAAAATTCGTGATTTACCAGGTCGAGAAATAACCCTCCAAATATAGTTGTATTGTATGATTTGATGTCTTAGACTGTTGCTTACGATTTTTTACGAAGTTTTTTTGTTAAATCAAACACGAATTAAATACCAGTGACGTTGATTGTAAGTAGGTATTTGATAAGTAAAAGATATGATTAAAAAAAATAAGGCAAATCAAACTGGGCCTAGGTAAATATAAGTTTTAAGTACACAGAAAAGTACTCTTATTTTTAATTGAAAGTTAATGAAAAACTAATAATTAATTAAAGTATGTAATACTCTTCAATAACTTAGGTAGGTTTTGTTTATAATCACCAGTGGCAAAGAATATATATACTAACAGTGGCTAACTTGGAGGCCAATTCTCGTGCAGTTCGTATAAGAAAAAAGTTCACAGATCGAATTTTCTTTTTCAAAGTAAATACAGTTATTGCTTTATCCGGGTTACCATTTCTATGCATTTTGATTTCTTTCGAGCGGTAGTTTTTATTTTACGTGGATATATTACTTGATTTTTTCGGTAAAACAGTGATACTCGTAATCGAATTACCACACGAAATAAGTTCGATCATGCGAAAATCGGCCTCCTGGGTGAACAAGCCTAAAAGGCTGTGTACGAGTTTTAATTTGTGGGTGTGTATTTTGAAAGCTTCCACGTACAACTTGTTATGTATCAAAATGACGCACCCGACATGCCTTGATGACTGTGTTTAAGCACCATTGCCCAAAATCAGACTGCGCCCAACAAAACATGGAGTTATACTTACACTGCGTAGGTATACGACCACTTATATTATCTTAACCGTCAACTCAAATTGGCTACTGAATAAAAGTAATTCGATAAAATGTTTACTTCATAATAAGGGCTCAAAGGAAGAACTGCAATTTGCTACCCAGAAATCAACGATAATCTATAATATTATTTTAAACTCCTGCAAAATCATCAGCCCGATTTTAGTTTGTTTTAGATCTGCCATCACGCATTGTAATTTCTTTACGATTTTAACATAATCCCTATAGCCTGTAGGCTTATAAGCTTATAGGTAAAAAGTAAAGATTTACCGTAGGTACTCAAAGTAATCCAAAAAGTAAAGTAGCTTTTTATTGGTTCTATATGTACAAATGTAATAAGCACGGAAAAGTTTACATTTCAAGATCATTTTACCTGCTCTATTTCGAGGCTATAAAACGACGTGAACTATTTTGATCATCTTCCCTAAGCGCATCCAATAGAACAAATGCACTAGAACCACGTACCAGAAAATGAGGATCAAACCGCAATAATAATATAAAATAATATTTCCTACTCGATTGTGGGCAATCCCATACATATACTTTCATCTGCAATATAAAGGTATGATGCGTATCTACGCATAAATATATGCAACGATCTCGTTGTAAGGCTATTTCCGTTCTTCGCGTCAGTTTGAAAAAAATCTCGAAGCTCTCCCAAATGTAAGAAAGTGCCTTTATTTTGTTTATTTAAAATACATGTTTTATTGAACCAAAAACGCAGCGAAGGACGTCCACCGACAGGATGGACAGACGACCTTGTAAAGATCGCAGGATCAAACTGGATGCAGACCGCTTGTGATCAGGCCTATGTTCAGCTGTGGACGTCATTTGGCTGATAATGATGATGATGAATACATGTAAGTATTTCGATGTAACGTCCATACAAGGAAGAACTAATAGAAAGAAAAAGAGATGTAAAAAAAGGTTTTTTTTTTAAATATGATATGGGTTTGCTCCTGTCTCTAGACTAAAGGTATAGACAGGGACGAAGATGAAGCGAGCTCACCCAGAAGAAGCCTGTTCACTCTTTTCTTCAAAAACTAGCGGATAAAACCCCAGTGTTTCATACAAAAATTGATTTATTTATTGTGCTGAATCTGAATAATGAATTGGTTTAAGAGCTTATCTAAGCATTTGCATCACAATCTTTAAGTTCCTGTTAGCAGGACCAAATAACGGTAACACGATACCTACTGTAAGGAGACAATGACTTGTTTAAGGTGCGGTAAGTCGTGGTAGTGAACTTGCAAACGATTGTAGTGAACGAAGAAAGCATCGAAGTGTTTATGAGCTTTCTAAATTTTGTAACTTTTTATAGCTTTTATGGATGAAAATCAGAAAATCTTTAATAATAAGTATCTTTATTAAATCTTTATTAATAACAAGTTTCAAATGTGTGGTTGTCCAAGTAAATAATAAAAAAATAAATACTGTGGAGTAAAACAATGCTCGGTAGGAACTTACAAACTTCAAAAATCTGATCTAAGTTTTTGACGCCGTCCTATGCCCAACAGCCCAGAAAATTTTTTTAGCTCGACTGATTATAACAGAAAGAGAATTCAATTTTTAATTCAATCTTTAACACGTTCCGGGACACTATTCTAGACACAATAGATGTTTTATTATTTTCACGCCTGTAGGCGTTCACTATCCCGGAACGTGTTAAGATTTACCATACCATAGAATACTATGGCCGTGCTAGGAGCGTATCAGACACGAAAAGCTACCATGATACGCTCAACTATCCCCACTGAACGGATCAAAAGCTTTCTGTACCCAAATACAACCCATATGATGCCAGCATGCAATCCAAGTATGCAGTATGATACGGGGTGTTTTGGACTAAAACCTTTATTACTTCTACCACAGATAAGATAATACTCTTCTACGATTCACATCTGTCTCTATGTTTTTATATAAGTGCTGCTTATGTGTGTCTGTGTCAACAATTGACCGTGTGTCATCATCAGATTTTATCAACAATTTTGTATTAAGATCGCTATTAACGTCTTAATATTTTTTGTGACTCCGGTTTTGACATGCCATTCTATAATAGCAGCTTTGGTATTAGGCATAATTGTAACGTAGAGTCAAATCAACTCATCACTTTTTTAACAGTGGCGGTTCGGTTAATGAGTCATCATGAATCTTAAATTTGAGATTAGTTTTATTGTTATTAGCTTGTTATTACTCCTAATTAACGACTATCACGAGGTAATTCTCAGCGTAAATGGTACCTACTTATGGGGAAGATCCCAGGATCATTCATAGTCTCCTTACATGCTTCCGGATGTATTTTCAGCCGTATCTTTTTGGTATTTTTTCTTGTATCTTTTTAATTATTACGTATTTTCAAATTATAAAGCTAGTGAAAACAACAGTTATTTGAGTCATTCCCAGAAAGTTTGCTCGTCACGCTAAGGAGTTCCACTAAATTTCATTATGTGGTATTGTCGTTAAATTAACTTTAAAAAAAAGAATATATCTTATATTTTAAGAAAAATAAAACTCTAATGTACTACAGGGCATCAATTAATCATTAACAAGATTTTAAGTAAGACAAGTACACTTTTTTGTTCCTGAGCGTCACGAACTTTACTTATGATTTAATAAAACAACCAATTGTAAAATAATCAAAAAATTTACTTAGTTTCAAATCAACAATGTCAGGCTTCTAATTAAACAAAAACAATAAACAATCAATGAACAAAAACTAAATAATTTCGGCAAAACATTTCCAAAGCGTCACTTACTGTTTATTTCACATATATATTTTTTCGAATATACCCAAACGATTGCATTTTTTAAATAAAATAATTATGAAATAGAAGCGCATTAATACGTTTAAAATGTGACAAAAAATATATATATTTGTTGTTTATTTTCTGTTAATTATTTAATATTTTATTTTTTCCAAAAATGGGACAGTGACGCTATTGAACCCTCAAGTGACGCTAAGGAATAGTTAAGCTAGGTTTACATTTGAACATTTAAATATACCTACAAGCGGCCCTACATCTAGTATACAAGATGATACAAAAAAGTGCATAATACTTTAAGGGGGTGATTCTACTGCTCAAATGCAACAACTTCTTCTATGGGACCAACATCGAAATCGTAAAAAAATGGCTTCCCCATACTAAATCGCCGATCAGCTGAGACCAGTTTGTATGGAGAAGTAAAATGTTTTTTTGAGATTTCGGATACTCACGAAAAACATAACCTTCCTGGCGCAGTCAGGTAAAATTATTTTTGTTACGGTTTCCTTAACTATAATTTTTCTGCTTTTTTTAACACATTGTCTAAAAATCAAATTTAATGTCTGATAACATGTAAACCCAGCTTTAGTGTTCCAAAGAGTCACTTAAGTATTCCTTAGCGTCACTTTCGTGAAAACGTGACGCTTAGGATGTGACGCTTTTACACTTTCATATCTGTAAAAAAATATTGCTACTTTATTAGGAATTCTTTGTAAATAATGAGCACATATTCTTGATTTATGTTAGCAATGGATTCTAATTTCATATATTGAGAAATCAATGAACAACTCTAACCTTGTTAAATCCGAAACGCTAGCGGAAGCCTCTTAAATATTCGCCGTGACGCGACCACTCGGCACACCCTTTCTTGCGTCAACTGAACGCCCACAGTCCAAAGTGGCGGTTGTAAATAAACATGCAAGTGTTGCCGTATTCCTTTTAAAAAAATACTATAGAAATACATTAATTCTAAGGCTTGAAAAATGCCCGTGACGCTCTTGGAATTCCGCAATTACCATTTTAGTGGACAAATTAAAATTATAAAATTAAGCGTATTTCATAATAAAAGTGCATTATTTAATGAGAAAAGATTAAAGATTATAGTTCAATACAATAGAGAAATACCATAATAAGTTTCATGAAAATTAGGAACATTAATAATTTCTTGTTCAAACATGTTAGAAAGTGCTTGGGACAGTCAAAAATAGTGAGACTCAATGCCTGAATTTAGCTATATTTCAGTATTCAGTGGTAAATTTAGTATGTTTTATTTTTCTGACAAGAAATTATTAGGTTTCCTTCTATTGCCGCAAATATTTTTAACAAAATACTGTGTAGTAAATTTTTTGTACACACCTAAACTGAGCGGACACGTCATTTTTGGCATGAGCAAACTTTTTGAGAATGGCTCATTTACCTCTAAATGTAGCATACATTACCTATTAGATTATGCGTAGCCTAGTGGTTTTATTGACCAACAGAGCGGTACATTCTTGGCATTGAACTTGTCGAAAAGTTACGCGCACCTACTTGGCAAATCTGCCAAATAGCCCATTACCTTAAAACCTGCATTGTTGTTTGAATAATGCAGGTAGCTGATGTTCCTCCTAATTCTGTTTCAAGCGCGTGCCCGTTTTTTATCGATACATAAGTTTGCAGATATTGTATTGTAGACTCTATTCAAATAACACTGAAAGTTTTTAAAGTCTCTAATCTCTTATTTCCTGTGTAAACCAAAATACTTCAACGAAAAATTACAGTAATTCATTCATTATTAGGGACCTATTTATTGAAAAACTGATTTCTTGATAATGCTCAAATTATTCCATGGGCGAAGTAAGCTTTATTGGACTTTAAAAAGATATATAGAGCTTTTCACCTAAGCATCACTAAGAGGGTATGTATTCATACGTACATTTAACGTTTTATACGTCTCAATTAAATTAACTCATTAATTTATTTATTTAAAAACTTTATTGCACAAATTAAAGTGTACAAAAGGTGGACTAAATGCTAAAAGCATTCTCTCCCAGTCATACCTTTATTAATATATTTTTTAAAGTCCGGTATCACATTCATGCTAGTAGATTGAATTACGTTGGTTCATCTTTAAAAAAGAAAAAATATCTCTTCGCTTAGCAGACGACACCCACTCGTTCTTATTACGAGTTCTTACATATCCAGTACCATTGGCATGTACTAAATTATTTAATCTACTGTCAGAGTCCAATGCGTTCTCAGCGAAGAATCGAACTGGTTTGTCTAGATCCAATGATGATGCACTGTAATTTCGGTCTTGTAGCTTTTATTTATGTACGAGAAAAACACAAGTGCATTCAACTCTATTTCATATATTTTTTGTTCTTTACGCACTGGGACATAAAGGCGCAATTTGAATTTAACTTTGTATTGCAGGATAAAAGTAGAGTTAGTAAAATATTCAGTTGCAAATATCTTCTCTCAGCGCACCTGTCTCGCTGGAAAAGTTATGTCCATACGTTTATTATGTTAATAGAAATATGAGCACTACATAAGGGGTGTGGAGAGATCGTTCTAGGATGGAGTTTATGTGTTCTTTGTCACTTTCAGTAATGCCTAATGGCTATACATATAATAATAAGAGGTCAAGCTTTTCTTGTGTTTCTCTAGCATGCAAATCCAAGTTCCTCGTTATACATCACAGATAGTTTAATGCTGTGCAGGAACTTTGTTTTCAAATAAATAAGTCCTAACTATTTTATTATTACCTACCTACTTTTCATGCAAAAAAATGTAATACAGGCTAAGTTTTTACAATAATTTATAGTTAGCCTCACATCTATTATGTGTTATTCGTCATACACACATGTAATCATTAGTACTTATGTAGGCAATAAAATGCGAATAATCACGATTTTGAATTCCTTTATAAAAAGCTAGCACTTACACAAGTATTTGCCACAGTTACTTATAAAGTACCTACCTACAGTTCTACATAGCCGTTACATCTATGACTGAGAAAATAAAATCAAAATGTCTCATACATATAGTTAAAAAGGTTGCTCCGAAATATGGAGAACTCCAACTTAAGTACTTTATTAGCACTGAATTATCAAATACAATGTAGTACATATTTAACTATGTGAAACACTACTATGTATTTTCTGCAAATAAATAAATATTGAATATTGAATATTGAAAATAAGTAAAATAAGTTAAAAAAATAACATACCTATTATAAGAGAATTTTTATTTGTATATAAAAATTATAAAAACTAAGAATGCTCGCTATCTAATCAATCATCATTCATTATTATATAACGCAGTAGATAGCAAATATATAATAATTATCTATTAATATAAAACACCTTAACCGCCTCATAGGTTAAGGCCTTTGCCAAGTAGTGGGACGTTAACTTTACTTTTATAATATAATATTATTACTAAACACGCCATGGCAAGTCATAGCGCAAACGATCTTAAAACAAAAGAAACTAAACTATAAATCCTCAGCTCTCAATTACGGACGAGAAATGAGCAGTACAGCAAAAAGTCAGGAGTTATCTACAAACGAATGCCAACACAGGCCCGTATCGATAGAATTAACATACGGTGCGCCCGCGCTGCATATCGGTGCATCTGCGCTTCGGCAACGTTACAATTAAGGGAACATGAGACCTGTGTGTGAGACAAACGACACGCAAGGAATGGGTTTACGGGAATAAAATAGAATAAAGCCTTGGCTACAATTTTTGATCGTGACTTTAAATCCCATACACAATGTTGTATAAACTAGGTTATACTACAACAAATACATACATATTGCAGTAAGGTTATTGTATAGGTACAGAAAAGTGAATGATTAAACATAATTTTTCATACATTTCTTCCATTAATTAGCTAAATAATTAAATAAGGGACAAAGCTTTAACGTGTTCACATACAAATAGCATGTATTACCTTCCTACCCTATTTAAAACCGCAAACCACGAGTATAAATGTATGTATCAAGTAGTAGTGAGGTGACAAAACGGAAGCAATTATTATTACAGCGATTGTATTTTTATTGATTTCAATTAATAAGTTTTTCATTAATAAAATAATTAAGACAAGAGTGCTTAAATTGATGTCAGCTATTGTTAAAAAAAAAACAAAGATAATCAAGCATTTAAGTGTTTTTGATCGCTTATCATTACTGGTTGGATGTTGGAATTTACATTAACTCATTTTTGTATTCAGAAATGATTTCGTGCTGACCCTAAACTGAGGTAATGTAACTCAAATATTCGTCAAACCGAATAAACCGCACGAACTTTTACTAAGGCGCCATGAACTCATTTGAAATATTCGGCAGAACCCAAAACTATTCCGTGATTGATTTTATACTTTTAAGGGATTACATCGTGGCGAAGATTCAGCTGAGTTAGCCAGGTCATGGTAGCATCTACTACAATGACTGCGATTATTCAAATCCCTCAGTCACGCTTTGCAAAATGCAGTCAGGTTCTTCTTAGTCATCGTCGAATGAATTTTTGCAGGTGTAAAGTAGGTAGGTGATAGCTGACAATCTAATTTCTTTTAGAGTGTTCTATTCTTGTGCTAAGTACGAGTTCTTATTCAAAACAACTCAAAGGTAAAAAAAAGCACCATAAATTAGGTTTAGGACTTGTTTCACCATCGACAAATAAGCAATAATACACATAACTAACGGGTAATACAAATAAAGAACGTCATTCTATAAAAGTATCTGACAGTGACAGATAACGCTAATCAGAACTTATAAGAAATTATATAAATTGCACTTGTGAAAAGCAACTGTGAACCTGTGACAGACGAGGAATTGAACCCCGTGTCTTACGCAATCCGGGCGTATGCTTTTTACAAGTGCAATTTATATTATTAAGTTTGTATGGTGACAAAACACTATAAAATCAAAAATAAACTAAAAATTTATAAGAAATTGTCAAACAGGTCGTTACTTTTACATAGTTTCAAAATAAGACCATCATAATTATTCTATCAAAGCTGTCAGGTAGAGTCCTCACGAATTTTATCAAGATTTTATTTTAATTTTGTGAGTGCTATTTTGGAGGCCTAAATCCTAGGTAACTACAGTTTAAGGTTAATTAAAGCTGTTTCTAAAAACCCTATGATGTTACCCAAAAGAGCCTAGTGAAGAGATAAGTACGGGGACTACATTCATCAAACGATTCTTTTTATTAGTATCAGGTACTCAATGAACTTTCCAGTAAATGTCCTAATTTTTAAATTACTATTAAATATAAGATTTAAGTATATTTAAAAAACTCAGATCAAAAACAAAATTACCTACCTTAAAATTATTATTTCTAAGTTTCTTTCACTAAATATTTATTACTAAAAAACTTGATTAAACTTACCTCAATTATTACAGGATACCAAAGTTTAATTTTCACTCACAACAATTTTCCAACCACAAAAATGACAAAAAGTTTTACCGCGAAAAGGTGCTGTCAACTTTCCCGCCTCCGCGCTCGTTCGAAAATGGCGGGCGAATTTTCGTAGGGGCTGCGAACTGTGTCCTTGCGAAGCGGGCAAGGTCTCGGCTAGGCAATGTATGGACGCGCGTCGCGGCTCCTTCGCTTCTTATATGGCTCGTACGACTATTTTAACAGAGGCCCGGTGTTGGCGATGACCCGTGCAGTCATTTGCCACTTGATGTCCTGGATGGAATCCTGGCGCTGTTTTTTTTTCTTTGGTGCCAGCTACAACGAACTGAGAAGGGTAGTTTGCAGGCTTTGTAAAAGGTTTCTCGGTTTTAGGTTGTAGGAGGTTTAGGTCACACAAATTATTCTTTTTATAAATTTGATAAAGGAGGACTCGTATGACTTTATCCAATAGTAGTGCACCTACCAATTTCTTGGTGATAAATATAATTATTAAAAGTGTTATGGGTACTATGATTATGATCACATCACATAGCTGCAGTGTAGGCTTGTAAGTAAACGTTAATTAGTTATCTTTTTTATTCCTTAAAATCATGAATCAAATAGGTAGATCATGTGCGAAGGTCTTGCATCGCCCTTTTTATGTATTTTTTGTATGCACAAGAATGCGAGTAGGCAATAGGCTAGTTGACTAAATTTCAAAAACTAGATAATACCTTACCGTAGTAAATACCAAATACCAGTTTATTGATCAAATACCTTGATATTTTTAAAAATATGTGATACATATTTATATAGGTTTAAAAATTATTATTTGAATAGGTCTCAAAAACGCTCGAACTGTCATGGCGTACTAAATAACGTCACAGCGGAAGTTCGACAGTCTTTTTGACAGCAAAATACTATGAAGAGCTTTCAATGATAGCATCAAAAATCCGAAATCGCACAATACATGACGTCACATCCTCTAAAGGCGTTTGCGGTCACTTGACCAAATGTGCATTTTGGACAAACTAAATTATTTAAAATATTAATAAACCTAATTAAAATTTATACATTAATTCGTTTTATAAATCTCTAAACCATAATTAATCACTAGAAACTACCAACATTGTGATTTGTTCTTAGTGGAAGGAAACCTATTATACCTGCATAAGAAAAGGCGAAGAAAAATTTATGTAGCAAATAGGCATTAAATGTTAGATTGACTATTATTTTTTATTGATTTACTTTTTAGGGTTCCGTAGCCGAATGGCAAAAAACGGAACCCTTATAGTTTCGTCAAGTCTGTCTGTCTGTCTGTCTGTCTGTCTGTCTGTCTGTCTGTCTGTCTGTCCGTCCGTATGTCACAGCCACTTTATTCTGAAACTATAAGCATCACATAGCTGTAACTTGGTAGGTAGGTGTATTTTGTTCACCGCTTTCCGATTCAGATACAAAAAGTAAGAAAAAATAATATTTAAGGGGGGGCTCCCATACATGAAACCAAAACCTAAAATTTTTTTTTTTTACTCAAACCTATGCGTGTGGGGTGTCTATGGATAGGTCTTTTAAAATGATGTTGAGGTTTCTAAGACCATTTTTTCTAAAAGTGTAAGGTTTGAGATATAGACGCTTCCAAAGTGGTAAAATGGGCGTCCCCCCCATCTAACTTTTGAACTAAGAAAGTGAAAATTTTGAAAAAAATATATGATGTATATCTCAACAAAAACTTACAACGAAAATTGGTTTGAAGGAGATCGAACCAGTAGTTTTTGAGATATTGCACATTTTTATCAACCGCAAATATAACTTTGTCTTTCATACAAACACTATGAAAAACAAAGTTATTTTTGCTGTCGCAATATATTGTGATGTTTTCGTTAAGTGAAAGTAAGTGGACCCTGAATTTAGCTAAGGGTGGCACGGAACCCTCAGTGCGCGGGTCCGACACGCACTTAACCGGTTTTATTAAATAAGTACTGTTGTACAGTTAGACGATTATCTACATAGTGTCCTTTAATACCGTCAACTTTAACGTGACAGGTTTTACGATGTATCGGTAACACGCACGATCCTTCTCGTCGTCACAAGATTAAAAATCACTTACTGCCCAAAACTGATTGCAGTTTATTGAACAAACCGTTAAAACACAATACTAAATAACGCTCAGTAGGTTTGAAAGAATAAGAAAACACCAAAAGCATAAAATATAGTAGAAAAGTTTGTATAATTTATGGTTGTAGTGAGTTTACGTAAAGCTCTAACACTAGGAAGACGAGATAACGTAATATTTTGACATTTAATCAGTCAGGTATCAAACGAATGCCGAGAGTCGCATAACAATGGAATTTTTATTGTGTCTCGTTTACACATACTTGACGGGTTAAAATCCAAATTCTCACATTGTAAGTAAACGTCTTTTAAGTTACTTCCCATAATCCCATCATAGACTCGTACCTATGTAAAAGGTTGTTACTTCATAACAGAGAAAAAAATATGATATGAATTATTTAAAAACTTATAGGAAATAAATAGTTTAAAAAAATGTAACCCGACTACGAATAAAATGTACCTCATATAGTTTTGAAGAATGGGTTTTTAGCATTCGCCATGTTGTTTAATTTTTAAAAAAATGTTTCCCAGACTGTAGTAAGGAATCGATTGATACCTCATTCACCAAAATCGGCTCAGTAGTTTAGCCACTGGCATCCAAATACATAATTACATATACTGCTAAACTAAAATCATAACCCTTCTTACGGCTTTGCGTAGTCGGGTAAAATATGGCGTGCTACTAATATAAAAAAACCGGTTAAGTGCGTGTCGGACCCGCGCACTGAGGGTTCCGGGCCACCCTTAACTGAATTCAGGGTCCACTTACTTTCACTTAACGAAAACATCACAATATATTGTGACGGCAAAAATAACTTTGTTTTTCATAGTGTTTGTATGAAAGACAAAGTTATATTTGCGGTTGATAAAAATGTGTAATATCTCAAAAACTACTGGTTCGATCTCCTTCAAACCAATTTTCGTTGCAAGTTTTTGTTGAGATCTACATCATATATTTTTTTCAAAATTTTCACTTTCTTAGTTCAAAAGTTAGATGGGGGGGACGCCCATTTTACCACTTTGGAAGCGTCTATATCTCAAACCTTACACTTTTAGAAAAAACCGGTTAAGTGCGTGTCGGACCCGCGCACTGAGGGTTCCGTGCCACCCTTAACTGAATAATTCAGGGTCCACTTACTTTCACTTAACGAAAACATCACAATATAATGCGACAGCAAAAATAACTTTGTTTTTCATAGTGTTTGTATGAAAGACAAAGTTATTTTTGCGGTTGATAAAAATGTTCAATATCTCAAAAACTACTGGTTCGATCTCCTTCAAACCAATTTTCGTTGCAAGTTTTTGTTGAGATCTACATCATATATTTTTTTCAAAATTTTCACTTTCTTAGTTCAAAAGTTACATGGGGGGGACGCCCATTTTAACACTTTGGAAGCGTCTATATCTCAAACCTTACACTTTTAGAAAAAATAATTTTAGAAACCTCAACATCATTTTAAAAGACCTATCCATAGACACCCCACACGCATAGGTTTGAGTAAAAAAAAAAATTTTAGGTTTTGGTTTCATGTATGGGAGCCCCCCCTTAAATATTATTTTTTCTTACTTTTTGTATCTGAATCGGAAAGCGGTGAACAAAATACACCTACCTACCAAGTTTCAGCTTTGTGATGCTTATAGTTTCAGAATAAAATGGCTGTGACATACGGACGGACAGACAGACAGACAGACAGACAGACAGACAGACAGACAGACAGACAGACAGACAGACAGACTTGCCGAAACTATAAGGGTTCCGTTTTTTGCCATTCGGCTACGGAACCCTAAAAATGGTTTTAGAAACCTCAACATCATTTTCAAAGACCTATTCATAGACACGCCACACGCATAGGTTTGAGTAAAAAAAAATTTTTAGGTTTTAGTTTCATGTATGGGAGCCCCCCCTTAAATATTATTTTTTCTTACTTTTTGTATCTGAATCGGAAAGCGGTAAACAAGATACACCTACTTACCAAGTTTCAGCTATGTGATGCTTATAGTTTCAGAATAAAGTGGCTGTGACATACGGACGGACAGACAGACAGACAGACAGACAGACAGACAGACAGACAGACAGACTTGACGAAACTATAAGGGTTCCGTTTTTTGCCATTCGGCTACGGAACCCTAAAAAATACTATTGTCTACCTACTGATCATTCGTTAACTGTGGTCGATTGCAGTGCACTGTTGTGTTTTGGTGCCTTTAAAACGCACCAATTTACCATACTCGCTCGGATCGTTTGCATTTAAGTAATATAATTGAGGGCAATTTTTCACATTTTGTATTATGTAATCTCAAACGTGCATCTTCGATTCCCGCAAGAAAATATTGCTGCGATCAAAGGTACTTAGGTAGGGTATAGTAGGAAGTGTTTATATATATGTACGTACACGCATTGCATACACATGTGCAATGTGCATCTCCGTCTCTACGTTCGCGTTTCTAAGATAAAGGCTCTCTCTTGTTGCCCTTTTTCTTTGTAGAAACCCTCAATAGTTATTAAAACTAAACTTAGCACGTGCCCTTCAGCGGACTAGTTTTTAATTATTCACGTTTGTGTGGCGTGTGATTTCATGTGAGTGATGATCGATTTGTAAATTAAAATCAGTTGAAAACAGTGATTTAAAGAAAGATAGGATAGGTAACTAATTGCGTCTATCTACAGGGTGACTGAAAACATTGGCAATATTTTAAATTAAGAACCATAGGTATCCTCCAAGGTATGCTTTTCATTTAAATATTTGGAAGGGACTATGAATCATGAGTAGGTTCTAAGTTTAAAATGTTCCCAAAATTTTCATAGTCATCCTGCATATTTAGTCAGACGTTTTTAGATAATCACCCGTGTATATTGACGCAAATTATGCAGAAATAGAGCTCCAGTTACATATTACTGATTTATTGTTTTTTACTAAGACTGGGTTATAAATATGCGACCGTGCAAGTGATGAGAGTCTTGACATCTCCATATTTTTTATCTATCTTGTTGTTTTTTTTTTTGTTGAGTCTATTTTCGATGAGGATAAGGCACCTACGAGTACGTATAGTAGTCACGATCACAATACCTATCAGTGCAGGGCACAGTATGACACCCTACCCTAATTAATCACGTGGACACCTATTTAAATTTTCTTGATTTTATTAAATAAATCGAGGGATCCTAAATTATGACATGCCATTTGTTTCGTAATATTTTCCTCAATTTTTTAAATTTTCCGTGTTAAATCCAAAATATGACTACCACACCAAACTATTGGAATAGGAAAACAAGTAAAAACTCATGTTAATCAAATACTGATCTTAACAACAGTAAGTATTAATTTAAAGGATTTCATATTCGTCTCGCTAGTTTTTTTAAAAGCCACACTCGCTTACCCTATTCTATTAAGATGTGTTTTTAATATTTTTATATGACTACCAAACTAGATTGACATATACTAAATTCTAGTCCTATTAGTAATATCCCGAACCAACAAAAAACGTGTACCTATGTACACTGAGTGAGCTCTTTAATGAACCATAACGAATAATTAAGTCCATCAGAGTACCTACCCAGGTCATAATTAAATGCACTATCTCCGAACTCTGCTTTATTAACTGGACTGCAGAGAAACAGTTAATTAAAAAACAAAAACGTTGCGAAAACATTCTCGCATTATAAAATCCGGTGGCCCTTATCTTTAACGTAATGAGTTACGACGAAGTATGAAAACCAGAACTCTAAAATGTTATTGTAGGTACACCTGACAATAACAGCCCTTGCTATGTTTGCGGGTGATTAATTTGGGGACGTTGACCTTTACGTCACCACAAATTGATTTGTTTTAGGATTCCGTAGTCGAAAATTCGAAATGTAATAAAAAAAAATATTTCTCGCCACAAACTAGTAGATGAATGGGAAAAAATTTAACTCTTATTAATTCGCCGTCTAGTCAAATCGGTTTGAACGAGTACCTATATACTGAGTTTTTGAGATAAAAAGCACATTTTCAACCACCGCACACAACGTTGTAATTCATACTTACTCTATGAAAAACAAAGTTGCTGTATCTGTCAAAAATATTGTGGTATTTTGGCTAGGTGTAAGTAAGTGAATACATAATTTAGTTTAAATCAAATTAAATTAAATAATTGATTATTTCGGACATCTTGATCCATTTTAATATAAATATAAATAAATATGCACCAGACAACACACCAATTGTCTGGTTTTGTGGTAAGGAATTTTCTTTTCTTTACGAAGTAACAGACAACGATTATGACGGGGGCGTCTCCCATAAATACATAAATACATATAACATCCATGACTTAGGTACAAATGTTTGTGCTCATCATAACACAAACTTAGCCCCTTGCGGGATTTCGAACCCGCGACGGCCGGCGTAATAGTCAAGAGCGCCAACCACTACACCAAACGCGTCGTCAACTAATACATTACACATACATAGTTGGGTTATTTACAAATTGACCTTAAAACTAAAGTTAGGTACTAAAATAAACAGAACAACAATATACAGTTTAAAGTTGGCACAAAACCCTCAGTGCGTGAGTCCGACTTCGACAAATCGACACGCACTTGGGCGCTTTTTTCAGCACCATTTCCAGCATTCACCATTCAACCATTCAACATTCACCATTTCCAGCCCTTATTCCCAATTCATCTTGGGTCGGGACTCCTAGTACATCAGCGCCAGAGAGTTTTGTTTTTGGTTGTCTGGAAACATATTCGAACTTAGAAAAAAAACAAGAGGTACAGAAGTTTTTACAATAAATCATACAAAAAATTATGCGCCTTCAAGAACATCAAAAGCAATTTTGCACTCTCAAATAATGCATTTGACTAACTAATAAAAGAAAAATCTTTTATTCTTTGTCGCACACTAGCACCCACATAAAACATTCAACAACATTAAGTTTTTCTGTCTGCAGGAATCTATAGAAGGGAGTAAGAATACGATAATCCATCAATAAAACAATCATACAAATACACTACCTCTAATAGTTGTGTCATCGTGGATCGTTGGAAAAAATGCAGGGGTCGATGTTTTTGAACAAAATAACTACCCGCGGACAGACCAAGCAAACGGAACGGAAACCAAAGTAAACAATAACAGTAACGTTATAGGATACAGACCGTTACGTTAATTACGACGAATATTTATTGTTTCTTTGAATAAAAAAGTTTTTATTTTTATTTCTGGCAGCACTCCATTACCCACAAAATAATACCCACTCATATTTTTTCCCCATAAATTAGGCAAATTTAAGCTACTACAACAAGCAAGTTTTTAAAAGATGAAAAGTATATTTTTGGGTAAAGCTCTTATCAATTATTGATTATGTTTTTATTTTATTAAAGTTATTAATATTTCTTTAGGTTAAGGGTTATTTATAAGTAAATTTGTTCTTTTCTGTTATTTATTAAAAAAAACAATGACCTTTTACTAAAGTACTCTTTACCCAGTTAACCGCTTGGTTTTGAATTCGTAGGGCAGTACTCAAGCGATTCAATTGATTTCAGTTGAACAATACATTTCAATTGATTGATTGTGGTTTGGATGCTGAGCCAGTTAGATTTTCTCTTGCCTCCTGAGTCTCCTGACCTAGAACTAAGATACTAAGTAATCCATTTTTTTAGAGTTCCGTAGCCGAATGGCAAAAAACGGAACCCTTTTAGTTTCGTTAAGTCTGTCTGTCTGTCCATCCGTATGTCACAGTCACTTTATTGTCAAACTATTAGCATTACACAGTTGAAACTTGATAAGTAGATGTATCCTGTTAATCGCTTAACGATTCTTATAGAAAAAAATAAAAATAATAATATTTAAAGGGGGGCTCCCAAACATGAAACTCAAACACTTGATAGGTCTTTTAAAATGACATAGAGGTTTCTAAAACCATTTTCTCTAAAAGTGTTACGTTTGAGGGATAGGCGCTTCCAAAATCGTAAAATGGGCGTAACCCATTTTTAAACGAAGGACTTCCCGAATTCAACAGGCATTGTGGACGAGTGGTTTTAGGCATGCGCCTGGATAGCGTAAAAACTCAGTGGTTAGTGGTTACTGTTAAAATGGTTTTCGAATATTGATCTACATCTTTTTAAATATTAGATGCAGTTTTCTTGGCATTAGACTTTTTTTTGTCATCTAGAGATGGCACCAAGCGTGACTTTTGGAAATAACTTTGTAAACTTTATTTAAATACTACGGCAGAGGGAAGTTGCTTTCAGCAAACGTAATATTAAAAACCAGCCAAGTGCGAGTAGAACCCGCGCACTAAGGGGTCCGGGCCACCCTTAAACTGAATTCAGGGTCCACTTAACTATTACTTATCTAGTGAAAATAACACAAAATTTTTGACAGTAAAAAAAAATGTTTTTCATACTGTTTGTACTCAATTGAGTACGGTGACGTCTAATGGGTTAACGGATTTAAGAATATTTCACTTTGTGTGCCCAATATAAGAAAAGGTTCATCTTTCTGGTGAGTGATATAAAAATGGGAGAAAACTGGTCATTCTGCTTTATGGGAGAAAAATATTCCCGAACTGGCAGCCCCCGTCTAACTCTTTCTAATCTGTGGATGTCTATATCCGTTTCCTATCCTACAATACGTCAACGCCAAAAAAAACTACCTATCCCTATTTATCTAATATTTTGGTAATTACGGTTTCCATCCAAACCACTCATTGAAATCTAATTAGATTATTAACACATCTCAAGATCTACTCATATTTTCATTTTTTCACCATGCCGCGTGGTAAGTGAGTTGCTAAAATATTCTTGTTTTTTTCAATGTCGCCCAATGATAGGCGAATGTGGTGAACGAAATTCATGTTTTAAGACTGCAATTGAACCCTTTTGACTGTAAGAAGTCAGTAAATTTATATTTTAAGTGAATCAGTATCCGTAACATTGTTTGTTGTTTTGTGTTAGAAATCTATTTTTGTCTCTAACCTCTAAATCATTGTTTTGCTGCTGTCTGGTTGTTTTCAGGTAAATATACCAACCATAAAGGTCGTAATCGTAAATTCACCAGCCCTGAGGAACTTGAGGAGCAGAGGAAGCAGGAAGAGCTGAAACAAAAGTTAGTAATTATCACCAAAATATAGTTCTTGACACTCAATGTATTACAATTTCGACATTAAAAGCTCCTACGGAGTTACTGACAAAGAAAATCTTAGATGTAATCATTGTACGATTGATATGAGAAGAGACAGTCAAATTGATGTGTCTTATTAAGTGTATAATTGTACAGTGAGTTAAAGTTTTTTTTTATTCAAATTAATTAATATACACAAATTACAGATGGAGAAAAGAACATGCAGAAAGTTCCAGTGAGGAAGAAGAATCTGGTGATAATAAGTCAGGGTCTGGTAGCAGCGATGAAAGTGATTCAGATGAAGATGTAAGTATTAAACTTGTGATATATTAAACCTACATCCCAGACATTTCGTAGTAAGAGTCTCAGACTTAAGCTTGGATCAAGAATTTGAGCTGTAAACTATGTTCAAATCATTAGAATAGTTAGATACCGGATTGCTACTCTGTACCTTATTAATTATGAGCTTCCAATATTTCGGCACTGTTGCAAGCGCCATGATCACGGAGTAACTAAATGTGCTTCTTCAAATCAAGTTTGATCTACTGATTTAATTAACAATTACTAGTAAAAAAGTAAAGTTAGCCTGTAGACATCCTACTGCTGGGCAAGGGCCTTACCTCAAGTAAGAGGCAGTATGAGCCATACTCCACCACGTGGGCTTAGTGCGGATTGGCGGAGGGGTGTTATTACTATCCTACTAAATATTATTTTATTTTATTTTTATTTGGGACAAAAAACTAGAGATGCGCCGAGTAGCACTTTTGCCGAGTACCGAGTACCGAGTATTACTCGGTTCATTTTTTTCCAACTGAGTACTCGGCCGAGTAACTCGGTTCAATCAAATTCCTGTTTCGGGTGTGTAAACAAGTACAAACCAGGTTCGCGCAGAATAAGCTTTTATCAAGTCACTAGAGCGCGATGATCCTAAAAGCCCCATTACTTTTTTTTGTATTACAAAATCCACAGCATGATGATAACATTAAATATAGACATTTAAGACTTACAGCCATTGACGAATTAAACATTTAAATAATAATAATAATAATTTACATTTTATTTACTAAATATAAATAAGGTCGCTATTTCAAAGAAAATTTGTTAGCAAAAGACAAGAGTCCTTTCGAGTGGTGGGCAGGACCCCGAACAAGGTATTCAGAACTGGCACGCTTAGCAAGAGTGTTACTATGAGCACCTGCAAGCGCCATTCATTTCACAGCGACTGATTATTTTCGGAGGCTGGTAAAGTCTAGGAAGAAAAAAGGAATTGTCTGTTACTAGAACGTGCAGAAAGCTTAGCATCACCACAACACAATCTAACTTTATATAACACATATTATTATTTTTATTAATGTTTTCCTCATTTTGTCTCTACTCATTCATTATCATAATTGAGGTTGTGATAGATTTCCCCAGTCGTTTAGATGATCTACCTAAATACACCGTGCTTTTTTAACCGTCTTACAGCCGAAGGCCACTTAAAGTATCCAATAACTACATGTCATTCGTTAAATAAAACTTGGTTATTATTAAGATTTCAAAGCCAAGACATTAAAGAAGATATCAGCACAATTTAGTACGAAACATCCTGTAACGAGCACTACGCGCGGGTCATTCACTCGGCTGTCTAGCACTACTGACATAGTTTTACGCACGAATAGAAAGGGGCGAGGCGGTGGGCGTCACAAAGGATTGCGCTAGCGCATGATTGGTTAGAGATCCACGTGGACTGTCTTAAATTGGCTACGGTGGGGAACGCGTGGAGGCGGCAAGGTCAAGGAATGCATTGTTGAAAACGTAAACATTATGAACAGGATGATACATTACGTAACATTACTATTAGATATTTTTTACACCAAAATTATGTGGAGTGTAATAAAAAAAATTACATGTCCTAGAGGTTTATTAAGATGGTTACATTACGTGGGCTTCGGGTGTAAGACGGTTAAAAAAGCACGGTGTATATTGCTTTACTTAAACCGAGTATACTCGGCATTAAAACCGAGTTACTCGGCCGAGTACGAGTATCAAAAAACCTGCCGAGTACGCCGAGTACCGAGTATTAACCGAGTTCTCGGCCCATCTCTACAAAAAACAATTGTACAACCTTCTTAATAATATATCTTAATAAAGATGTTTAACATTATTGCACAACCAACAACTTTATCCACAAATTATCTTTATATACATAATAAATGCAAAAGTTTGTAATTATGGATGTTAGTTTATTACTTCTTCAAACTAAAATTACTGCATGGTTTTGGATGAAACTTTACAACAATATAGTTCATAATACATCAGAACAGCACATAGGCTATAATATAGTGATATTTGTTGAGAACTGACATTCACACGGGTGTAACCACAGGGAACCGCTAGTTAAACATAATTGGCATGCACAAAAAATTACACTCAAGTTATTAAATCGAGATTTGAAAGAACAGGTCCTCAAACTTATCATGTAAATATAAAAATTTCTTAATATTTATCTCTTTTCTGTTCTAGCATCCTACCAAAGCAAAAGGAGTATCTGGTCTTATTGAAGTAGAAAATCCTAACCGAGTAGTGAAGAAAAATAAGAAATTATCTAATTTGAATACTAGCTTAGGAGAAGGAGAGAAACCTCAATTATCTAGGTATGAGAATTTAATGTTATCTGTTAATTCACATTTTAAATTATACTTTGTAGACTAGACAGGGAGACAAATTGGCATTGGAACGAATTACAATGTTGCTTGTGTGTGGCTGACAATGCAGCATTGTTATTTTCCTTGCCTTAAGTCACCAAATTCTGGAACTAATCAACAAATCTGACTTAATCTTTTGGTGATTATTATTTATTTTGGTTTTGTTAATCAATTTAGATAACTAGCATTTATGTGCATCAAAGAGGAAAATCATTACCAGTGTGCTATCCAAACACTCTTTCTCCATGTCTTTTGGGAACTGCACACGGTCAATTTTTTTTTAACCATAATCACCATCTTATTTCAGACGTGAACGCGAAGAAATTGAAAGACAGCGAGCGGCCGCAGCATATCAAAAGGCACATGCTGAAGGCAAGACGGATCAGGCTCGCGCTGACTTGGCCCGGCTCGCGATTATACGACAGCAGCGAGAGGAGGCTGCTAAGCGACGGGAGGCCGAGAAAAAGGCCAAGGACGAGGTTCCTAAGAAGAGGTAAACATAAACTTTTGTCACTAGCAATCCCAGCGAACTTCGTTTCTCCCCCAGCCCCGGCCCTGTTTTATGAGGAATTTTCTTTGCTATAAAGCTCACGGAGCCCGAGACCTTTCCAACGAATGCAAAACCGTGGAAATCGGTCGTGCGTTCTGGAGTTATAGCGTCAGGAATGAAAACCCGACTTATTTTTATTTTTGTCATTAGAGCAAGCAAACACTAGATCACTAGTGGCGGCCACTTTATGCAACCACAAGCAGAGGAGTTCTTTCATACATTTTGTATAGCATCGGAGCAAAAAGTAAAGTTGTGGCGCTAAGCAACTTGTGTTCGCGTTAGTGGCAGTGAATAGTATGGCAGTATAATGTGTGCTTACTCTTAATCTGCAGTCTGCACCATACTTCAGGCATTATATATTCTGTGCTTCAGGCACTCCATTCTTCATACATTTTTGAAACACTAGTTGCAGTTGTAAATGAAAACATCTAATCTACACCTATTCCTCTTGGCCACTCAGATATTGAGATGGCTTAGTTAAATTTGCATGTTCACTGCACTGCATTATGATTGTTCATTCACGCCCGCCAATGCAATTCACAAATGTGAAGTTTGCATATAAATGTTTTATCACTTTATGAAACATTATAAATATATTATTTAAAATCTGGATTCAAATTATTCATCATATCTCAGTTTTATATCTGAGTAGATTTTAAGTAATCTAAGATATAAAACTCTGAATATACATGATACGAAACCACACCATACAAATTAAAGCCATAGGTATCCTTAATGAATGTGTAAACAATGTACTATTTCTTTTTAATTTCATTTCAGGTAGATAAATATAATCTCCACCGGGAACATTCACCACTTGCTGTTTTGCCTATAATCTCGGCTAGGTCAAGCTTTCAAAATCGTTGTCACCCCTCAATATAATAAACAAAAAACTGTACCTATTCATATTGTCCCAGTGTAAGGAATTGTTCACACCATTTAATAAATTTATCGCATAATAAAAATATAATATTTGTAAACTAACATTTTGATTTTGCAAAGCTTTCCTAGCATTGATGTAACGAATTAATGTTGGTTTGTCCTCTTACTGTTACTTTTAATTTATGAATAGTTAAATGAATTTGATGCGTTACATTTTGTGATGTCTAAAATATGAACTATTAATATGTATTTAATGAGTGAGAGGGCAATTTTACCCTGTGGTAATCAAATAATTGACAAGCATGATGAGGAATTTTATCCACACGTTACGGTTGACTATTTGGAACCCGAATCACAACACATTTATGTATGAGTGACTGTAATTTAAAAAAATCACTTTTTGTATTTTATGATGTTTTTGTATGTATGAAGGTAAATTAAAAACGGCGTCTAAAAAGTCTCTTAATATTTTTGAAATATTTAACATAGAAACATGTTTGTGTAGTAGACGTTAATGAAATAAGATACCAACAAATACTAGTAAATACAGTATTGCATGTTAAATGTTGTAAATAAATGACATTGATTGTCTACTTACGCAAGCATTTGTACTTCCTACCGATATGACAGCCATTTTTAATAAAATTAAAAGTACCTAAATATCAACAACCCTTATTTCGATATTGCAACAAAACCTAGGCGCATTGCTTAGTCAGATTTTACGTTAGTTCTATTGACAATACATTTTAAATTTTGTCACACACACACAAATGCCATTATTGAGTAAATTAAGGTATGCAATAAAATAATGTCTATTTTAACATTTTCTTTGTAAAATACTTGTAAAGATATTAAACAATAAATAATAAAAAACGTCAAGCTATTTATTATTTATATTTTCCATGTGACTGATGTTTTGTAGGTACATGGGCAATATTATTTCACTAGCTTTTGCCCGCGACTTCGTCCGCGTGGAATCGTGACTTCTTTCTCCCGTTTTTTACACATTTACCACTATATCTTTGCTCCTATTGGTCGTAGCGTGATGTTATATAGCCTATAGCCTTCCTCGATAACTGGACTATCAAACACAAAAAGAATTATTCAATTCGAACCAGTAGTTTCGGAGATTAGCGCGTTCAAACAAACAAACAAACTCTTCAGCTTTATAATTTTAGTATAGATTTACTCCATGAAAACCACAAGTGGTGAGGTCCATGCTTAGGTTATTTTGATAATGGTACGCTATTAAAAATCCTTATTTCCACTGGATATTTGTTAAAAGCATCGTGTATCTTCTAAATAAAAAAGTAAAACATTTTTAAATTAAAGTTATTTGATTGCATGCCTAAATAAGTTACTACTAAAGATCCTACGTCTGTACCTACGTACTTACAAACCCCATTTAACATCTCATGAAAAAAAAAACATATTTTTTTAGTAATTAAATTAGCAAGTGTTATACCAACCTGGAATAAGTGCGCCAAGCGTAGTAAGTTGCCACAGTAGTCCCAGTACATATTTTTTTTCAGTACAGGGAGTTAAAGTTCAGTCTTGCAATAAGTTTGATTTCTTGGTTGGACTTGAATGAAAATAGTTATACTTGGCTGTTCTTATAAACTAACGTTGACAAAAGGGCTATTCAGGCATACGACGCAAAAAAATAATCTAAACAAAGTTCATATTTGTGGCCATAGTAGTCGAGAAACCAATACAAGGCGTAAGTAAATCTTAAGTTTTTTTTTAAAGTCCATAACTCGAAAATACATAAGTTAGAATTTTATTTTTATTTTTCTTCTGTTGTAACTGTCATGGCCTAGCCTATTACCCGGTTTCGGCTTGACCTTGAATTCTGGACTGGTATTAAGCTGCTGTCTACTATACCGAGGTACCTAGTTTTAAATATTTTGGATCTGAATACTTTCATTTATTAAATTCAGTAGTTAACGCCTACTCAAAGTAATTCGCAACATCTACGTTTCGCTACTATGCATGCAGAAAAATGGTCACAGAAGACATAAGTAATATGGCCCTGTTTGTATTATGCGATGATAACGCCGTTATCTGGGTAATGAATTTTTGAGGTAACAATTTGGACTCAAATGGTCTCAGATAAGGGTAAGTGAAGATAGGTCGGTTAACAACGGTAGCGATGTTATCGACGGCGGGCGCTGAGTGAGGACAACTGGTGCCTAATATCTATGTGTACGAAGATCTTATGTAAAGCTATAGAGCTCTAGTGTAGCTTCTCTGATGTTGAAAACATTATGATTACAGCTGAGTAAGTATAAACAAAAGTATCTTTATTATAAGCAGTGAGCTGTTACTACTACGTATAGAGACGCTATGCCAAGCAAAAAATGTGCGCATTTTTTGGACGTGAACTGTCAACAGAATGACGTATTCCATAAATTTTGAATTTTGAATAGAAACCGCAGAAGTGACACAGACTTTGTGCCTACCTAACTTAATTGTATTGAATGAATATAATTTTATCAAAACGTTTTAATCGTTACTTACTTTGGTCAATAGTTATTTAAAAGAGCTAAATAAATAAAAGTTTAGTAAATAAAAATCTGTAGGTCAAAACCTCGAATGATATTTACTATTTTTTTATCATGATTTTTATCATTTTAATTTTTCATACGAGATATTTCTAGAAAAATATAACTACCAATGCAAAACACCTTAAAAGAAATATCACAACATCGCATTGTCTAACCTCTATTTATTACCTACCTACTTTTCCATTCTGTGCGTGTCACTTTTTATAATCTTTGATTTTCATGTAAAATGGCGGCAATTTCATGCCAAAATCTTATAACATTTTGAAAAATCTTTACGCTGGTTTAAGCTAACATTTTAATTTCCTACCGATGGTAAGTGACGCCGGTATCGTTTATATTCCTGTTGGTTTTATTTTCGCATGTTTTTAAAACGCATGATGGCTTTTTTGTCAAATAAATTGACCAAATGTCACATTGGTTAACGCTACGAGCGGGAGTGAGTGACTGTGATACCGCGCATGCGTTGATGGTCTGTGACCATCAACTCATCGGGCACGAGGTTCCTTAGGGATGTCATTTCCATACGTAGTAATAGTAGTTCAATGATTATAAGTTTCTGAAAATTAATAAATGCTTTTATAAAATACACTAGCGGATCCCTCGATTTCGTCCGCGCGGTTTGTGGTGTTTTCGCTCATGGTGACATAGCCTATAATATAACCTTCCTCGATATATGATATAACTTACATAACTAACACAAAAATATTTTTTAAATCGACTAGTGAGTTGTTACTACTACGTATAGAGAAGCTATGCCAAGCAAAAAATGTGTCGCAAAAACGACGACAAGATTGTGACGTTTTCTTTGAAAATTTGAATTTCGAATCATGATACTACGAGTTGATGACCGGGCCATCAATTTAGGGAGCACAAAATTTGTTCGTGATGTCAGTTCCATACGCTAGTAATAGTAGTTCAATGAAATCGACACAGTAGACATGTATTTCATAAAGTTAAAAAAAAATATAGGAAAGAATTAAAACTAAGACATGCAACATAAAAAAATAACCCTATTCAAAAATGAAACCATTTCCTTGTGGCAAGGAGGCTATAATGCTGGCTGCGATGCCGCGTTGGATTGCTATGCTAATCCTTTGAGCTAGAAACCAGCCAGCTTTATTATTGCATGTCTTAGTTTTATTTTTTTCTTGTTTATTATTAATAAAGAATAATTTGCTAGAAAAAATATAGGAAAGCCACAAATTAATCAGCTTTCACCGTATTGACCGCAAATAAGTATGCAAATAAGTTATAGAGAAGTGAGTTGTTTCCGTCGGTTTATTTATAAGTTCCTTTAGTTTGCGAACAGCGCTATTTCCGAAACTCCTAAATTCAGAATGTAGCTTAGGAAGTTAGAACATATTTGAGTGATATTATCGTTTTGAAAGAGCACGGTCGCGTTGAATATGCTTTAAAGTTCGCGTCCGAATTTCATATTCATGGCAGAGAGGCGGTCAAACTAAACGGGCACTTTAGTTAGGTATCTAATTGCCAAGTCTTACTCCAACAGATTTAGATAGTGCCACGTTAGTGCTTTGTTGGTTGCTATTTCTGCACAAAACTATGTATGGTGAATACATAACGTGATTATTTAAGTAAATATTTAATGAAATATTAATGGACCCGGCAAACTTCTGGGATACGATCGGGGACGGCAAAATATTTTAATAATTATTTTATTTAGCTATTCGGGGCAAAGACTACCTAGAACAAATTCAAATCATGAGAAGTCCACTGTTCTCGAGTTATGTGGTGTACAATTCGAATTTATTTTATGTTTATGTACCTATAGATAATAAAGAGCATAGGTATGTATTTCTATTACAGCATAAAGTACTTAAAGATGTTTTTAAAATATAAGATACAATTTTGCCTGAGCACGTTTTAATAAAAGATTGATTGAATAAGAGATTGATGATAATGATGATGTAATAAAAAAAATAATAAAAGTCATAATCGTAACTAAAAGTGCTACGACATACATTGTTAGGACTGCAACAGCGCCTCGCAATGCAAATAACCAAACGATTTATTTTAATACGTAATAAATTCTCCACATTCTCGTACCGTGAATTTAGGTAACTACGTGCTCAAATATCTGAATGCCGGAAGCATCCGTAAAGGCCGTAAAGTCTCATTAGAACACCCTCTGCAACGCGGGCCGTCAAACTATGCTAATTTTACGTATGGAGGTAGGGAAGGTATGTTAGAGTGGCTACAACTACTTACGATTTTGTGAAATATGTATTGGGCTAGTTGCCATACAGGCATGGTTTGCAATGGTTGCATTGGACATTTGGGCAGGATTATGTATTATGGCTTTTGTTTCGTCAAATGTAATTTCCGTCTAGTTCTTCTACAGTCTATAGGGTACCTCCTACATGCATGCCAAGAAACACGCAAGTTATAAACTACGTAGATAGACGTCAAATTGCTTCTGCATACAACAGAGCAACAATTCCGCTAATTGAGTCGTTGTCACTGAGTTGTGCATCAGTTGTACCACGAAAGTCGATTCATATACCTCGCTATTCTGACAGCGGCGTGTCACCTTTCAATGCTGCAGACTTTAAGCACACGATGTGTTACAATAGCACTACAGAATGACTACCAACTGTAGTGCAACAGTAGATGCCGAAAATACGCGAATCGGGCCCAGTTCATATATTTTTAAGGGCCGATTTTTCAAACGTCAGGTAAAACTTATCAGAGTGAATAAGTAAAACGCCTGATTTTAAAATGTCATTTACATAAATTATTGCTGACAATTAGGCGACGTTTTCAAATTTGCAATATTGTATTTTATTTATTCGATTAATGTTTCTAAGGCCCGATTCATATAAATTCATTATTAGACCTTTATTTCCCTACAAAAGACTTTAAGGACCTACTGTGTATTTATCTTTCATAGGATTTCTTATCATATGGAGTTTGCAGATTCACCACAGAAAGTGCCTAAAACTGCACCAATAGGTATACCTACTGTTTATGCAAAAAAAAACTTCGACAAGTAAATAATAAAGGTACATGATGGTACTTTATACAAAAAATATCGTTCACGAAGCACGAGGCACCAAGTAAGTTTATTTCAACGAAACCTGGCAAGCTGGCTGGCTGATACAAATTAAATTAGGCAACCATCCCTAAGCCTAGCTCTTCAAGATAACTCCTCGCGACGGATAAGCCCTTAATTGAATAGCTAATAAGCACAAGTGTCTAAGTTTCCCGCCGTACAATAAATAATAGATAAATTAAATGGCTCGCTCGGGCCAAACAGAATTAAAACTTTCCGGGAGGTTTCACCTAAATCAGACCTACCTGATTTATATTTCACGCACCGTCGGGGGACTAGGGTGTGCATGCGTTATTATTAATCAAGATAATTTTAATTTAATCAAAATATTTCTGGGACATTTCTTGCGCTCCAAAGACAATCATCGATATTAAAATAAAGTTCCACAATGGCTGGACGGACACAAGTTAGCATCTCCATGTGATCATCATCATAATCTTATTATCAGTCACAAAGGTCATCCACTGCTGATGCTGAACATAGACCTCCCCCAAAGTTTTCCACAGCGATCAAGCGATCTTTAGATGGTTACGGTTGCAAGCACCATAAAAAGATCGCAGGATCATCACACTGAATGCCAGACCGTTTGCAACCGATAGAGTGTGTGACAGCTTATTTATTTCCCATCATTTACCTCGAAGGATTCAGTAATAACAACTCTTACGTCATTATTTTACGGTATTTTGGCGATTTTTGTCTTGAGAGGTCTCAAGTAGAAGAAGCTGTTCGCGGCAGCTGCAATAAGTACTACTTCAGGATTAGTCAGTCTCAAACATTGAGTTATATATAATTACTACGTAGGTATAGAGAAGCTAGAGAGAGAGAGAGCTTTGCTAAGCAAAAAATGTGTCGCGCAAACCAGTCGTCAAGATTGAGATATTTTCCTTGAATTTGAATTTCGAATTATGAATCTATACTACGAGTGTCTGTGTCGTCAATTCATGGAGCACAAAATTTGTTCGTCGTTTCAATTCCAAACGTTAGTAATAGTAGTTCAGTGGTCTCAAAGCTCATTTTTATTTGGCCAGCCTACAGGATAGAGCCTTCTCGCGAAATATTCGCTTACTCTTTCCGGGATGCGATTTTACTATCCCAACCCTGCTTTAATGGAAATGGGCGTATTTTCAAATGTTTATTCATGAAAATAGCTTAGTAACAATTTGCCCAACATTCTGGGATTTCATGAAAAATAGTAACTCTGCTTTTACAAACTTTTTAGGAATATGATTTGATTTTTCCTAAATCTTGGTATATTCTGAATACACGTAATTAAGTGAAACAGTAATTTTTCAAAGTTTGTTAATGAATGCCAGTCCCTTATTACGAACTTTGACCGATGTCTAACTAACTGCTTTGCAAATAATAAAGTTCTGAAGTTTGTTTGAGTAAGTTTTGACTTTGACTAATACTGTGCTAATTCCGAACGTTTCAGTCATTTTTAAGAATTGTTTCAGTAATTTTTAAGAACTTGCGTGATCGACAGTAATGGTTAAAAGTTGTTACCAGCGGTTGAAGGTTGTGTGTGTTTTGAAAAAAAAAATACCATAATCAATAAAGATCATTGAAGTAGCCAATCTGACAAATGTTAAGGTATTTTTTCTTCAAAACACACAATCGTAAATATTCAACCGAACGACTCCTAACCATTACTATCGACGAGGAAATTGAGCCTTACTATTACAAATTAAAATTATGTGTCAGTGGTAAGTAGGTTCTTATTTATTTTTTATTTTATACCTAAAAATATATTAAGCAAGAATAAGTGCTTTGTTCTTTAAATATTCTAATTTCTTCTCATCAATACAGGAAATATTTTCTTCCTTCAATTGGGTAGAGAAGATATTCTTGACTCCTCACAATAATTTAGTTTATTACCGTCACGTCTTACAATTAGGACGTGCTTCAATATAAAATAAAGTACTCTCTTTTAAAACTTACCTTGGTCTGTGCCTTGGTATATCGCTCCTCTTTATTTCTTGGTAATTATTATTCATTATTTCACTACCTGAGATAATTAAGACAGTAGTAGCTACCCACTTAAATTAACTTTCGTTTTTAGATTACAGGTTTGCTTTGACATTTAGTTTTACATTAATACATATTAAATAAGAGCTTAAGTTAGAATATTATAAGCTAGCCAGACAGTGTGGGAGTGAAACTAGACAAATACCCGATCATCTATACCAATAAAATGCTTTGTCCTGAACGACTGACTTATTGATTGACTGACTGACTGACTGACTGACTGATGGATTCAGTGGATGGATCAACGTACAGCCTAAACCGCTAATTTTAGAGACCTGAAACTGGGAGGATGTGTTCTTTGTATGACGAAGGGATCCGATAAGAAAGGATTTTCCGAAATTCCACCCCTAAGGGGGTCAAAAAGGGGTGCAAAGTTTGTATGGGACAACCAGATCCCTTGGTCCAATCTACTTCAAATTTTGCATATACATTCTTTTACAAAATTGACGGAAGACTTATTTTGTATTTTATTGAAATTCATCTCATAAGGGGGTTAATAAGGGGTGCAAAGTTATTATGGGGGTGATTTGCTTCGAATTTGATATCAATACTCTTTAGTGCTTACGATTAAAATATTTTATATTTCATTTTTGACAGTCATTTGACTTAACTGAGACAGAATATTTGACACATGTTTGTTATTGATGTTGCTCTCGAGAAGAGATTTTATTCCTTAGAAATAGTAAATAATATTTTTTGTGTTTAAACAGCGTAGGTATCAATCGGTCTGTGTCCAGTGTAGATTGCAGATCGTATGTTCATATTTTCGGTGGACATTCTACGCTGCTCCTGTGGTCGAAAGGTGTTCAATCTGGAACTTTTCTGCAAACTTTTCGTGGGGGACCTATGTTCAGCAGTGGACGGCTTTTGGATGTTGATGATGATGGTGGCGTAGATCTTTACATAGAATTGTCACTTTCAATTTACGATTTTAATTCAAGAAAGTAGAGTAGGTATTCGCTATAACCAATAACTATAAACAAAGCTCAAATTCAAACTCTTAAGGTAGCGGGAGAAGACTTGAGGGAATTTGCTTCTCTCACAGCCTGTATGTGACATGATGCTGTGTAAGCGCAGAGAGTAGCCTGGTCCTTTTAGTACCCGAAATAAATATACGATTGACTATAGGGCGTACGAAGTACTTCCAATTCGTTGTAAAATAAAAAGATAATATCCCTGTGTAAGTTTAACCATTATACCGGGCTATGTGTTGTGTGTACATAAAATATAACATTTATCTGTACGCATTTCTTTGTATATATTTTAAAACTGGATGTTTTTGTTTGTTTGTTTGAACGCGCTACTCACAGTAACTATTGGTAAGGTTATAAAATATGATAGAGCTAATTTATCAGGGAAGGCTATAGTTTAATGCGTATAGGCTTATACATTTTTGCTACGATCTATGGGAACGGAGTTAAACTAATACGCGCGTATGAAGTCGCGGGCGGACCGCTAGTTCTAAATAATTGTATGTACGGTCGAGGTCTCTGGCGCCTAACCACTCTCAAACGAAAAACGTTTGCACACACGACACAAAAAGGACGTCATTTCAAACATGACGCGCAAGACGATGCGAGGTTCAAGTGAATTTGGCTCTAAGGTGGTAAGGCGGTGGTAACCTCTATAGTACGGTCTAGGCCTCTGCCGACTTACCCATTCCAAACGAAAATCGTTTGCAAACACGACACAAAAACGGCGTCACTTTAATTAAACAAAAGACGACGCGCGGTGCAAGACTAACCATCAATTATTATAGAAACGTAGCATAGTTAAATACTACCACAACAACATGTGGAATCAGTTATAACAATTATTGGTTCATCTCTTTATTTGTAGGTTAATTATGTATAAGACCGTACAAAAGGCAGATTAATGTTCCCGCTTGGTTTGAAGATAAAGCTAAAGCTAGCGAGCGATTACTGTTCCCAGCGCTCCTCGCCGTGCATGTATGAAATTGAATGAGCGCGCCGCCTCATCCGAATTCGATTCAGCCGCAATTCCACGTACAAACTTAGTAGTGATGTGCTGAGACGATGTGCAGTTTTCAAACTTTGATCAAATGCGCCTTTTACTTTATGCTTACTGCTGTCATTTACAGTGGTGGTCAGCTAATTAAAACACTTTGAAAATTGTATCTTCATCAAGTTTTGTGTTCTAATAATTTTGTATTATCCTACTACTATTATAAAGGCGAAAGTTTGTAAGTATGGATGTATGGATGTATGGATGTTTGTTACTCTTTCACGTAAAAACTACTGAATGGATTTGAATGAAACTTTACCACAATATAGCTTATACATCAGAATAACATATAGGCTACAATTTTTGAGGTTTCTAATGTGAGGTCGTAAAAAAACACATTTTTTGCGCTACTAGACGGGACGAACCTGAAGTCCACGCGAACGAAGTCGCGGGCAAAAGCTAGTGAATACATATAAACCAGTAACTGTTGTAAAATAATCGGATGGGTTTTACGTATAATTTGAAGTTACTATTTGCCATAACATTGATCTATTTTTCGTAATTTTTGACCTCAAATCTATTATGAGCAGAATAAGTGTACCAGTGATGTGGACAACTAATTAAAGACACCTAATGTAAGTTACTGAAAACCAAAAAAATATGAAACTACAAAAGATTCAGTTAATATGAAATTAAAAATAGTCATTTCTCAATTGTTTTACAAAGTTTTTGATGTTTTGTCGTATGTCGTTTAGCTGTATTTTGACCCTAACTTAGTCCTGGCATTGGTGATATGCGTTTCTTGTTATTATGTATTAGAATTTATTCTAATGCTTTCATAAAAGCGCCGTATAGTTAATAAACATTAGCAACGTGTCTCGCTAGTGTATTACCTAATACAAGAATCTCAATTTTTTCGATTGTATTGTTGTTAGGACTATTATGGTAGCATATCTAAAAGATAGACAGTGTCCCTTAAGAAAACTGAGACGGCCGTTGCAGTCGGTTTAGTACGTCGTTAGTAAGTCGAAACTACAAGATTTTCTAGACGAGATGCTTAGTCAGCTAAAGGTTAAGATACGCTGTTGTTGAATATTAATGTTTAGGTATTCCATCCATGTACTAGTATTATTTTCATAGGTCCAGCAATACGTCTAGGAAATCAACGGCGCACTTTGATGTTTCCTCACTTTATATCTTACAGTTATATGATACTTAGTCTTGTTAAATTCTCGTCTCATATACCGTTTTCCATCGTTATGACATCCATTATTTATTTACATTCGAAAACATCTCAATTATCCACTTTGATTCGGTCCACGTTGAGAATGTATTTAGGCAAACCGCATCCGTGAAATATTTGGCATATTATAAATTTGGTAACTTATAAAATTTTCTTCAGTGCAAGTTTTCCTCGCATAATCTAGGCCTTATCATTCTTGCTAAAATATTTAACGATCTTCCTGCAGCAAATACTGTCAAGAAAATATGCTTTGATCCTTAATATTTTTCATCTAGAAATCCCATTCTAGGTCTTTCAGTAGGGTCCGATTCTAAGGTCCTAACATCTATCGTATTGGAAACTTTGTAACAGACAAATAATAGTTAGTAGGTAGTTACCAACGCTAAACTTACCTTAACCCATTATGGACTGAATTCTTTTATATACCCAAATCTTTTTTAATTTTTTATATAATGATTTGGTATGTATATGGACCAATTTTCAGCCCGTAAATCATTTATAAATATTTCAGTTTTGGAAATATGATCGGGTGCCAAATTGCACCTCTAGACTCCTATGTTAGCTATTTACAGTGAAGTACCAAACATTCAATTTGAGATTCTACTGGAATACTGGACTGGATACTTATAAAATAAAACATTATTTAAAATATATTAAACATTCATTTAAAATATCCATGTCAAAATTTAAACACTAAAACCAAATAAGTAACATTTATGTACGAAAATTGAAATTGCAGCTATCACAAAGCCCAACATCACATATTAGACATTAAAGTTTGGCTTTTGCAGAACTCGGCAGCACATTTTCTTCTTACTCCTTCTTGGCAAGCTACAAGAAGGTGATTGCGCCCATCATGTCGGATATCATCCGATACTCGATTGCCAGTTCTAGACTGTTTGAAAGTAGCAGTTCGCCCGGCTCTTCCAAGCATGTTTCGGTATCGAGTGAAACAATTTGTCTGCGAAAATCAAGTTGATTTATATCATCTCCAGCTTGACGTGCCAGTACCCACGCGTTGCAAATCGAAACGTGAATAATTAGGACTTCAGCATCGTTTTCTCTTTCGCAAAGTGCGGGCCTTTGTGAACACCGATAGCTCATCGTACATTCAATCGACGACCTGCTAAGTTATTAACGAGTCCACCTTCATCTTCAGTGCTTGAGTCCTTATCTATATTGACTGCAGGATCTGGAGATTCGATATATAGTCATCATGGCACCACGTCGTCATCATTTTCAATGATAGACAAGCATCGTAGATAGTACAGCTTCTATAAGCAAGAAAAAAATGGGGTTTAGACAGATTTGACATTTCTTCTTAGAAAATACTAAAAATCCAATTATAAAAAAGTCAATCTGTATTTTTGCTATGCCAAACAATTCAAATTACATCAATAAGTACGCTGTTAAAGCCACATAAATGATAAAATGAATCTTTATCAAAGAGCTAACATACAAGTCTACGGGTGCCGTATGGCATCTTGCTACTAAAACGTATGATATTTGAGTAGCTAAACTAACTCAGATCATTACATCTATTTAATGCGACTTATTGTTTATTTACATACAGGAAAATATGCATGTAGCTCTCTAAATTACAAAAATTAAATACAAATTTATTACTTACTGAAATACGGCGTCCATTGTTATCACATTTATGAAATGTCTAATTTCGCGGCAAAATTTCTAAAATTGCGCAATGCGCGAACCAATCGCAATGGCTGTGGCTTACGGTCCTTTTCACGCACTCTCATTTAAAACAAAAAGCTATCGAAATAATTCACAGACAAAAAATATACGAGCGAAAATTTGAACATAAGAATTCGGGTGCCGTTTGGCATCTGTAGTCCAAAATGGGTTAATGACGCGTTTATGAAAGCATTAGAATAAATTCCAATACATGCTTGCAAGGAACTAATAGCACTAATGCCAGGACCGTGCCAGGACTAAGTATACATACGACAAAATATCAAAAACTTTGTAAAACAATTGAGAAATGACTATTTTTAATTTCATATTACCTGAATATTTTGTAGTTTCAGTATTTTTTTGGTTTTCAGTAACTTACATTAGGTGTCTTTAATTAGTTGTCCACATCACTGGTACACTTATTCTGCTCATAATAGATTTGAGGTCAAAAATTACGAAAAATAGATCAATGTTATGGCAAATAGTAACTTCAAATTATACGTAAAACCCATCCGATTATTTTACAACAGTTACTGGTTTCTATGTATTCATAATACAAAATAATTGAAACCCAAAACTTGATGAACATACAATTTTCAAAGTGTCTTTAATTAGCTGTCCACCACTGTATGTTTGAAATAATTTCATACGCTGCTGTCGCGCGACGCGCTGCTAAAGTCTTTTAAGGGGCCGATTTGTCAATGGTCAGATTAAACGACTGGTAAATTATGATTGCTTTTTTTTAAATTAGGCATATTGTATTTTGTTCGACGAATATTTCTTAGCTGACTATTGAAAAATCAGCCCTAAGTGTGAAAGCGCTCTATTCCCTCTCTGATAAGTGATATTTACTGGTTATACTTATGGCCTGTTACGCAATGTCTAAATAAATAAGTTCAGATTTGCGTTTTCTGACTGTGGTACTGTAGCTCCCAAATGGATGCACCAATTTTCGTTTAGTTTTTTTTTGGTTATAGATAATTTTATCCCGAGATATGTTTAAAATATCCCCCATGTTTAATGAAAATCTGTTCAGCCGTTTTTTATTTGCGATATTCAAAACAATTAAATTTTAATGTTGTTTGATCAAGAACATTGTCGCACAGTGGCACCTTTGGATCGAGTCCATAACTTAATTATTTTAGTCACACCAATTAGTAGTGCTTGGTCATAGTAACACAGTAGGCGCATCTCTACTAACGACTAATTTAATCCCCTGTAATTTTGTAACGTTTCACTTCATTTGATGGCACTTAAACTGTCTTATAGAAGTCAACCCGTCTCCGAATGTACACAAAGCCTGTTTGTTCCCAACAAACTATGCGAGCTAACTAATTGAACTTCAGTTTGACTTCCGTTCATACTATTAGCGTTTGAAATCGCCGAATAATGTTTCATTAATTTGTGTACTTGGTTTTAAGATAAAATGAACAGCGAATCGGGCGCAGAAATGGTTGGTAAATGCTGGTAAATGCTTTTATATTTCGTAGGGAATTCGTGTTTCATTGAGCTGTGAATATGTATGATAGATGTAGTACTATTATATATTCTGTGATGATAGGCGAAGACTTTGCTATGCTAACGTGTACCGAGTTATGCGCTTACCTTGAACCAGTGAGTTTTTTTTAGCTATGCCAAGCAAATAATGTGTCACAAATACGACGCAAGATTGTGATTTTTCTTGAAATTTGAATAATTGTTTGAATTTCGAATATGAAACAGTTTGTTAATGACAAGTGGCATCAATTCATGTGGTGGTGTCAGATCCATGCGTTAATAGTAGTAGTTCAATGCCTAGAACTTGTTATTACCATTACATGAATCTCAAAAAGATTAACTTTTCCACATCATCGCGTGAGAACTTGCAATTTGGTGTGAGAAAGCACTGAGTTTGATGAAAACAGTGTAGGGTACCAGGGTAGGCATACATTTAAGTGGATAGAGCAATTCCAGCGAATTCTGAAAGGTTTGAATATAAAGTGAAGGTTCAGTCACTTATGGAAATGGGAAAAGTTGCGCCTTTTGTAGACCCCGCTAGGAAAATCTAGAAACCTTTCAAGTTATTAGGATGTAATGGAGATCTAAATGGCAAATTTAATCTCTCTTTGTAGTGGTAGTTGATACTTACTTCAATTGATAAGCATTATTTTATTAGATGAGCCTGTAAGCATTTAGAGTAAATTATCCGGGGAATTGACGTTAAAGGAGTTAATATAAATAAAAATAGGTACTAAGCTCTTATTACACCATTGACAAATAATAGCACTAACCAAAGAAAATTTCAAAAACGGAAAGTTATTTTCTATGAATTATTAGACCGATAACGTTATTGGTTAATTCTTTTAGGACATTATGAAATAGTCCGTAAATATCGATCTTACCGACAAATTGTCATCTTAAAATAAAAAACACACGTACATTGTACGTAATATTCCGTGCAAATAAAATTACTGAAGCAGAAGTTCTCACGTTATTGCATTCAAATTCAGAATATTCTTGGAGCTTGACCCATTTCGCGGATAGAGCAAAAGTTTTCAAGATTAACTTCATCCCCGCTGTTTTCAACTTCTTGCATTTTTCCTCCATTTAAGCTGTCTATGGGATTAAAAATAACAACTGACAGGGTTGGCACAGAGAATTGAGTGATCTTTTCCCATGAAGTGAAACGAATGCACATAGAATAAGTAATTAATTAAGGGCGAGGAAGAGATTTTTGGCTCTACACTTTTAACTAAAACGTCAGAAAGTTTTTCAGCGGTTGCTTTTATCTTATCTCCTCTCAGTGTCATATCTATCTTGCTTGCATTTACCGATGAAAAATAGGACCTTAAGACTCAGTAGCTTGAGTTCAAACTCACTATAGTGCTACACAGTAGCCGGGTATTTTCGAATTAATCGATTGTAGTGACAACCTCTACGACGCTCTAAATTACGCCCAAAAACTTAAGTGGAGGTGGGCAGGACAGGACATGTGCCACGATTTACAGACCAGAGATGGACTGTACCAGTTACAACCTGGAATGGCCCACACGGCAAGCGGAGAAGAGGCAGATACCTAATACGCTGGGAAGATGAACTTAAGGAAATAGCAGGCCCTGATTGGGTCGAAGTAGTACAGGATATAGATTCTAGGAATTCCTTGGAGGAGGTCTTTTGGGTAAACCCAACAGGGGTTCTTGCACAATGCAAAAAATTTTACTTTGTTATCAATCATTTAGTTATAAAAATAACTAACAAATAATTACTTCAAAACTTTAATTGTAGATTTAACTGTGAGAAATAAACGATTTATTATTTTATTTTTTGTGACAACCCTGGGTGAGGAGGAGCTGCAATGGTGCTTATTCGGCGGCCATTAGCGCAGGACTCAATAAATCATGCCTCGGCATCTCGACGATTCTATTCAATTGCGATTTCACTTCTATTTACACTGTTATATCTATTATTTATCATGGGATAATTATATGTAATGCCAAAGATCCTACGAAGAATTTAATTTTTAGTTGCAACAGCGCAGAAAAATCTGACACATAAGTAGTTTATAGTTTTAAAAATTTTATTCACAAAAAATGACAAAAAACTCCTAAATGAAGTACAATTGTATACTTGTGCTTGCAATATTGTCATCATTATTAGATACTAGCGGTCCCAGCGAACTTTGTTTCGCCCCGGCCTCGTCCCGCCCCAGCCCCGGCCCCGTTGAACGGGATAAAACGTATCCTATGTCCTTCTCCTGGCTCTAAGCTACCTCCCTGCCAATTTTCAGCTAAATCGGTTCAGCCGTTAGGCAGGGTACGCAAAATAAGTAACTTTTTTGGTTGATTTTTTACACCTTGTGTCCGAAAAACCCTAATATCCGAGGAACCCTATTTTTGTTCAAAATTAAATATAGCCTATATTACTCGTGGATAATGTAGCTTTCGAATGGTGAAAGAATTTTTAAAATCGGTCTAGTAGTTTATGAGCCTATTCATTACAATCAAACAAACAAACAAACAAACAAAGTTTTCCTCTTTATAATATTAGTGTAGATAGTGTAGATAGTCATATTTTTGTTTTTATAGTGTTTTTTCACTATAAGTACTCTAGTCACTTTGGACTCTAGTATTAAGAGCCATATGACAATCTGGAGATTCTCAGATTTTACCGAATTTATCAATGTGTGTGTGCGATTTTATATGTCCGGGACACAAAAAAATGTTAACTGTAATTAAACAATTTTGATACTTTATCTCTAGGTAGTAGGCTATGCGTATGATGAACACAGAAAATGATGGTCTTATAAAAGTCGATGTGATAAATTAATGTTATACCAGTTTTTTTGTATTTAAAATACCTATTACGAATACAGTGAATACAGTTCGGAATCAGGGCTCGCGTTTATTCCGTTCGCGAACATTTTCCTTTTGATAATTATATAACTAAATTCACAGATTTAAACACAAACGTACAGTTATAATAACGTAAAAAACTTACAGCATAGAAAAAACGAAATGCATCCAAAGGGTGAATACATATAGAGGCGGGTAACACGCACTGACCTGCAACGACTAACCAGTGTTGTGCCGTGTTGGCTATTTCATGGAATTGAAATGCTTTATAGAGACTTTTCCGACTCAAGTCTTGATTTGAATCTTGTTTTAAAACAATTTTCTAGTGTCAGTCGGTCCTTATTTGGATTGTTGTAACGAATTTCTTAAATATTTCGAGATTAAAAATAGACGACTTGGCACATCACTAGTCAGTCGGTACAGGTTGGTACCGGTTATCTGCCTCTTTATGTTTTCACCCAAATCGTGACTTCTCAGAGTAGGTATTTTTTTACGAATGTAAACTCCACGAGAAACGGGGACTAAGGGTTATTGGTGGATGATGCCATTGGTTCTGCGCTTGATCTACCACGTGTCATACCAGCTGGATGCTATGAGGATTTATTTACACATAAAATATGCTTTTTAGTGTAACGCTGTTCTTTGATATGATTTGTATTTTGATATATGAAATATGTCACAAGTTATTATAGCTGACATTCAGAAAATGTAGTTAAGAAAATTTCGATCAAGATTTCAAGTATTTCATGTATAACAGATGATAAACAAGATAATTTTTATTTAATTATTTGGTTTACACCGGTATTATATCATTTTGTCCATATACATTTTTCAATAATGAAATTTTATATGAATATGGACTTGAATAGAACCATGGAACTTCATGGCATTTGCGTACAATTTGAATACAGGTTCATATTAACTACATACACATCACATGAAACGCTTCTATTTAAACAAGCGTTTTACTATACAAGTTTATAGTTAGGTTGTGGTTGTAGATTGTGGTAGAAAGAAAAGTAATGTTAAATAAGCAAAATATTGCCCTATTTAATAAGGTTTAAACCATTGAAACACACTTACTAGCGTATGGAATTAATGCCATGAACAAGTCCCACACAGTATGGAATTGACGCCAATGGCCAATGGTATGTACGTACAAGTGCGTATCAAAGGTTGTGGAACTAAATAACGCCTATATACGGTCTATATTAAGAAAAACTGACCTTTTACTTTTTGTCGTCCGTTTATTCTTATTCAAAATCCAAAGCACGAATGATGTAAGAAAATTTATAATAAACTTACTTGTTTACTACTCAAAGTCAAATACTTAAAACAAAAGCCCTTATTTGTCTTCAATTTTGTTGGGTTAATGGTCACTTCACCACCATACTATTTCAATAAAACCGACTTCAAAAACAAAACACATTAAAAAGTCTTAAATAAACTCTTGAAAGGACTCCATTTTAGGCAAACCATTTCTTTTTGGAGTCCCAGATAGATGTCGCTTAAGATGGAACTTGAGAGAACCCATGCGATGGCACTGACTTCAAAAGAAATGGTTTGCCTAAATTGGAGTCCTTTGAAGAGTTTTAGACTTTTTAGTGAAAAAAAAAAATTCGACCACAGAAAACTTTGCTTCTTATCCAGTCTCGGCGCGCCCCAGCCCTGTTTTATAATAACTTAAGGGGTAAGAGGTAAATACCAATTCAACAAAGTAAATATCATGAAAATCGGTCTACCGTTGTTGAACTATAAAGTAGTGTTACTGATATTACTTTATTTTATATAAATAAGGTTATTATTTGCAACCCCATACATATGCAATAGAATAGGTACTATTGCCTATTCTTGGCCTTATTAATTCAATATTTGTCTAAAATTGACATTTAACTGTTTGGTGATAGAAACAGTTTGCTCATCATATACCACAATTTTATTTTGTAGACAATTTTTTATTATTATTATTTTTGTCGATAATTTTGGTCCTAGTATCTGCACATTTTGTTTGATCAAGTTTCGAAAATACAAATTGTATATGATAAAAGATCTTCGTTATAACTCATGAACCTCTTGAAATAGTCGCCATACATATAAATCTTTCTTGTTTATAGTATTAATAAGGATTCCTTTCTATGCAAGTTTACATAACATTGATTAATCATTTAAATACAACTACTAATCGATACAAAAGAACGAATACTTTTTAGTTATAAGTAGAGACCATCGACGATCCAAATGCACTATATGGCTTTATGCCTGTTGCATAAAGCCTCAAAGCGAATTGGTCGCCGTATAAAAATTGTGCAAAGCGTGATATTTTCAAATTTGGAATTAGTATCATACACGAAATAAAAGAGTAGCAGCGAAGACAACGAGCGACACACCCTTCCCCTCCGAGCGCTCGGTGCTGTCTGTCAAATTTCGATCGAAGATGAATGTTCGTGACAGCTCCAAATCTCAAATTTATAGGTTACTTTAGTAAGATATTTTGAATATATTGCACAAGATAAAATCAAGAATTTAGATGCTAAGTCAAAGATAGGAACCTCTATAACATTGTTTTATCAAATAACACAGAATAAGTGCAATGTATCTCAGAGATAATCGCCTGTCTTTAGGTGCGTATTTTATGCCAAAACATGGTTTCAATTTTGTCTTCATTTGGAATAACCAGAGCGATAAATAAAAAAAACAGAGTCGACACCTTGTATATGAACGTAATTCCCTTCAAGTTTATGTTATTTCGATAGCTGATGTCAACAAGTGATCTAGAAGAGTGCGCCAGAAAAACCGTCAATTTGGCTTCTATGATTGCAAATTACAGACATTTTAAAGATTGAATCAAAAATTCAGAGTCGACATCTTATGGAGATAGTTCATTTCTACACAATTCATTCAAAAAAAGTAGTCAGTTTAGTCATTTTTGGGGAGAAATTTTCATTTGAACTTTGTTAGAAGGAAGGTGACAGCAGCCTTAAGTATTGGAGTAAAAACTCTTTTATTTTCATTTCCTCTGTTTTTCAAAATTGACGAACCCGAATCGTTATTTTCATTTCCGAGAACTCGAAGTATGAGCATTCGTTCCATTTAATTTGGCAAGAGTGCCCTCTGAGGCGGTTATGAAGCACCGAAAGTCATTTTATGAACCGAATTTACGACAGGAGTACGGCCTTTAAATCAAAAAGTATTGCGCCGAATGTACTGCGAAGTTTCCTTGGCCGTGGTTGCTGATTTATACGACCTAATGTTATGGAAGGTTAGCACTTAGTACCTGAGTATTTTACGTATTGACTTAACCTAACTAGTGCCTTATTAGGTAAACTGCGCTTGTTCGCTCTTATGAAATTTGGTGTTAGCCTAAACTACCACTACTTAATTTAATTATACTACAATATTTAAGTCTTCAGTGTTACAAGTTTCAGTTTTTTACTGGTAAATACAGCAAAAGGTAAAAAATATATATGAAATGGTAAGAGGATAATAATTAGTTATAGTCTGAGTTTAAGTTTTTTTTTTTAATTTGAAAAATCAGACCACCTAAGTACTAATTACAGTAAAAGGTAAACAAAGTACCTATATGGTGGGATTAATTGGTTTAAAAATAACTTAAATTCTAATTTAAATTCTAGGTCTAAAATTGTAAGCAGGTATTTACTTATAGACTGAGTTTTAGTAACTCTGTCAAGGTTTAAAGCAAGGTAAGGAAAACTACCCTGATGACAACCCAAAATACCGGTAAAACTAACTCGACGTTCACCTTACTGCCGTCAGTAGCAGGTAGGGTCCCTTTTGATAAGAACACGTAATGAAAATCTCAAAAATGCGACATAGTGTCGCGTAAGATTTATTGTGGAATTTAATTCATTCATAATTTTTGCTTTATTACATTCACTGTGCGCTCGGCCATTACGGGAGGCGTTTTATTAATCCACTGCGATTTTCATTTTCGCAGGCGGCGTGGCGTCGCGACAAAATTGCTTTACAATATAATTACTATTGACTACTCTCCGAGCCAATGTTCCGACGGTCGGTTCCCTCGATGTAGTAGACTGTAGATTCCAAATAAAACTCTTCTTCTTGAGATCGGTGACCGTGAGAGCGCGTACAAATTTAGCCCACTCACGGCCCTATATTTATTGCCAAAATTCACACATACACAATTGACTAATGTAGCTTATTAACAAACAAGGACGGACACAAAACAAACATCTGCGTACTCTTTCCTACGCTTTTTACAGCCACCCTCCTACATCGAGATATGGAGGGAGACAACCGATGTTGTTGTACCTATCTCCTTCTAACATTTTTGTCACCTACCTACATTAGTCGTCATAAAATTCCCACCCGCAACAATCCACTCTATGGGTTTCCTACCTACCCTCAGAAAGTGCGAGATGGGGGACAGGAACAGCTGACAGGCTTTACCGGTCTCACTCCGTCTGAGCGAGACAGCCTACCAGGGTCTCCTTCGCCCCTGTACCAAACTACCTACCTAATTCGTAATATTTCCTACCTAGCTAGTTAACTGTTACCCTACCTATCTTGCAAGTGGGAATTCATAACTAACCGGTTTTCTATTCAAATAAAACGAGCCCTAAGCTAATACAATGCTTACTCACTATGGCCCTAACAGAAACAATCTTTATTTACATATAAAACCTTAAACTAATATAAAACGATTGGGTGTCCGTAACAGTCTCCCCCCGGTGAAGCGCTGCGAAGTGCGAACCTCTTCTTATTCCACCGGCAGGACAGCCAATCTCGACGCCGGTCGACGAAACACGCCGCCCTTGGTCCGAATCTCGACGTTCCTCACTGCTCCGTCCGGTCCAGGATGTACTTCTGTGACGACGCCTCGGGGCCACACGTTTCTAGGTAGCGTGTGGTCCACCACGACGACTAGATCGCCCGGCTTGATGGCGACCTCGGCGACATCTCGAGCTCCTCTTCTTGGCACCAGGTCGGGTAGGTATTCTTTGAGCCAGCGGCGCCAATACTCGTCGGCTAGCGCTTGCGCCGCCCTCCACGTCTTCCTCGATGCTGGTTCGCACGGCCCTATGATGGGTAGGCCGCGCGGTCCCCCTAGTAGGAAGTGGTTAGGGGTGAGCGCCTCCGGGTCATCAGCGCTGACCGGCACGTGGGTGAGCGGTCGCGCGTTCATGGTGTGCTCGACCTCCGCCAGTAGAGTTTGAAGTACCTCTTCTCTCGGTGCTTTTTCATGTAGAGTGACTCGTAGAGCGTTCTTGACAGAGCGAATGAGACGCTCCCACGCTCCCCCCTGATGCGGTGCCCCCGGTGCTATGTAGCGCCAGTCGATGCGCTGGGTGAGCGCGTAGTCACGTAGAGCTGGCTCCCATTCTTCCATCGCTGCTCGTAGCTCTTTGTCTGCGCCCTTGAAGTTCGTCGCGTTGTCTGAGTACATTTTCTGTGGCCACCCTCGTCGCGCTCCCATACGCCGCAACGCCATGATAGCTGAGTCAGTCGACAGGCTCGCTACCAACTCTATGTGCACGGCTCTCGTGGTGAGGCATGTGAATAACGCTCCCCACCTCTTCTCGTGACGACGGCCCACAGTTATAGTCATGGGACCAAAGAAATCTAGACCACAGTTAGAGAATGGTCTGGTGAACGCCTCTACTCGAGCGCGCGGCAAGTCTCCCAACACAGGGGTCACAGGTCTCGCCTTTCTCATTTGACAAAAGGCGCACTTATAGGCCACGGCGCGAACGGTAGGTCGCAATCGAAGTATCCAGTATCTCTGTCGTATATCGTTGACGACGCGTTCATTGTGAGAGTGATGGGCGCGACGGTGTTCTCGATTGCACAACAACCGCGCGTACGGGTGGCTGCCGTCCAATATTACGGGCGTAGTATCGGGGGCAGACACACCCGCTGCCCTCGTCCTTCCTCTCGCCCGCAACACGCCCTCCTCGTCGATGAATGGATCCAGTGTTCTGATGCGACTCCCTGCCTTCAAGTTCTGGCCTCTTCCTAGGCGCTCTATGTCTTCTCGAAATGAGTCGGCCTGCGCTCGCCTCATCAGCCATCTTTCCGCTCTATCTATGTGTTCTTTGGTCAAAACAGTTGCGCGCTTGCGACATTTATCTATAAATAGAAGCACATACGCCATCGCTCTCACTAGGCGCTCATAGTTAGAGAAACGCCCGGCGTCTGGCACGCTCCATTTGTCCTCTGTCGCGACGCTACATACAGTCTCCTCGCTGCTCTCTGTGCAGACTGCTTGAGACGGCCATGTATTCTCCGGTTCGTATAAAAACGATGGCCCAGTAAACCATCTGTCTTCATGTGATTTCATCTCTGTGACGACTCTAGTCGCGTCGTCCGCTACGTTGTCTTGCGTCGGCACCCACCGCCACAGATCGGGTCTTGAAAACTCGCATATCTCTCTCAAGCGGTGCGCTACGTATGGCGTGTAACGCACTTTATCGTTCCCAATCCAGTGCAGAACGGTCGTAGAGTCTGTCCAGTATGTAACTCTATCTGGCTGCCATCTGTGCTCTTCCATTACTGTCGACGCAAGTCTCGTTCCGATGAGACACGCTTGCAACTCTAGACGTGGTATCGTCTGCGTCTTCATCGGGGCTACTCTTGCCTTTGCTGCCGCTAATACCACACGACGTGATCCATCCTCGTACTCTACAAGCCAATAGACTGCTGTCGCGTAAGCAGACTCGCTAGCGTCGCAGAACACGTGCAGCTGCTTTCCAGTCACTCCCCCCGTCAAAGAGTAGAGGCGGGGTAGACGCAGACTGCTAAGTGTCTCTACGTTCCGCAGCCAAACGCTGAATTCCTTCGCTATCTCTTCAGGTAGAGTCTCGTCCCAGCCGGTTTGTAGGCGCCACACTTCTTGCATAAGAATCTTCGCTCTTATCGTGTAGTAACTGAGCAGTCCCAGCGGGTCAAATATTGACATAACCGCGCTCAAAGCCTCTCGCTTTGTCGGCGCTCGCTCTAACGTTTTCACTTCACGCGGCACTCTAACTAAGTCAGTGTTAAAACCCAATTCGTCGGTACTGGCATTCCACACGAGGCCTAGGGTACGCCCCTGCTGATCTCCACTTGAGCAGAGCTGTTTCGACGCATCCGCAGCACGGCATTCTAGTGGCAGCTTACGCATGACTTGCGCTCCGTTGGAGTTGAACGCTGCGAGCGTAAATCCCGCCTGCGCGTGCACGTGCGTAACGTCTCTGACGGCGTCGCTTGCTTCTTCTTGTGAGTCGAAACAATCTACCCAATCGTCCATGTAGTGGTTCTTCGTGATAGCTTCGTATGCCTTCGGGTACTCTACTGCGTGTTGCTTCGCATTGTGATCCCTAACACTGTGTGCCAGAAACGGTGAGCTCTTTGCGCCAAAAATCATTGATGTCATCTTATACTTTTTTGGCTGTGCTGCTCTGTCCTCGCCTCTCCATAAAAACGTTTGCGCCGGTTGGTCCTCTTGAGCAATCTTTATTTGCAGAAACATCTCTCTGATGTCCGCTGTTACGGCGATAGCTCGCTCTCTGAATCTAAACAGGATTCCAGCTAAGTCCCTCAGCAGATCTGGGCCTTCTAGTAGTGCGTCGTTTAGGCACACTCCGTTGCTTTTGGCCGCGGCGTCAAAAACTAGTCTAATCTTCTGTGGCTTGTTAACATTTACCACGGCAAAGTGTGGTAAATACCAGAGACGCGGGCTCTGTGTGTCGGCTTCTTGGCATTCTTCCGCGTAGCCTTTTCTAAGCATACTCTCGATCTGGGCTGTGTACTTTGCTTTGAAGTCTTCCGATGCGTCCATCTTCTTTTCTATTGACGTGAGCCTCCGCCTCGCAGCTTCGTAGCTCGGCGGCATAACTGTGTTAACCTTGCGCCACGGCAATCCAACTTCATATCGCTGATTGACACATCTCACTGTAGACTCAAAGGCTTCTAAGGCGCGCACATCATCAGGGTTCTCGCGTTCCTTCTTCTGAATGCCCAGTGAATCGATCTCGAAGTATGACTTCACCATGTTGTGTAATTCTTCGTCAGGTTGCGTAGACCGAGCTCTCCCATGGTCATCAACGAACAACACCGTATCTCTCTCCCTTATGACTCGGGACGGCGCTAGACCATGTATCACCCACCCCAGTCTGGTGAGCGATGCTGCTGGCTCGTGGCGTTTGCCTGTCAACAGCTTCCTGCTTACTATCAGATGCCAATTATCCGCGCCTATGAGGACACGCGGCTTGGCGTTCACATAACACACGTTACTCTCGTTCAGGTTACGCATGTGTTTATACTCTAAACAGCTCCGACCCACCGTTTGAGTATTCAAGCGTAGATTCTCCATCGTTCTCGCTTTCACCAAATGTTTCTCGTTGTTACTTGCGATTATCTGAACCTCCACTTCTCTGCTTGTGTGTGGTACGCTCTGTGTATTCACACTGCATATGTGTAAGTCTCGAAGCGGGCCTTCTGCACCGACGTAATCCGCCAAGTCCTGATCGATCAACGTTACTGTAGACCCTTCGTCAAGTAGAGCGTGTGTGTTTACTCTACCCCGTGGCCCCTCAATGACGATCGGACACACCTTCAACAACACCTTGGCTGCCCCCACAGTATGGTTAACTGAGGCTACCGCTTCTTGGTTTTGTTGACTTCCGCTGTTGTCACGCTCTGTGTGTAACAGCCTGTGATGACGTCGGCTACAGCCATTCTCATTACACATCGGTGCTTTACATTTGATTCGCCTGTGCTTATTGTTCAAGCATAGAAAGCATATCTTCTCTTCCTTCAACCAATCCCATCTTTGTTTTACTGTCATGGTTGTAAACTTCGTGCATTTAGACACTTCGTGGTCCCCGCCGCAACATAAACACGTCTTCTCTTGTGCCGTCGTAGCCTTATCCTCGGCTGTGGCGTACACACCAGTGTTTCGCTTCTTTGAGTTAGCCTTCTGCTTAGCTTGCACTTCTTTCTTCGCCGCGTTGTTGCTAGGTTGCGACACGTATGCGAATCGAATCGCTTTATTCGCTTCTTCCATCAAAAACTGTGATAATGTCACGATCTCTGGCTCCGAGTAGCTTGCGTACCGCGCTGCGTAGTCGCACCATCTTGTTTTTAAGTGTGGGCTCAGCTTATCGACCACGTCTCGTGTCAGCAACGGATTCCTGAGGTAGCTTCTATTGTCTACAGAGTCCAGTGTGTACGCGATATTCTGCACCTTAATCGCGAACGAATTCAATTCACTGGCTGTCGTTCCAACTCGCGGCAGGTTCTTGAGGTCGTCTAGTGCCCGATCAATGATAACTTCCGGTCTCCCATAACACTGTTCTAGTGTTCGCATGATCTTGTCCGGATCGGTGGCACGGTATAATAACGCCGCTACTGCCTCTTTGGCTTCTCCTCTTAGACAATTCCTCAATCTAGCCAGGTTCTCGGCTTTACTGAAGTTGCATGATCGCGTTGAATCTTCCATTGCAGCTTTAAATGGCAACCACTCGTTCGTGTTTCCATTGAATATCGGTAACTCAATAGCTTGACGTGGGGCCGGTCGCTTTGACATAATCCTTTCCAATGTGTAAGCAAGTCGTTCCGCCCCGTCCATAGTCTCTTGGGGTCTCGCTATACAATCATTGTTTGACTCGACCTGTCGCTGCACATCTTGTTTAATATTGTTGACATCTTCATTTAATTCTATGCTCGGCGAATTCAAATGTCGGTTTCTATCTACCTCCATGTTACGCGCATCTTTTTCCTTGCGTCTCGTAAACATATGTCTATCTCTTTCATTCCTCTCTTCACGGAGGGTAGGAACGCTGCAAGACATCTCGGTTGTGGGTAGTTGCGTATTTACATCTCGACGCCGGGACTGGGCATTTTCCAACCAGTCATCTACCCTCGCTAGGGCCTCACCGGCGGGTAGGCTCTCACGGTCATCTTGGTCCGTTGTATCCATTATCGTAGCGATCTCAAATTCCAATCTCTTTTGGATTAGATTCTTCTCAATAGCCGCAAACTGCTCGGCTGCTCTTAACTCGGCTTGCTTTAGACGAGCGGCGATGCTTGACCCTCTCGATGACGGCGGCGGCCTTGTCCTAGGCGCGTCGGCGTCGGCGTCGTGACGTCTCTCTACTGCCGTTTCCATTCGTCCGCCTACTGCGGGTAGTTGTAAATTACTCGCGGTGGCTTGCACAGACGGTGATGCGGGTGGCTCTTCAAAGTTGCGCTGTCTTGAGTCTTCGGCTTCCATTCTCCCAGCTTGGCTGCGCGTAGTCGGCATCTTCTTACTTGCTGCCCCTACTCCTATCAATCCCAAACAGGTACACTACCAAGGGGAGCCTGTCTGGGGATGGATGGTCGTGCAGGATCGGAAGGGAGGTACCGCCCGGCAGAGAATGTACGCATCCGTGGGGTGCTCAGTTCTGGCTGGAATGTCCAGAACCCTCCGCAGTGCCTACAGTCCGGCCCCCACGCTTACGCACACCGTACCGGCGCCGGTCGGACTTGTTCACAATCGCTTGCGCGACTGTGGCAGCTCGCCCGAAGACTGCACCGCCTGGGAATGGCGTTAAACTCGAGACAGACACCGTTTGGCACCGTTAGGTGGTGAATGCCCGAGCCACGGAACAACCCGTGTAATGTGACCGTCTCTTCGTAGGAGTATAGGCCGAAACGCGGCCCTGGTTACACTGTGCTTCGGCGTAGATCCCTCGGTGTATGTGCCAACCAAAGCACAAGTCGATGCCGCGTTGCTGATTTCTTCTTATCCGGGTCGCAACGGACCAGACGATATTGACTACTCTCCGAGCCAATGTTCCGACGGTCGGTTCCCTCGATGTAGTAGACTGTAGATTCCAAATAAAACTCTTCTTCTTGAGATCGGTGACCGTGAGAGCGCGTACAAATTTAGCCCACTCACGGCCCTATATTTATTGCCAAAATTCACACATACACAATTGACTAATGTAGCTTATTAACAAACAAGGACGGACACAAAACAAACATCTGCGTACTCTTTCCTACGCTTTTTACAGCCACCCTCCTACATCGAGATATGGAGGGAGACAACCGATGTTGTTGTACCTATCTCCTTCTAACATTTTTGTCACCTACCTACATTAGTCGTCATAAAATTCCCACCCGCAACAATCCACTCTATGGGTTTCCTACCTACCCTCAGAAAGTGCGAGATGGGGGACAGGAACAGCTGACAGGCTTTACCGGTCTCACTCCGTCTGAGCGAGACAGCCTACCAGGGTCTCCTTCGCCCCTGTACCAAACTACCTACCTAATTCGTAATATTTCCTACCTAGCTAGTTAACTGTTACCCTACCTATCTTGCAAGTGGGAATTCATAACTAACCGGTTTTCTATTCAAATAAAACGAGCCCTAAGCTAATACAATGCTTACTCACTATGGCCCTAACAGAAACAATCTTTATTTACATATAAAACCTTAAACTAATATAAAACGATTGGGTGTCCGTAACAATTACAGAGTACCATTGTGCTAGTATCAACGCGCTTCGATTTACTTTCGGATAAAGTTGCGCTGAAAATTGACCGAGGTAAAATTAAAATTTTTGAACCATCAGGGTGCGTATTGCGATGCAGTTTTGACAGATAAAACGCTCTGCTTTACTGTCAAATTAGCAATTCTTACTGCAATTTCGCATTATATTGATAATATTACTGTAATGTAACAATATAAATATTAATATTCATACCATTGTAGTATTTTTATAATATTGTTATATATGTTGATAATATTCGTTTACACTGAGTAGGAATTGATTGCCTCGAAATTGAACGGATTAAGTTGTATCGCAATACGCCCCCCAGTAGAGTTTTCTCTATAAAAAATACAGGTTTTAAACGAGTGTTTCTCACAACAATCACATTTATCGTCATTATGTACCCACGGATACTTAAAACTTTTAAAGTAATTTGGATACCTATCTCATTATGATTTTTTTTATGGATGAGCAGTATGTAGCAGCTTAGTTTCTATCGTTTATCCATTAAATGCTGTATAAAATTGTAATATTTTGTAAAAGTCAAAACATTTTGCTAAATCAAAACTTTTTAGGAATCCAATTTAGGGATCGAAAATATCGCAGTGGCTGTATCGTAAAAGTTTTCATTGCAAATTCGAACGGTCGCTAACTCAGTTATTAGGTACAGTCAGCAAATAAATCCAATTCTTGCGCTAATTTATCTGGTTTGATTGGATTTCGACTGTCAACACTTGCATTCGAGAGGATTGATAGGGTAAAAATCACTGAATAGATAAGTTAAAATAGAAATAGCTTCTATCTCTTGTTTTATAAAAAAAGGTAAGTTTAACTATTATTCTTGTGAGCCTATCTCCTTTTTAGGGTTCCGTAGTCAACATGAACCCTTATAGTTTCGTCACGTCCGTCTGTCTGTCTGTCCGTCGGTTCGTCTGTCCGACCGCAGTTCAGCGCAGAGACCTGAGGTGCTAGAAAACCGTAATTATTTGGCATAGGTGTGTGTAATTTTGACAAGTAACGCGGGGAAGATATTTTTTAATGAAGAAAGGTCATCTGTGTTGTGATAATTAGCTTTTTGTATAAATAAAACAGAGAAATGGTTTCACTATCTTCTTTATTTATTATCTTATAATACAAATAACGTTATGTACATCATATTAATTACATTATTTCTCATTCTATATTAACAGTAACAGTAATATGTTACAAAACTTATAATACCGTACTGCTAACCATTTAATCACTGACATTCATGATTTGTATTTCTCCTTTTTTTAAAAAACAATGTGGTTGATAGAAAATCACTTTCAAATAACTTCAGTGTTAGAAATTAGAAAGTATTTTTGTATCAAACAAGAATTCACTTTGTGCCATATCGGTATTTACAAAACCATTTAAATAAGAGCACTATGCTTTAACTAAAATAGGTGAATATGAAACAATGAGTCCGGGTTTTATGGCGAGGCCCACTAGCACAATCCAAGACTATTTACAGAAATCAAACTGAAACTATGTCCAAAACTTGGTAAATATACATTGTAACGATATTTTTGTATCGCCATAATCAGGGCGCCAATTCTCGTGCAGCTTACGTTCGTAAAAAGTTCATTGATTATAGCATTTTATTCATAAAAGACAAAATAGCTTTCGGTTTGTAAGGGTCACGATATCCATGCAATCGACATTGTCCCGTGTGGAAGATTTTTGAAGTCTGGATATATCACTGGATTTTTTCACTTAAACGGTGAAACTCGTAATCGTATTACCGCATTGCAAATGTTTGATTGACGTGAGACTCGGGTCCCAGAATTTAATTTATTAAAAAAATTACGGTCGATAAGTAGTTGAATGTTGTTGTTTTATCAATTGCGACAGTATTATCGAGTGTCATTTACATCACAATTTTTTTTCTTGCAAATCCTTAGATTCCGCCTGTGGACCTAGAAATACTGATTATCTTGTTCTGATAGAAACATAACAAAAAAAAAAACAGTGGAAACAGCGAGTCCAGAGGTTTTAATTAAAACACGGAATGCACATTAATTTATCCAAAGATAATTTCCGGGACATATTATGTACAGAATAATTAAACAAAACTACCTTGGCACTATGAAACAAGTTCGTACGTTGTACATTTATGGTGAAAGATTTGGCTTTAAATAATAAATCGCACGTATATATTTATTTATAAACTAACGATTTGTAACATTCGTATCTATATACACGGCACATAATTTGTTTTACATTTAAAAACTAATCAAACAAAATTATATACGTCAGTGCTTTTTATATTTACACAAAACTTATACGCAATAAAATAAGGTACTTGAAAAGATTAAAGCAGTAGAATTTGGTTTACAGAAGTGGATATTCAAATTGAGTTTCCCTCTAAATCACTATGTTCAAACTAGTTTTCAGTGGGTTTCTAATAAATTAAGTCGGCTATAGTAACATAATATCTAACTAATCCTCAAAATCAGATAAGCCGGTAATGTTCAAAAGCCGTCATTTGAATTCCACATCAGTACCCCTTCTCACCACTTCCATGAGAATAAGTTTAGGGTATGTACTACATCACTTTTCGCTTTGACCACTGCACAGTATGTGCGCATTCGAATCGTTGCTCTCACAAGCCTTATTCACTATCTAAAAGTCCGAGTTCGTTATAAGTGCGCCAATATGTCAATTTCTGATGGCGGTTGTGTGTGTGTTTCGTTGAGTGCCGCGGATCCTGAGACTGTTACAATCACGGGTTGTGCGTCAGTGTGCACGATTGTGACGAGGTGTTCGTCTGGGTCTTTCTCTTGTTCTGTGGGCTTGGGAAGTGATTCTAGTGGGTCCTCTGCGTACTTGAGGTCGAGGGGTGCGAGCGCTGGCAGGTTATCCGTCACCGTGACGGGCGGGTCGTTTCGGGGCGCTCTGTACGATGGTGGCCCGCTGTATTCGGACCCGCACCATGCTGCGCCTGTCGATCCTCTGTAATAGAAAATTGGTTATTTATTACTTGAATTAAAATTATTATGACAGTTCAATTCGATGTGAATTATAGAAGGTGTGCAATGTTTACCTGACTAGACTAGCAGAATTCGATCTGTACGTTGGAGGTGGGGACACCGCGGGCGCACTTCTGTCAAGGAGAAGTAACCTGGAAATGAAAATGGTATTTATTAGACCATCGGATAAATCGACATACTGTAATATTTTGAAACTGAATAAATGTTAATTTGCGTGGAAAAGGACCAACAATTTTTTCAACCAAATTAACTTTGTATCATGGAGTCTACAGAGTACCATAGCTGAGCGTCAAACGAGCTACCAGGTGATGAACCGCTAAAATAAAATCTTAACTCTACCTTGTCACTGTTCGAAAAGCTTAGGTACAGCGTTACCACGTAGGAATGGTGTGGCTTGGCGTAGCCGAGCGGCTGTTGTGGCCATGACCTAACTGGCTAAGAACACAGGCCTGAGTCTGTAGCTCGGAAGAAAATATGGTGCCATCTAGTGACCATACCTCAACTTCTCGTCTCAATCATTCAAAGCTCGTCAGATCTCAAAGAGGGCGCAGCGCCGCCACGTGATGTTCACTGCTGTCACGAGCATCACATCGCAGCAAGAAAGCAGTGGTGGACACTGGAAGAGCTCTGGGTACAGCATTACCACGTAGGGTTGTTGTGGCCTGACGTAGCCGAGCGGTTGTTGTGGCGTCACCTAGTAACAAGGCCTCAGTCATGGCCTAACTGGCTAAGAACACAAACCTGAGTCTGTAGCTCGGAAGTGGCCAAACCTCAACTTTATTCTAGCTTGTAGGTAACACAAACCTGAGTCTGTACTCTTGCATGGACGCCTGGTACGTGGGCGGCGGCGGCCGGTAGTGGAACTCTGGGTACAGCATGGCCGCATACGGGTGGTGCGGCCTGGCGTAGCTCGGAGGCAGACGCGGCACCAGCCTCCGACACGACGCTCGACGGAGCCCGAGAAGGGCGCAGGGCGCGTCGCGAGCGCCAAGTCGCCACGCTAAGCCTGCTGCTGTTACTAGCACCACACCGATGCCTAGAAAAGAGAAATTGGTCATGAGATTGCATGAGGGGCCCTATTTTTTAATCACTCGCGTCAATATTACAAGTGATTTTCGTTAGAAAACGAGTTATTTCTTTCTTACTCATCTTCGAACGTAATCAAAAATAATTCAAAAATAGAGCGTTAGGTCCATTTTCTTTCGCTTGATGTATGTACATCACTTTGGCGTACTAAAATTTAGGGTAGATTCTTGGATAAACGGAATAGCGACCTAGTGTAAGAAGATTATGTTTAACAGTAAGCAAATATTAATCCTAAAAGTATCGTTGTGTTATGAATGAATGATGTAAAGACAAATGCACACACATGTTGACTCAATGAACTTAAAAAAACTATTCCATATTTTAATTAAAATTTCATAGGCCCCAAGCATTAATTCACAAAAGAACTATAATACAGCGTCAACGAATTTGTTACGGAGCGTAATAACTGCATACAGTTTGGCAACAGTTGTTAATTGTTTTCGTGCCCGTGATCACGAACAATATGTTACGCCGAGCTCAGCGCTTGCCGCGCTAACTACCCTGTAGTAGGGGAGCCAGGGATGCTTAATTGGTAGTCACTTTAGCATTTTAGGACAATGCCAAGTTGGAAAAAAAACTTACATAAAATACACCCATTTGCCGGTGCGCGGCGGAGGAACTACTACAATCTTGCAGGCAGTTTGAAGGAATAAATATTATGCAAAACTTAGATGAGTTCAGTATTGAATGTGCTTATGAATTTGCTGCCAACTGTAATGATATACTTACTTATTCGTTGAAATAAATGAATGATAATGTTTTTTATTACATCTCTGTGACTCTCCTCGCTAGGTTAAATGATATTGTTATCGTGCCTACTTTGTAGTACTTAGGCCTTATTCAAGCTGTATTTTGTTTAACAATCCCCAATTTTGAATGCTTGGACGTGGTGGATGCGCTTAACAGGGTGCAACGTACTAAATATTCGACTGCTGTGCTCGAGTAACAAAAAAAATATATTTTGGGCTCCTCTACTATAGGCATAATCGTAAAATATTCGGCGGCGGCGCATGGCGATGCGTGTGCCTCGCAGCCTGAGTGACGCGTACAAATTGCCCTTCTGGCGCAACAATAGATCGTTTGTCGGTAACAACAACATCATTTGTCCCTAACGCTAATGAAAATCCAATTAATTCTGCTCCGAAACTCATTCGAAGTTTAATTGAAAACTTGGAGGGCGGACGCGACTTTGTGAATGATGTAATGAAATTTTGGACAGACTTGTTATTGTCATATGCATGGCGAATACCAAATGAGCTCCCCGAGATTGTTTCACGGTTAATTACGGTCATCTATTACGGCGCCGTATGCCGTTTCGGTCGGATTTATGAATATCCGAATGTGGACGTTAAATTTTATGCATAACCACGCGATTGGGCAGACGGAATCTCTCGCCTACTTCGTTTTGTTGAACTGTTCATCAGACCGGATAACTTTAATCAGCTATGAAACAAAAACACGGTTGAGCATGAAATGAGTTGCAAACTGATCAAAGACTTTGTCTTTGAAAGGCTTCATCCGAGTGGGCAGTCGTGCACCTCATCAAAAACAATTTGTCAATTTGTTTACAGAGCCCAATCGTCACGCATGAATGCCCTTGGATTACAATAATTCCAATCATGGCCATATATTTAGCTGTAAGTCCTGTAAGGGCAAGGTTATTTTTCGTAGTTACTTCACAAAATTCGGATCCTCCTTTACAAAAAACTACTAACTGTTAACATGTATTAAGTCATACCAATATCAAGAAGAATACGATAAAGTTAAAAAAAACTTACTTCATAAACTTTACGATTGTCATCTTAACAGAATACTTAGCTACAAAAACAGGTGGCCAAATGTTTACTTTGCACGTGTTTCTTCTGGTCTAGCTAACTACCTGACTGAATTTCTTTAACCTATAATAAGTAACAGTAATATGAGTGGCGCCCTCGGATGAGGCATCAAAACGCCCAGCACCGCCCCAGCGGCGACTGAGCAGGTGCCCACGACAAGAAAGAGAACATACAGCCTAAGTAGGTAGGGTCTCTGGGATATTAACGTATCCTCTTACCTATCATAAGTAACAGTAATGTGAGTGGCGCCCTCGGATGAGGCCTCAAGGCGCCCAGCACCGCCCCAGCGGCAACTAGGCAGGCGCCCACGACGCCGAGGAAGAGAACACATAGCCTAAGAGGGGGGCGTCCGCAGCACGACTTGGGGGCGCCACCATCGCCCTCCGAGCACGCGTATGCTGCTGCTCGGCCCGATCTGAAAAGACAAGGATATACATTAAATATTAACTAGCATATGGAGTTGACATCACGAACAAATCTCGTGCCACACGAATTGACACCACTTGTCATCAACTCATATAAATGATTTCATATTCGAATTTCAAATTTTAAGGAATACGTCACAATCTTGTCATCGACAGATTTTTTGCTAGGCATAGCTTTTCTATACGTACTCACGTAAGTAATAACACTCATTGAGAAAATACCATAACGTAGATACTGAACATAGTAATCTAACATTGAGCATAGGACATATTAATATACTGTTAGTAGGTAATTGCAACAATTTAACTGCAATGACAACTGGGAGGGATGGTTGGTGGCAAAATTTTACCGTCCATTGGCACTCTGTAGCTATGCAATGGTTTGGACCTGTAAACTATCACAGTTTCATCATTTTGCGTGAGCGTGACTAATAAAAAAAAGAGCATTCAGCTTTTTTGCCAGTAAATTCGTCATAATCTAGTAAGTTTGTAATGAAAATTATCTAACTATCTTTAATGAGAAATAAATACCCACAGTAATATAGAGTATATATGCCTATCATCTTAGTCTTACACTAATCGGAACCAAGTTCCTGATTGATGGGTTTGATGTCATCGATCAATCGAGCAACTGATCTGGTTGTATGCCAACAGCTTACTTTACATCTACTGTGAAAACAACTCATGGAAACTGTAAGTTTTCTACAATGTTATTTTTGATTGAGAACAATTATCACATCTTGACAAAAGTTTTATGGATCAATCCACTCGTAGATACAATAACATATAAAGTTTAACAGCGATACTCATTTTTAAAGTCGATTTAGAAGCGATGCTATTTTGGCGTTTCTTTTACGACACCGTGCTCAAGCTCAATTGAGCCAGTAAAATTTTTATACGATTATAAATTATAATGTTATTATCTCTGTAAAGAGAATGGGCTCAACCCAGATACAAATGGACTTTTTCCGACGAAAATTGTATCACTCTACGTAAATGGAATATCATAACACTTACTACGGCTTGTTACGGACGATTGGTGACACTGAGGACATTATTTCAAAATTATATTGAAAATGTCGCCTGATGCCTAGGTTGGGATGTTTTTTTTATTTTTATTTTATTTTTTTATTGAAAGGATGTACAAAACAGGTTACAAACAATATTTAAAAACAAAATGGTGAACATACTAAATTACTAGTTTACAACCCTTAGTGTGTACATACTGTTATAAATATTTTTTAGCAAACAAGACCAAATAACTAAATATGTACAAAAAGGTAAACTAAAAATACAACTGTTTGAGCACAATCCAATCCGAACAGTAAAAAATATATATAACACAAAACAACAATATAATTCAATATAATTCTTAATGCACTATCTCTAGGCTATAACCCTGGCAATATCTTTCTTAAATAACGACTGCTATTAAAAATATCTATATTTGGAAAACCATCAACCAGCTCGTTGTGTTGACGGCACATTCTAGTGATAGGGTTAAAATATGAGGTGTTATTGACATATACATTCAGAGTTTGGCCAAACAATTTGGGCCTACGGACTCGACAATAGGTGTTAAAATTTAACAGAGATAGCATACTAGGAGAATCAATTTGAGAGTGGATAATACTATATAAAATCATTTGTTCAATCTGTTTCCTTCGAGTGGACAGTGACGTCATTCGAAATCTCTCAAGTCTATCCTCATAACAATTTAAATTGCGATGGAGATGCATTCTAAAGCTTAGCATACGTAAAAATCTCTGCTGAATTCTCTCGATCTTATTTATATGAACTTTATAGAATGGCGACCATATCACCGAGTTGTATTCAAGCAAGCTACGCACTAAAGCATGATAAAGAGTAAGATAGGACGATACATTTTTGAATGGCTTAGATATCCTATATTTGAATCCTAACATATACGACGCTCTCTTAACAATATACTCATAGTGTTGCCGAAAAGATAGCCCAGTATCAAAAATTATCCCCAGATCTCTGGCCTCAGTCCTGCGAACGAGGGTATGATCACCTATAGAATAATTAAAATTAATAATGATGAAACGGTAATTATAATAAAATCAAACATTGCTATTTGCTCACAAGAGAAAAGTTAACACTTTTAAATATGAAACAAAAACTAAAATAACGTAAACTCGTTCGTAAGATTTCTACGAAGAAAATGCTTTTAGGAGCTTTATAAAACTCATTGATCCGTCCCATTCGCGTAAGTACCATACCATACTCCAAAACCTTATTTAGACCGTATCCCATAATCGTTACGACAAAATAAAATCCGGTAACACAAACATTGCAACATAAACTGCTCGTGCAAGACTGTTTTAGACGCTTTACGAGGCCACTCTTCCAAAAGAAGATCGAATAGAACCAGTCTTTGTTAGCCGATAATGCTCCACTTATGCAACGATGGGCGAAGCGAGGGCTATTACGTTAAAATGAACCCGTTAACTCGTAAACTAGCCGTCCAAGTGACGGTTCGCATCTTGATCGGCATTAAACAGACTTCTTTCATGGAATCCTGGAAACGATCTTTATCATGATGACTGGACTTATGCCTCGCTCGATACAGCGGCCTAAGCAACTGAAGAAATCGGCAGTGGTATCTACAGATAACAACCTTTCGGATAGAATTGTTATAGTTAGTTATGTAGGATTTGAACTACTATGATGGTAAGTGTCGTTCCAAAGAGATCCGACATTGATTGTAGGACTGGCATTTTGAATCTGTCTGCTGACAAATACGGTACTTAATACCAAGTTTAAGGGTAGCTTACTTCATGCCAGCAAAAAATGAAAGTTCGGGAAAAATCAATGGTCTGTATTTGGGCACATTTGTAAAATTTTCAAAGTTCCACATGACAAGGAACCTACATACTTTATACAGAAAAAGAAAAGTTAATAAATACAATGTTGGAGTTTTTTGTTGAGTCGGTAAGTGCTGTTGAAGCATTATTCTTAGCAAAAAGTTTACTCTCCAAGTAAATCTGTGGCAGGCAGCAGATAGTAAGTGGCTCGTCGCAAATGAATGCAAGTGAGTCAGTTGCATTATGCATTCCGTTAACGGGTCGGTGTCTGCACAAGATATGAGGCTTAAGCCCCTTCAATGACAATCGTGCGCGTATTTAGCTTTAATGGCACTATTATGCTGTGTTCTGTCAATCATGGCGGCAGGATAACGAGAGGTTCGGTGTAAGCTCGTGTGAATTTTTAACTCGATAGCTTAGTACTTTGTAGGTTACGTTCTATCTAAGTCATTGTTTTAGTAGAGCTTCTAACTGGATACAGATTATGATACAATCGATTAAGATAGAGTACAGCCTGTGCTCATTCATACAGCCATACATATAACTGTGTATATAATCATTACATTAAATAATAAATTTAAAAAAAAACCGTCGACAATAGGTGCTAAAAAGTGTCGAGAAGAGCAACTAAATAAAGTCAATATTCCCAACAATGTAGCTAGCTACTGAAAACCATTAACTGGTACGAGTATACATTAAGCATATTGCGATATGCCTCCGCACAAGAATCGAAGCTTAAGCCCTTACGATTCCATTTATCAATGACGACTGCACGTGGTTCGAATAATTACAACCGCTATCATTAATACTATCTACCGTATGCTCATTGATCATTTGTTCTTTTAATTTCGTAATCTGTGTTGTAATTTTAATTAAAAAAGTCGTGGTTTTAATTTAATCTTGCAGCAACGGCTTCTGTTTTGTGGTATGGTATTTAAATATTACGATATTTAGCAGACGTATTATATTTTAACTTTAGACATTTAAGTTTTTCAATACATTATTTACCACAGGTATTAGTCGTCCTGGAATCTCAAATCATAACTTTAAAAATAAGTTCAAATGTTCAGCGACTTATGATGTTGTATTTAATTGGATAACGAGTCTTGTTTTGCAATAAAGTAAAATACATACATTACATGTCTTCCTTAGTTACGAGTAAAAATGCGTACCGGTATTCAAATATAATGCGTGCTCAATGTTATGAATTGGTTTCATAAAACTGTTTCAAGGACCGATTTTATTTAATGTGTTAGCGCGTAGAACGTCATATTTATTCATGATCTTATAATATTCATGAATACATTTAATATATTCAGTTTTTTAACAGAACGTACGTACTGCGTAGTCTAGGAAGCATTAGAGTAGGTGGACATTAGTAATTGATTGATTAAGCAGTATGTATTTAAAGTACCTACTCTGAATTTTGACAACTAATTAAAGCTTGACGAAATTGAAAATTAAAGTAATATAATTAGATTATAAAAAATACATGCACAGTTATGTAGCTGATCAAAAATATATAAATATTTCGTCCTAAAACCTTCTGATATAAAGAGGGTTAACCATAAAAGCACGATGCGGGCACACAGTTGGCCTAAAACGAGCTCACACACCTATGCACTAATGGGCTTCCTGTGTTCACGACATTTTTGTTCATCCCACTTTTATACCTTTTTCCAAGAATCGCAGATGCCGCATTTTCATACTTACCTACTTTACTCTACATAATGGAACAACATCATTTTCGTGTTCTAAAATCTACATGGTGGCAACGTTAAAAACAACGAAATATAGCTTTCCTATAATCAAAGACAAAAGCTGTCTTCCAATCTAGAAGGACACATTTTTTCCTTTCAAAAAGGCAAGCTCAATACTCAAAAGAATAAATAACTATAAAACTAGAGCTTAAGGCACAAAATAACCATTTGAATACGACCCGGGGCCCTATTTTTGAATCACTTGGATATGGCGAGTGATTTTCGTTCGAAAACGAGTTTTTTTCTTTGACTTTTAATTCATCTTCGAACAAAAATCACTCGCCATCTTGAAGCGAGTGATTCAAAAATAGGGCTCCAGTAAGCCGGGCGCACGGTCGAATGCGCCGGAGTTGATGACCGGTAAAGGAAGAGGGCTCTTATGATGTTAATAGCTAATAGCTTTTATCAGCATACGGCACTCCTTTATCTCGGTCACGCTTGACGAATCCGAAACTATTCATTAGCCATATTGGACCACTGTGATTCCTTTGTGCGTCTCATAGGCAGAATGGAAGGCATTATTTTTACGTCTTTGATAGCATTCGGCATTCAGAGGTATTATCCAGTATATATGCGTCGTTTGTAAGACCAATATAGAGCTTATTAATATTTGGTACTTACTGTTGATTTTTGTACAAATATCTTATGTATAAGTCGCGAACTGAAGTCGGTCACTAATATTGGATAATAATTGAACTCCACCGACAAGAGCATAGCTCTTAAATGAAAAGTTAAAAAATAATAATTTAATGATGGAAGGAAGAAAGAGCACATTTTTAAGTGCTTAACAACACATAAACCACGGTTTATGCAGGGAACTCCATTGAAGTAGGTTTTGATGTACTAGTACCTACGTCAATGCAAACATTAAAAACGTCAAAGAAACTACATATGAAAATTTACTTCAAATGTTGTTGAAAAAGAAATAAATAAAGTCAACTGAGCACAATCTTATACCCCCGACAAGTATTGATAATAGACAATTGAGTGGTACTTTGTATAAAGATAGAGCTCTCAAACAACAGCGACTAAGCATTTACCCTGACGATATGCTCTTACTTATAGATACGTATCTCATTCTTGAGTGTAAAGCAATAAATATAAAACGTATAGTGGCTTCTTTGACCAGCCTTACCGACGTTTGATTAATTACTGAGACACAATAACAGCGCCTTGACTTTTCTGTTTTAAATTGACGAGTCATCGTACTTTAGTGATGTGTTAGCTGTGTTTTAGATAACAGTAACATTGGATTGGAGAGTTAAATTCATGTCAGTCATGAATATTATATTGACCATTGGCGATGATTACTACTGTTGATCAATCACTTAAATAAAAACTTTATTGCACAAAAGATCGTATTGTTTTTAATTTTTGGCGGAAAGCCCAGTGAGTTTTTTCATTTTATCAAAGTTGCGTATGAACAATCCTATATAAATATATATAATAAATATATACGTACGTACGTATACGTACGTACCTACATATACGTACGTACGTACGTATATGTAGGTATACAACGTGTGGCCTGTAATAGGAGCAAACATTTTAATCAATGATTCTACAGAGTATACTTGGTTACCTTGACCTGGTCATAGTGCTCTAAAATGCTTAAACTCAGAGATATAGTAATCCAAAGTTATAATCCATAGTCAATGTATATCAAAATCTCTAGCTCGTTGTAGTAAAATAATGACAATGTCAAGTTCTATGACTGGACTCATTTGTTTGCAATACATTGCTGGTTCAATTTATTTTGTTAGAAATTAATGATTAATTTATTTTTCATCTCTCCTGTTCGGAAAATAACACTTTCCTGTGTAGATAGCCGGGTGGAAAATAGCTTATCCATCCCTAGGGTGGAAAGTAATTTAGTTTTAATTCGCATGGTATAGAGTCAAGGCATGCAGTCAAAGCTTGATCAAAGATAATTGAGTAACATCATATTATAAAAATAATAAACAGTTTTGCTTAGCTATACACTGAAAAACATGTTTATTATGATCGTTGATATAAAAAAATATTCAATTGATTCAATCTTTAATTAAAATATACATTTACTAATCTGTGATTAAAATATTCGGCTTCCCGCCATAATACCAAAATGACACTTTTTTTTACATTGTCAGTGTCATTTTTTTATTTTTGAACTCTATGCCAACTTTTTTAAATTTTGGCAATTATTATCTGTAGGGAAAATTCGATCGATATTTTTTACAAGGATTTTAATTATTTCGTATCGTCCATTGAACTACTATTACTACGTATGGAAATGACATCCCTAAGGAACCTCGTGCGCGGTGAGTTGATGGTCTGTGACCATCAACGCATGCGCGGTATCACAGTCACTCACTCCCGCTCGTAGCGTTAACCCATGTGACATTCGGTCAAATCATTGGTCAAAAATGCCGTCGTGCGTAATAAAAACTTGCAAAAATAAAAGCATCAGGAATCAAAAAGACACATGCGTTACTTATCATCGGTCAGTAAATAAAATGTTAACTTAAACCAACAAAAAACATTTTTCAAAATGTTATAAATGTTTGGTATGAAATTGCCGCCATTTCATTCGAAAATCAAAGATTATAAAAAGTGACACGCACAGAATGGAAAAGTAGGTAGGTAATAAATAGAGGTTAGACAATGCGATGTTGTGATATTTCTTTTAAGGTGTTTTGCATTGGTAGTTGTATTTTTCGAGAATTATCTCGTATGAAAAATTAAAATGATAAAAATCATGATAAAAAAAATAGTAAAAATCATAGAGGTTTTGACCTACAGATTTTTATTTACTAAACTTTTATTTATTTAGCTCTTTTGAATAACTATTGATCAAATTAAGTAACGATTAAAACGTTTTGATAAAATAATATTCATTCAATACAATAAAGTTAAGTAGGCACAAAGTCTGTGTCACTTCTGCGGTTTCATATTCAAAATTCAAAATTTATGGAATACGTCAGTCTGTTGACAGTTCACGTCCAAAAAATGCGCACATTTTTTGCTTGGCATAGCGTCTCTATACGTAGTAGTAACAGCTCACTGGTATCGTCTGCTTTTTCGTACTGTTTTCATGTATTCGTGTCGTTATTCTTTCTAATCATGTTAGATGTTTGGAGAACTGTAAATTAACTGTCTTTTTGTGCAAAAACCTGAGTTTTTCTTTCTCGCTGTACTACATAATACCAGACCATGACATCTACAACCACTATTGTAAATGTAATGTTTTTCCTCTCAGTCGAAATGAAAAATAGTATGTTTAACTCGGGTGAAAGCACCATTTCACTCTCGAATTATTGGCGCTCTCACTTCGTTCGAGCGCCAGAAACATCTCGAGTGAAATGGGTCGCTTTCTCCCCTTGTATAACAATCTACTATTTCATAATAATAAATTAAAACCATTTTGAATTGATTACTGGTACTTAAAGGGCCTTTAATATATTTTTTTGCTCCTATTACAGGCCACACCCTGTATAAGTCCAAAAATAAGGACCAAATAATTACGTTGAGATTTTAGAAAATCTACTGACATAACGTTCGGTAAAAATTCGTGTTACCTACCATTCACTATTGGCGTCATAACCAGTATACAATCTAAATGCATTAAAAAAAAACAAATAGATAATTATATTCAGCTCCAGCATTTCACTATCACGAAAAGAAATCTAGTCGAGTCAGCCGCTGAACTTTGCTACGGTCGATTCGCTCTCAGTTCGAGGAAAAAACACGTTTTTCGTTACTACTCCACTGCAGACCTTACAAAGCTTTCCCGCTCAAGTCGCTTGAAACAGTGAACCCAATAACTCATGGATACCCAGTAAAAAAATTAATCCGATAAGAGTTATTAAATTAATTAATCGACTGTCACTAGCAGTTCCCGTTAAAAAGCGTGTTTGAGAATTAATTAAAACTTGAACACCGTATTAGTGAGCCCTGATTTTTTTCTTATCGTTTTTCATAAAGTTGCCAGTTTCCAATGCAGGTATGGTTCTGAAAACCCGTGTTGAAAGCAACATTATTTATATACGGCGATCTTTTTTCACAGTTTCAAACCCAGTGCTCTTAACTTGGGGTTTATGTGGGTACTTACTAAAGTATTGTATATTTTTTCTTGCCGCATATGATTGAGTGTCTCCCGTGACTGCACAGATAGGGGAAAATGACAGCAGATTTTGATTTACGAACATACAGGGTAAACCCAGGGTAGGTTGGATTTTGTGTTGTTTATTCGCGAACTCGACGTAATAAAACGACTGTTCGTCCGCGACCCATATTCACTGTGTCAACGAAAAGTGCATCAGTCTGCCTAGCGTGACACTCTCTGTAAAAGTTTATTGCGAATCGATATGGAGCAAGATAGTTTCTTTAACGACTTCATGATCTTTTTATTACTTACTTACAAAGTCTTGCAACAAGGAGCTTAATAGTTTTCAATGCAATAAGACTTTTAACCTTATTACTGACAAAATATTTTACTTATTGAAAGTGTTGTTTTTTGTCTTTTTAAAACTCTAATAGCGTATATGCCCAATTTAACGGACCTCAAAAATGAAAGCAACAATTATTTTTTCAAATTAAAATACATCTGGTTATGAAAAAAGAAATTTGGATTTGAATTCTGTTCGTGTTTTGTTTCTAACGATAAATAGGTACTCATTTATCATTGGTCACACACGTGTTAGCCCGTCTGTACTAAAGCGTGCAACATCGACCGATCCCCTATCGCCCATTACCGCTTCCACTCGGCCATCCTCTCTTATCTGTGATCACCCGCGTGACGTCACCAATGCACTATCCGAATGACAAGTTTTATTGCATTCGCATATGGTCTGTCTCTCATTCAGGCGATATTGACAAATGCTCGACTACGACCGGCATCTGTGCCTTTGCGTAATTTGGTCCGGCACAGATTCTGTTTACAGATCTACGGAACTAGAATTGGATATAAAAGTGAATGATTAACATTCACACACAATTTAAAAGTCTAACATAAAATGTAGGATGATTTGTATTTCTTACATGGAATGAATACGATATTATGTTCATTGTAACTCTAAATTGTAGGCAGATACACTTAATTTGGGATTAGACTCTTAACAGGCTAGCAATATCATAATCTTGAAATAGGTTTTTAGCCAAAAGCTAACGGAATCCTGTACCAATAGATGCTCTATTTAGTGGACTATTTTACCAACTTGTAACGAAATGCACTGCCCAAACTGTGTGCCAAGAACATAGAACGTCTTATTAACATCGTCTCTAAACCGCGATAACTAAATTTTGAACCAACCGAGATATGCTTTTACCCTTCTAGCTGAGCGTTATGCGCATATTAAGCCCACATAATATCTGGAGTGGTGTGCTGCTGAGCGCGAAATTTATGTCGTTAATAAGGGCTAGGAGGGTTAATTAGTTGACTTATGGCGGCCATATTGCGGCACTCTGGCGCACGCGTTATGATCCCCCATTGACAGTTTAATAAGCCCAGCGCTATTCAGAGCCACTATGGTTGCGCTGAGAGAACCTTTTTGCATGAGAGATGCTTTGTTGTAGTCCAGTTAAACATGAGTGCAATTGTAAGTATAAAGGTTTCCGGAAAAGAAAAGTTTTCTGTGCCACACGTTGGGCGCCATTGTTGCGGTTTTTTTTCTAGCATAAAATTATTATTTAAAATATTCGAAACCAAACGATCAAAAGAAATGAACAAAACAGATGCTTTATCAATTGTCTATCTCCCCTTTTAAAAGTAGCTTTGGTCTTTTGTCTGTCATAAGGATAAGCTCGTTATTAAAGCTTAGCTGCTCAGAGATTACGCTCAGGCTATATTTTGACATGAAATGTATGGAAGGATGACGTTTTTCCCTTATCATTAAAGTTAGAAACATCCTAATGGCATTCTCTAATTGGGTATTATAATTATGATACCTATAATGAAAACCTAGCAGCATTATTTTCTTCTACATCTCATTCCTCTTCATAACAAGTAGAGCTTAGCAACCATATCCATCAGTTTTTGTCCATTGTTAGAATAACAATGGTCGCGGGTTACTTCGCTATTGACTTTCAGCCAATGAGCCATGACACCTTATATAAAGGGACGAACGACTGACTATGATATAAGAAGCCAAGTTTTTCCCTAACTGATAAAGTAGGTTTTTACCAGATGACTAGGTGCTCTTTAAAGGGAGCAAACTAATTGTGAATAGGAGCAAATAAGATAACATTTATATTTTAATAGGCTAACGAAACTTCTAACGAGGTTTTATTTCCGAATAACTTTATTGTTTTTATTATGCTATAGCATTTTACTTAAATGTTTTATTTATATTTCTTAATTGAAGATTAAAGCAAAATTTAAAGATTACAATTTTACAGTGTATTTGCAGAATGTGGTCTGACATGAAGTGATGGACGGTTAACAGAATGTGCATAAAATTGCTGATTTCTCGAAGTGTTTTCTAAATTGAAATAGATGGCAGAGAAGTCCTTAGTCCTTAACTCATTAAAATTAGAAAAAATTACTAGATTTAGACCGGAAACTGTCACTAACAATTTTATGAGACTAACATTTACAACCTTACAGATGTATGCCAAAACGTAAAATTAATAGTCGCTAGTTTTATAGCGAAATTAGTAAACTTTAGAACAATTTTTAAGTGCATTTCTATGAATCCCACGTTTCCGGGAAACTAATTTTGTAATATTATTTAAACTTAAATATTTATTTAAACACCTATTTACAGTCCCTAATGGGCAGTGTCATTGATAAATTAATTATCATGAAAATTAAATAATAACACATACCAGAAATAAAAACAGTTACTAAAAGAAACAGTAACAATCAAAATTAAATCTTATTACTTCAGTTTCCTTTTTACCTATTTTACGAATGTTTTTTTTCTTTCAAAGAAATAACATGTTTGTTTTGATTCCATCCAGGGCAACCATTACAAAGAAATCAAGTTATCGGCAGTAAAATATCCGTAAATCGCCGAATCGAAAGGGACATGGACGTTGTAATAAACAGGCTCGTTCGCGTTAACTCGAGTCGAGAGTCACACACGGCCCGTATAATAGCACAGATGATATAAAAGTAGAAGCCTCGATCATCTAACTGATGATATAGCACTCCATGTCTGACAGATTCGTGCCGCCCATATGAAAAGCTGACAAAAACGTACTATGTTTAACTACGGGGCAGTTAAAACAAATTACAGCTAGTTTTGTGCCATGGTGATTAAATACTAAATAAACATCTCTGCCTTGTTGTACAAAATACTATCCTAACAAGAAATGCACCAAAGTACTTATTTTCTACGTAACAACGGTCTATGATAGTTAATTTAATAACTCTCTAAGTATCGTGTACTTTTTGAAAATAAAACTGTCAGAACTTTGTAACATCTCTCATCACTACAAATATAGGTACAATTTCCCGAGTTGTACCTCTAGTATCTATTCAACCCCTGCAATATCCACTGATTTAGTTCATCAAAGATTTCCTAGGTATAATGGCACATATCATTGTCAGTGCGCAGTAAAAATGGCAATTTTGCGAACAAACAAGCGCGCCCCTCGCGTTGTGCTCAGTCAGATGGCAAATGCTCCATCAACCACGAAACGCATAAAACCTAATCAGAACACAAGTATGTAGCTGTGCTATAGGGAGAAGTCCCTGTGCCTTCCTTTGTCCCTTTTTCTGCCTTCAGAAGTAGGTTTTTATGAGTGTTAGTGTTTTTTTTTTTGAATAATTTAATTTAGAGATTCAAATTAACTTAATTGTTTATTCATAATATATCAATTAGATCACAGACTGACCCATTTTTCTACTCCAGTTAACAAGTCAAAGCTTAATAGAGCCGTCTGTTCCTGTGTTTGTTTCTGTAGGAACAAACAGAGCTAGTTTAGAGACTATCACGATGAACGTCAGTTCTCTGCCTGACACTGTATTCGCGTCTAGATTCTAACTGGAATATCGCAAGGGACTGAGCGGTTCACTTCGCTAACTACTTGTAGGTATATGAACATTGGAATTTGTAATATTATGATACGGTAATGATAATGATTATCCTATCCATATTAAAAAATGATTTATCAGTTATTATGCTGATACAGATCGGTGGCTCCAGTATCCCACGAGCCTGACCTGATGAGAAGGTGACTGCATAATGTGCAATTTACCATTTCTAACCAAAGAAGAATTACGTTATCTAAATCGGTCGAGGCTTAATTGACGGGAAAAATATAAATAAACATAACTTATCACAGTCTACCTGACTTATATTATCTGTGACCTGACTTTAAACTATTCAAAGTCAGAGTGAACATGCTTCTTCTGGGCGAGCTCGTTCCATCTTCGACTCCGTCTTAGCCGCACTTGGCTTGGTCTAGAGTCAAGAGCAAACCCATTGGAAATAAAAAAAAGCAATTGAGATTCTCCTATATTTTTTAAAATCGGTTAAAAAAATAATGGTTATTATATACGAATTTGATGTGAAGAGATATTTTCACTAAACTTGTTTTCTCCTTTTAACATGCATGGAGCAAAGTTGAGTTCGAATATCGCGATGAGTGTCAGTTCCCTGTGTTATTTAGGTCTAGAATATATCTCAGGGGACTGAGATATTTCACTTGGGTAAGTGAAATGGGTATTTCAACATTATATTCGGATGTCATAAAATCTAGACGTATTTTACAGGAAGAAAGTTTCTACAATAAAAATAGCTATAATTAAAGTGATTCCTTTAAGATAGTTCCCTAATACTACCGGTTAAACGCCTTAGCTTCTTCTATGGGTTTCCTACCTACCCACAAAAAGTGCGAGATGGGGGACAGGAACAGTTGAAGGCTTTACCGGTCTTATTGCTATTTGTTTTTCTTAAATAAAATCTGCAATATAATTAATAATGATAACGTGGCATCATGATATTAAAATGTAACTTTTTTACTAACTATAAACCAAACACCACTTACAGCACGCGCTACCGCATGCTCAATATGTTCTGCAATAAGCAACACATTAGCTGCATATCAAACCATCTGTTTCCTACCTCAGGCAAAACACAATTCCATCATCTAATATTACCACTATTATGCAACATTAAACTTCTTGTTCATCGCACTCCAAATCGAATGGCATATCGATATCGATCTAAAAGCAGGCATCGATTTACCGATTACGCACTTGATGTCTGACAAATGTACAGTCTACAACAAAAACGTTTTGAAACAGATGGCTGTCTGATTCGGCTGCTGACTGTACGGAGACTGTAGATATTATAGTTGCTTCGCATATTCTGTTTGGTATTCACATAAGGTTTTACGCCTTGCATATTTGATTTATTGATATTAGTGAATAAATTCGCTACACAAACAAATTATCTATTAAATATTATTTATGGTGCGGCATTTACATGATTCCCGTTAGTTAATGATACCTACATACACATTTCAATCTATCCAAATAAAATGACTGACATGTCATCCCTTAAATAAACGTAAACGTAACGTACGTATTCTATGTAACCTTACCTCTCTCTGGTGGTTACACTCTGCAGCGAAACTTTTACTACTATCTTTATTTTTAGGTTTTACACACATTATCCCTGAATATTGCTAAGTCATCCAGACGCCAACAGGCCCAAACACCATCTTACTCTTGAAGGTTATATTTTATAAAAAAATTGCCAAAGAAAAAGGTTTCCAATGTAAGGCCATAAAATTCATGATCTAGTTATATTATCCTTACAGCTCTTATACATTACATTTTGTAGCGGGGAAGTATAAACGAGATATAATCAACTAAAAGCAAGGTTACGCTAGCGGTATTGGCATCCACAATTTTCAAGGAGGCCAATAGGTATATGATGCTTTGACGAACAAGTTTGTTTATTCATGCAATGTACTAATTTAGAGGCCTATTTAATGAGGCTATGAACATTTGTTATAAAGGTTTTTTGTAAGGTTTTTCATTGTCAGTAATTTGCATTTAAAATCACTTCAGTAAGACAAAAATAAATGATGTAATAATAAGCGTAGTTAATGAATCAATGTTAGTAGGTACTTAGTTGAAATAGTATCCTAGATACTATGGGCTCTTGGTAGGACAAACTAAATGAAGCATTCGTTTCCGTGGTTTCTTGAACAGCTATCATATGACGGTCGTATCGGTTGTCAAGTCTCCGTTAAGTTACACAACCCTGTGATTTGCTGACTTGTAAATTGAAACTAAGTACGAATAAAATCAATAAATGTAAATGTGCAGAGAATCATGAGCTTTAAGCGTTAGCTTAAAGTTAGCTCTGGTGAGTATCACCAGATACTGAAATTAAAATTATAAATATTTCTTCTTGTGCCTACTGTTATTTGTGAAGCAAATTGTTTGTGCAAAACCTACAACTCCAAGCACAACTGTTCAAGAAAACACTCTTAGTCCAAAAGAATGAAACGAACAAAATTAGTCATCCAGCCTTTGACCACAATGGCGTAAACCATAATGATGCTTATGATTCCCATCGCAGCCTCGGCCAATTAAGCCCAAGGGAACGGCGTGCATTTCATAAGTAATGCTAGCATGAAGGGCAGTTTTTGTGTGAACAAACAAGTGTACACGTGGGCGAGATATGGCCATAACACAGGGGGAATAGCCAGTTCATCTAGAATAACGTTCAATATCATTAGTCTATTATGAACTCTCTATCTTTCACTCCTATCATTTGTTTTTGGTAAGATTAAGCTTCTAATTATATTTCTGTTTTTATAAAGTTTTGTCACTTTACAAACTTTTAATAATATATATCGCACTTGTAAAAAGCAACTGTAAAGAATCGAACCCTAAGTCTTACGATAATAACATTACGGTTCGATTCCTGTCTGACATAGTTTTTTTTTACAAGTGCAATTTATAAAGCTTAAGCTTGTCTATACTTAACAAATATTAACGTATTACGACTATTGTATTGGATCGGAAATCGGATATTCTTAACACAGAAGCCACAACTTTGATCTAAACTGTCACAACTGTCTAGTTATCCGTCTTCAGCCCACTTGTTACTAATAATGTATTTCTGTCTATGTAATAAGACAATTAAGAGCAACATAAAAGAATTATATTAAGTAAGTTCCTATTCTTCTACTGTAAATGTGTTTAAATTAAGAAAATGCCATGCCGCCAGAAATATTCCATCACACACACACCTAAGTGATTAGCGTTATCTCTCCTAATATCTCACATAATAGGAATGTGTACAACATGTCCTGGCTCTTCTCCCCTGAACACATACCGATACGAATCTCAGCAGTAGGAACAGGAAGGCAGCAGATCACGACTCGCGGATCAACGCTCGTTCGCACGCGCGTCCGAAGCCTGCGCCCGCACTTATTGTCTCCGACTCTCCGTGTTTTCAGTCATTGAACTTAGAAATTGAGTGGAAATATGCCAACATGACAACATGACTTGCGAAAATAGGTTTTTTAGAAATACAGTTTCATTTAGATCCTGCAAATTATAGATCTACAAGTGAATTTCAAACTTTTACTGATAACTGTTTTTGTTTGGTGTTTTTTTTTTAAAATGGTGGCATTATTTCAATTACTTCTCAGATATTCATGTGAAGAAACAAAATACGTATGCACACTTTTTGATCCGGTGTCTTCTTATCTTGCGATATAAAAATACATCCTAGAAGGGTTTACCAATACTAAAATGCTTTCAAATCACGAAGGTCACTCTTACGCTCACAAATTGAGAGAATATTTGTTCTGTATTAGGTACAAACATTTCCATTAAACATAATGAAATTGAAACTTATTTGCTAAGAAATCTTTCAAAGTGATCATAAATCACGATCTTGTCTCAAGCTTCGTGATTTCGCGAAACAAACTGGCATCGGCGACCGCAAACTGTTTCAAAGTCGGTTCACTTCTGAATGCTTTAATTAAAAATGTTTGCCACGAGAAAGCAATCCAGGAGCTCTATTTTTGAATCCCTCAATTCAATTTTCTATGTGATTTCAAAATCAAAATAAATTAAAGATACAGACAATCACGCTTGATAACTAAGCGAATAGTATCAAAATTGAGTTACCTATCTTTTTTTATAAATCAATGTTATGTGTATTTTAACTGATTTTCATTCAAAAATCTAACATTAACCAAAGTAAATCACACGCCATATTGAAGCGAGTGATTCGAAAATAGGACGCAAAGACGTCATAAATGAAATTGAATCGTTCGCTAACCGACGCCATTACTTTAATAGTTCAGTAGAGACGTGCTGGATCAATATCATTGATAGGATGAAATTCTCTACCACTTCTCATATATTTCAAATCCATTTTATATCGTATAACCCCCGTTTTCCTGAGAGTAAGTAATAATGGTTTTCCGTATGAAAGTTCCGAAGTGATCACAAATAACACGATGGTGCTTTAAGTTATTTATATTTAGACACATCCTTATTACAAAAAAATATGACCGAACTAAGGTATTAGCCGACCAATTTTGAAATAATGTCATAATGCCAGAATTTAATAATGGAGGTAACATATATAATAACCTAGTCTCGGTTTAATCGGCGCTATCTTTTTGTAATAAAGCGAAAGATGTCTTTGAAATAATATTTTTTTTACTATGTGTGTACTCAATTAACTATTACTTAGTATAGAGTAGGTAACTGTAGAGGTAGGAAAACTCGTCAAGGCTTTTCACGGAGTATTCAAACAAAATCCTAAATAGCTTGTCTAACCACTGAATAAAATAACACAAGTAGAGAACTTTACATACTAATAACCGTCTACTAAATAATTTTCACAAAGTTATCAAGACCGTAGACACAGATAAAGTAATCGATATTAATCACACTTCCAGAATCCACTGGTTCTAATTAAAGCCACAATCCCAAAGGACTATGTTTATGTTTTCCTCATTTTCGAGACGTCTGGAAGACGAATTATTACCAACATCAGTTATTTATTAGATAAATTCATATGGTATAATATGTGTTTTGTTATAAGCAAATAAGACGCAATTAACGACTGGATTACCTACGAAACAAATGCATTTTATTAATTTATTTTCGTTGGTTAGTGTATTTCCATTCAAAGGTGATTCCACCAACAAAATGGTTAAGGAATCATGCAACCCTTCTTTGCTTTTATTAAAGGTTTTACCTACATCACAAAAGATGCTACAATTGGCCAACTATGAAACCGCTAGTAACTTAGCTCAGCCCTAGTGAATGGCTACCAGATATGGTGGTTAGCTGCGAATATGTCGAATAAGCAGTCCCCGACCAAACAGCGGCAGGATTAACACAACGTAGTGGGATGTTCAGTGACGATCCTTGACATGGGGAGTAAATGCCACCATTATGCTAAATGCGTTTTCCTGGTTGGGTAGCAGCAACATCACTGGCAGAAGGCTGAAGACATAGTATATCAGGAAAGGCTTTTGAATAGCCAATAAGAGGCGAAGAACCCATGGTTCTTAAATTGCAGTGTGAAAGGTAAGAGAGAAACCATCACATAAACTACCCTAATTTGGAGTTTTAGAAAAAAGTCCAACGCCAAGATGTTACAATGTGGAAATGCCAAATGATGCATTGATATAAGAATGTTCCTCGTTACACAAAAAGGTATGAAATTAAATGAGCGAGGGTTAGGTATTGGTATTCCCGCTCTGAATTCCAGTTCACGGATTTGTAAATAAAATAAGAAACGGGATACAGCGCTGTTATTGAAACGTGATATGTCCCGAATACATGGGATGAAAACGTTATTTCTTGTTTATTGTAGCTCTCCCTTATAATTTGACCGAAAAACTGGAGGTTGTGATAAGACTACATAAGCCGGGTCGACATTTAATATCGTATTCATTTTGTTGTTCGCCATACGTTGAGATGTTTCATCTTGTGTTGCAATATTTGAATTTCGGTATACGAGATCAACCCATTTCAAGAACCATACTTTTCATATTTGAATTCTGAATCGAATGTACTAGAGGGAATGCATTTTTTTCAACTAAACCTCAGTCATGTTTGTCATCAATGACCACATCATATTGTTGAACTTACTCGTACGGTGTTATGCCAGGCAAGTTTACAATTTTTTTGGAATCCTCGAATTACCTGTAACAATATATAAACATTTAAGGTAAGATTTATTCATTTAAGCACGTTTGCTTAGAAAAAAAGATAGCCAAATGGCCTGTATTATAATTACTAACAAGTAACATAATAAAGTGTGTGGAACCAATGGTTCTACAGAGTATCCGTAGTAATCTTGACCTGGCTATAGTGATCTAAAATGCTTTAACTCAGAGATATACTTATCCAATGTTATAATCCCTAATGAATGTATATCAAAACTTGTTGAAGTGAATGACAATGTCAAGTTCTTTGACTGGACACATTAGTTTGGAATACATTGCTGGCTCGTTTTATTTTGTTAGAAAATAACTATACATTTATTTTTTATTATAATTTTAGAAATTAAAACAATTTAGAAAAAAAATGTTAGAAAATAATAATAAATTTATTTTTATATTATAAAAAATGAAAACAATTTAGAATTGATAACAAGTTACTTAAAGGGCCTATATTTTAAATGTTTTTTCCTATTACAGGCCACACCTTGTTGTATATTAACACATATTTGCCTTGTTCTTTGGTTTGTGCTTTTGTCGACGGCGGTGAAAGAAACAGGTCCTTAATATCATACAAGTTTGCAAAACAATCAGCCGTTCCTGTGATACATATCGCTGTAGTTAGAGTTCGGTACAAAATGAAAACACAAGCTCAACCTTTATCGTAAGTATGACGTACGGAAATGCCACGTGAATGACGAAATCACATGGATCCACCGATATAAATTGGGCTCATGATAAGCGCCCCTTTGACGAGACCTGTCTTCGGATTAGGACGTGAAATATTATAGCTTACACCGTGGACTGAAGGGGACAAGCGTTTTGTAATGCCACAATATGAGATGTAGGGTGTGCTAATGTGTGTTAGCCTTTTATTACTAAACTAACTACATATTCTGAGTACACACACACACACACACACACATTATATACAAATCTATCTTTTTAGTTATAAAACAATGGACCAGTGAGACGGCCAAATATAAAAAATACATACAAATCCCAAAAAATATCTGCTAAAAGCTTTATGTATACCTAATGCACATAATAGTAGCAGGGCATAATGAAAAATGGTTGTAGTATTCTCTTTCCGCAAATGTCCAACAGTGGCTGATAGAACAACAATAAAAAGTACGGACGCGTGCACAACGCGCTTTTTGCTTTGCTCGGGACGGGCCTAAATAAAAGCACAAAGCCGAGCCAAATCACAGTGCGCCGTGAATTCTGGCCGAAACTCGCAAAACCAATGAAAGGGTTTAGTGGGGGTGACACGTGTCAAAATTCGTAATTTAGGGGATGTGTACCGGACATTGTTTACTAGTTTTTGCGCGACTGTATTTCAAAGTTTTTTTATACGTCACTATCCTATCTGACGAGATGAGAAGTAACTTTAACATCCAAATAAAAAATAAAACAATTCGTTTGGACCAAAAGACATTTTCGTATACTTTTTCAAAATAACTATTTCTACCACAGATTGATAGGCTAGCAACATCTTATAAGTTGCAACTTATGACTTAAGGAAAGTCAAAGCCACCAAGTACTTAACTAGTAGTACATTATAGTTACAATAAATACTAAGACATTTCGAACTTGCGTAATACCTATTTATTTATTTATTTATTTATACTTTATTGCACAACTAAAAACTGTACAAAAGGTGGACTTAATGCCGTATGGCATTCTCTACCAGTCATACCTTTGGGCTAAGCAGAAATGATTGTGGGCGGTGCGACAAAGAAATGTATTTAGTCATTAATAAGCATTTAGATTATATATAAATTCAAAATACATAAACAATCTATTACAATATAATAAAAACAAAACAAATACAATAAGTAATGAATGCAATATACACAAATATAGTATCACATATACATACACAATACAAGCGATATAATAAATACATTAATAATAAATAAATACATATCTATTCAGTGAATAAATACATATATCTATATATACTATAATATATATTATGACGAGGATGTAAAGGACTATGGATGATGCAGCTATGTTGATGTTTCCGTTATATGAAGAAAGTGTGTACGGGCGAGCCTCTTAAATGCGAACTTACTGGGAGCCTGTTGAATATTTGCCTATCTATTGAATAAACCAAGAATAGAAATATACAATTGAACTAGGGTAAAATTTACGGATAACAGTCATTGTAAACAGAAAATAAGTGGCTTGTCTGTCACCTCTCACTAAGATACCTCCAAATCAACACAGGAAGTTTACTCTGAACATTACATCTAAACCAGAAGACCACATTGCACCCAAAGATCTTATTCTCATGTAACATTATGTTGAGGAAGAACTAAAGCCCAAGTCTATACTTTCCCTTCCAAACCAAGCCTTGAAAGGACATTCTTCATTGTTACTGGCCAGTACTGAGACAAATTACGATATATCGATAATCGATCATGTGTTACGTATTCCATTTCAAGCCCAACCAATACAGTCTTTATGACTGTCATTAGTGAACATTAGATGTTATGCATATCTAAATATGATATTGTATCGATAAGATATATAGCGGATTGAGTTTCATCCGTATACGTTGTGAAAGTTGACCACATAAACGAGAAATTTTGCTGGTTATGATTGTTCAAAGAAGTATTAGCTCAGAAAATTCGAGGAGTTGCGTTGAGTAAAACAGTTTTGACTCCGAAAATAATACTACGGAAGAGATATGAAGTGGTTCGATATTGAAGAATTTTATATGATATCTAAATACTGACGCAAATTACAACGTTTCAAAAGTTACACAAATGGACCACCGATAAAGCGTCGAAGTCGTCAAACTTGAACAAAGTCTGATTTTTTATTCATTCATACCGATTTCCATAGGAAACAGGGCGAAACCCATTTGAATTTCTTATGGGAAATATTCTCTATTGATACGAATATTTGTTTTCTGCTCAATTCACCGCTCTCAAATCACTGGGGATACATTCGCAAACAGCGGTGAGGTTTTCTTATGAGTTTGTTCTGCTTTCATAATATTTTGAACTATACTTACTTGCTAGAATATAAGATATGAATCAACAATCCAATATGTTGACGTATTTGGCAGTTAAACTTCTACTAATAACGTTTAATGTTTGATTTTTAAGTATTTAATTTGAAAGAAAGAAAATGAATTTATTCATCTAAGACATCACAAACACACACACACACACACACACACACACACACACACACACATTTGAACAAGTTCACATAATAAAACATACACAATCACATTTGTGACTGCTCAATTATATTCAGTATAAAGATGTCCCTAATTCCCTTGATACATTGCGTCCTTAAATACTCAGAAGGTTGGCAGTCAAACTGACCATCATTATTACGTATTGAATTGTTTGCATGCTTTTTGCGATGAATCCACAATCTTGCTCTCAGGTAGGACCCTTTTTCCCAGCATCAGGTTTTTTTTTAAAGCATGTTGTTCACCAGTCACAATAAGCTATCTCCCAGTCTCTACGTGGGATGCGTTTTTGTGCACCCACAGCTGTTGACACTATGAAAACCAGATGGTACACGTAATTTTAAGTAAAATATCGCCTCTGTATTTTTAGTAAACGTCAATAACGATCGTAAATTAAATGTAACTACAACTTTACGCTGCTTAACGACCAATTTTTATAAATTTAAGATAACATATACTATTTTTGTCAAATTTTATGGCATTGAGCTAAAATATCGGAGTTGTAACTTATTTAATCTTGATGCTGAAAAAGTTGAAATAGCTTCAGCAGATTTTGGTTGGTCAAAACAAATGAACGTTGAGCACTCAAATCTTTATTTGCTTTGAAACTCATCATTACCAAGAAGACGTCGGCGTCCCTAAACAAATAAGACGCGAAACCGCGCCAGGCCCGGAGAAACACACTAATCCGAGGAAAATGGTCCCAAAAAACCGTCCTATCTCCAGCTAGTTAAATGCAAGTAAATTAGGTATCGGTCCGACGTCCGTATAAACGTCGACAAATTCACTAACCCTCGTCTCTTGGTGCCTAATGCGATCCGGGGCCGAACAGACCTCTCGGATACGCTTGATTGAACATCTTAATATACCGGTGGTTTATTTACTGAAAACTCTCCAAAAGGAAATGGTGAAATATAGCTCAATTCACAGTTTTGCCGCAAATAAGAAAGATTTATGCCTTCAACGCGGAGTATTCTGTAATTGGCTACTTTTTTAATTTTCGGGACGAGGTTTGCTTGGTAATCGTGCTTTATTGAAATGTTTGTAAATGGACCCACACAAAACACATAAACATACATATAACCAGGTTTTTTTAATGTGTTTTTGATCGCATATACATAAGTAACGAGTAGTTTACACAACCACGCTGCCTACGATAAGCGCGGGCTACTGGATACTCCACTATCGATATGGTCTATCAATAGTAGATCCAAAGCAATAGTATGGCAATAGTATCGATCGGTTAAAGAGGCTAAATATTGCAATAACAATCTATACTATCGATAGTGTATGTTACAATACGTGATATAGATCTTAACAAATGCTTTCAACGAAAATTGGTTTGAACGAGATCGAATAATTAGTTTTTGAGATATAGTAGGTACATTTTTAACAACCGCAAACATAACTTTGTTCACTCTATGAAAACAAAAGTTATATTTGCTGTCAACAAAAAAAATAGTATTTTGGCTAAGTGGAAGTAAGTGGATCCCTAATTCAGTTAAAGTTGGCACGGAACCCTCAGTGCGCGAGTCCAACTCGCACTTGGCCGGTTTTTTCATTACCCGGCGACGTCGCCGGGTAATGAAAAAAACCGGTACACACGTGTGTACCAAATACGATTTTCAGTCCAGTTCCGATATGGGAATATAGCATTTAACTTCATTCCCCAAAATTTCTTTTATGTCGGGAGCAATAAATTCATCTCGAATTTCAACACCTTCGTCCCACCTGGAGTGAATGAATTTCTGGGAGCACTCCGATAATCTCATCCGGGCGACGCCGACGGCGGTCGCCGACGAAATGGATGTGGCTCGCGATTCAATTTGCCCTAGCGCTTGAGGGTGATGAAAAATTTCCCTTTCAAATTATAAATTTGATACCGTCGTCACGTGCTTCATCAATTTAATTATGACGAGAATTTACACCTCGATTGAATTTCCTTAATTCAGTTAGCTCTGCAATGTATACTAATAGGCAGCTGTAAAATGTTGCGATGGATAGTTAGGTTTACGTAGAAAAATAGGGCTTGATCCGACTGTTCTACTGGAAGATTGCAGTTTCCTTTGCGAGCGGTATAATCTACAAAGATCCGAGGAAAGAATGCATTCACACAAGCTAGGGATCTGAGCTGGACTGGCCACGGGTATACGTTTGTATGAGAGCATAAGCTTTCAGAAGAAATGCCGAAATGACCAAACAGGGTACTTTAGAAGATCTTTTATAAAGAATGTCAGCAATACCATTTTGTGTATTAGCGTACGTACCATATCTAGATATATTTTAAAATTTATGCAGTAGGACGACTCTGTTTTCGTGTATCTCTCTAAAGCTTAATAGGGGAAGGCATAGTTATCAATTTTGCAAGCATCGACGCCTATTTGTCCTTTTGTTAGCCGATTGATCCGATTCGGCCACCGTAATCCGGACTGCGACCCAATTAGACCGTCAGCGAATAGTCCACGGCTCCCACTTCACACTAACAAAGACTCTTTAAATTTGATTCCGTTTGTCGCGGATGTCTTTTCAACATCTTCCGTGCCCATCATAAAGAACGTATTCTATCGTACTGATGCTACTTGATTCGTATCTTTCAAGTTCTTGGTTAGGAATCTCTCCTCTACTTTTTAGGATAGGCATATGTGTTGTTTCACTTTGTATTTATGTATGTAAATAACCTTTAGAGGTAAGTAGAATATTTGGTTAGTTACATATTGTCCTCATGTAAGTTGTTTCTATTCTATATATTGCTACTAGGCTACACTTTCAAGATGAGTCTTATTTAGACAGCAATTCTGACATCATAGAAAGATCTCTCGCCTTGAGGTACGTCCTTTGCCAAACCAAAGGAATAATCCTTCACAATAAATATTAGTACTTGGCAGTTGCAACACGCTACGTGCACGGTAAGTCCGAGTGCGAAAGAGCTGAGGGATTATCGGGCGCTATTAATCATCCGAAGGTATCGACGAAGCTGCTGTAAGCCCGGATTATATCTACCTACAACCCGCTGGTAATTATTTCACTAAGTTTACCCTGTGAAGTTTAACGGTTCCCCATTTTACGAAAAGATGAAGCATTTTTGCAATTTTTGCGAAATCTTTTCTAGGCCTTGATAGGAAATACTATGTCCACAATTTTTGCGAAAGCTTTTCTAGGCCCTGATAGGAAATACTATGTCCAGAATTTTTGCGAAAGCTTTTCTAGGTCTTGATAGAAAATACTATATCCAGAAGTCTTCTGACTTCTGCTTGACACAGAAGTTAATTAGATGAAACATCATCATGAAAAAATTAAAGCCGAGCTGAGAAATGACGGCTTATTATTGCAACTGCAATAATTTTTTTTATTTTTTTTTTTATTTATGAAGTACACAAACAGATTACAGTCTTAACTAGCTTATAAATAAGAGTTCTAATTAAGTTACAGACAAAACTGTAGTCCAATAATAGTGTACATAACATGATTTTATAAGTATATCGAAGCATAGTGTGGAAGTTAAAGATTAGAAGTTAGAATGAAATGATATTTATAACAAACCAAATAGAAAAAAAAAACAAATCAGCAGTTATTCAATATTCGAGGGTGATTGAGAATACTTGGCTTTTATGATGTCAGAGATTATCTTTTTGTATTGAGAAAACTTGTAGCCTATGTTCCAATTGGAAGAGCTATGAAACTTAAATTGGTACCTGCTTCTAACCACATTTAAAATTATACGAGTCCCGATTACCCATTAACAGACAGACCATCAGTGTTTATTTTTGCCTTTCAAACAGTACGACAGTACAAACAAAATGAATTCCTCTGAAATCATGACATGTGTTGGCACACGCGTTTCATAAAAAAATACAGCTCATGCTACGTGTTAATTACATGTACATAAACAGTTGGTCATTAAACATAGCATTACGAGGTGTTACGCGAGCGAACAAAACTCGTAAAAAGTGAACAGCCATTAGGCATTTGTAAAGAGACTTTTGGTTCCATTAGGAGTGACATTAGAGCTTTAGTAATTCTGGCTCGCCTAAAAGTGTTAATGACTGTGGATTACACTTACAAATATTTTGTTACTCAATGTCTCGTCATTATATCGTCTACAACATCGAATTTGAATTTAAAATTGAATTTCAAAATTATAGTCAAGTGAAGTTGTTTTATTTCTAGTTTTATATAGGTAATAGTAATTTCAGTCGCGTAGGACTTAGTATAGCACTTTGAAACCTAAATAGACTGAGAACAAACTTAATTTACCCCATCAGATAACTTCGAAACTTTGCAGACGAATCAATTAGTTATTTGTTTGAAAATGAAACCTGTTTGATTAAACGAATTGGATTGGAAGTGAGTTTGAGATAAACAAGATTTTCTTATAATAAACAGTGAAACATATACCTTCGTACATACAAATAGTTACTTTTTAGTTTAAAGGTTAGTTACTCATAGATCGTTGTTTTATTTTATACAAGTACCTACTTAGCTAGATTTGGAAATGCTTACATATTTATATACTTATGTGTTTGCTAAAAATACATGCTTACCCTTCTCATAGGGATGAACATAAAAACTCATTTTGTTTAGATCAATTCATTTAGCACTTCTATGACACATTATGGCCGGTGTTGGCAATCGAACAATTAGTAAACTTCAAAGTAAGAAAATATTATCCAACCAACCGCAAGGCTAGTTTCACAACGAATGTTTGCTTCCTTCAAAAGAGATTAAAAGATAAATCGTTTGTTTGCGAAGAAACTTTCAAAGTGCTTCCAAAAAGTATTTATACCCGCACTCGTGAATGAAGATATTAGTGCCGGTTTAAACAGCTCTGAATAAACATCTACTAAATCTTATACATTTAACAACTGATTAAATAATTCTGCCTCAATTTATTATATGTAAATCTAGATGTATCTAACGCCCACCCAGAACGTTGCGGAATGTGCATCTGTAGCTAGCACAATTTAGCCTCTATCCTGTCGGCGCAGTATTTCCATCTTGCAATTTAGCACGCAGCGAGCTAATGGTTCTGTGATTGTCTTAGCAAATGATCGGTTCGGAGAGGCCATCAAAGCATTGCATCCGATGCACCGTCCGCAACGGGGCCACTTCCCGACACCTGCGGCGGACGTCGCCTCACCTCGACCACTATAATACGGTATTCAACTGGAACCCCGAAGTGGGTCAACCGCACTCGAAGTAATTTTTGAAACTCCAGACAGCCCCGAGGTTAAATGAACTCGAAATTCGCCCATGAGTTAGCCGGGTTTTAGACGCGGTTTTTTTTTTATTTTGTTAGTAAACTTTTAGACAGTTCTTTCTCTCCATTTGAATGTTTATTATTAGTCTCAGCATGCATGATTAATGAGTTTCATTGAGGTTGCGTAAACAATGATATTTCAGTGACCAAGTCTTGTCAGCCACATGTTTGACATCGGCCCTCAAAAGAAGACAAAGCGGGCGGTCCCAGAGGGCCCGGCGATCTTGACACCGATACGCTATTGTCCTAAGGTATCATTGTTCAATGCCGTCAATTTATGGCAGGCAAGGGACCTCACACCGCCCATTAGTGATGTAACGTATCGACGGATGTGATCGAAGTTACTAAGTACTTACTGACTAAAAAAATTGCTCGTTGAAAAATATCGAATCAGCTTTTATGTATGTGAATGCGTTTGTGTCATAGATTTAAAAAAAAGTCCTTTATTTAAAAAGCTGCTAATTATATTGTATTGTCCTTCTATAATCATCTCTTCGTTTTAGATTATCATTTAAACGTACATGTTTGTTACTAAAAAAAACTTCTTTTTTTCTCTCGAAGTTCATCACTGTTCTCATTGTGGTTCTTATAATGATAGACGGACAGAGATGTCTCGAGTTCCCCGAATTATTGACGGATCGCACCATCTCCGTCTGTTATGAGACTTTTGGGAAATTCCCAAAGCATCAGACGTACCATTTCTTTTGTTATGTAAATTAACGTCATCTCACCGGAACTAATGTTAGGAATAATGATACCGTGATTGTATGATATGTTATTCAAACAAACTTGAATCCACGTTACATTAGTATGATTATCACCACGATAATCATGTAAATTAAATCATCTCTCCTAAAACATGGGTTATCAACCTCGACTTTTTAAGAAATATTTACACACATTTGTAAATGGATTATAGCTTTTGAATTGTTATTACTAGGTACAAATTGTTTCCTTATGAGTTCGACTGACGGATATTATTGGTAGAAATAGACGCTCCTTTTGTAAATCAATTTGGTACAAAGAACGATTAACGTATTCTATTATCTTAGACACGAACTCTATTAAAATTGTTGAAGAACTAATCAACAAACAAATTATCTGGCAAATAAAGCGTCTACGAGTAAGTCTAGATAAGGCATGCGATCGTAATTTCAATGAAAATCTCGATGGACATCAAAAAACAGGCAGGGTACAATTCAAATGTAACGAAGCGAAACGTTTATGTAGATTGTTCAGCAATCTATCTTCCTTTGTCGCTGTAGGTTTTATTTGTCACGTATCAGTGGGCTTTGTTTCAATAAAAAATAAAACACGGTCGCTATTCGGCTAACCGACCTTTGCCGTGGCCACGGAATCCGCAGCATTGGCAGTGATCTTGAATTTTTTTGGGGGTTTTTGTTCGGATTTTGTCAAACAGTGTACGTAAGGTTAGCAAAAACGAGTGGGCTGTTTGAAGAGGCAAAAACAGATAGTGTGTGACAGCGTCAAAGATGAGGAATTACGTTACCAACTCATTGTGTTGGTTATACGTATATACGTATAACGATAGTCCACTGTCGGCTAGTGATTTAAGCCTATCATAGGCCTATCGATATTTGAGCAAAGCTATAGTATAGGAATACTATCGATTTTATAGATGATTTTTGAGGTCAACTATCGGTAGTCAAACTATTAATAGTTCGGCAACGCCAACCTATAGGACATAATGTCTTATGGAAATTTGTGGAACTTAAAGCACTAATCGATTTTAGAGATGAAAATGAGGCATCTAGCTAGCACATCACAGTTTTATTGTAACGTTTTCTATTTCTCTTTTGTAGAATCATGTCATAGTTAATTAATTTCGATAGAATATGTGACCTACCTACATGGAAAATGGTTTTGTTTCATGAATAAGGGTCTTACAATATCATACTCTTCATTAAAATGGTTAATTTATTCAAAACAACATTATATCTTTTAATATGATTTACAAAAAGAGATTGTTTAATTAGTGGGTTTTGCTGAAAGCATAGATTTCACCACTTATCATCACGTTAGATTTAAGTTTAGCGCTACTCTAACAACAACCGCCTTCATCAATAAAAACGAACACGAACACACACAAAAAAGCGTTCTATCCGGACACAAAATCTTTTTTCTAATCATTTATCAGCACAAAAAAGTCTACGTTCGAATTTCGAACGCGGGCTTAGTAGCCGCATGAGTCACCGGTGCAAGCAGTTTCCCATGCGCGCGCGCAGCGCGTGGAAGACTTGTTTCAGCCTGGGTCATGAGAACGACGCGACCTTGCTTTATAATTGATGCGGACAACTTTTTGTTAACTGTTTTTTTTTCATACATAGTTAAAATAATATCACTATGGTGCGTATAATTTTGGTATTTGAATCGTTTTCATAATAGCGCTATGTAAATTGTAGCCTGAAGCCATTCATTCTTCACGATTTAATAGTCGAAGCAGAGTTATGAGTAGGAACTACTTAATAAAAGTGCATTGTTGTAGTACATTATTTAATAAGAAAATAATGTAGTGTCGGACGGCTCGATTGTCAACTTAAATCTCTAACGAAACGAAGGGATTATAATTTTGACATTAGATTTACTCCCAAGCGTCAGCGAAGTAGGTAATAGAAATCGCCCAAGACGAAGACACCTTTATTTGTAAAGTAAAGAACAGTCATTAATTAATCTAAATTGCCAAATCGGTACATAAGTACTTAATCATCTTTCTTAAAATATTCATGTAATTTAATGTTTGAGATGGGCCTGAGATAAATTATCGACTCGGCAACTTTAATAACTAGAACCCAAAACTAAAGCTACAGAACATAATTGTATAGTTAAATGCCTATTGTAGTCATTATTCAAGTGCCTAATCAATCATAAACGAATAATCGAGTATTCTGACGGAACGATATTAACACATACATGTAGGTAAGCGTAACAACACGCATACTCTTTGACCCAGACATAGTACCGAATTCTCGCACGCACACAAATCAACCTTGACTGATATTATTTTGTAACTGCGTAAAATGCCGATAATGTGCTAATCGTTGCTAAAAGAGGTAACACCCTCTTTATTAGTTAAAAATAATATAGAGCATGTGGATACATAAAATGAAGTGACAGAAATGGTCTCTACTAAATAAAATGGTCTCTCTACTAACATAAGTGAGTGAAATGACACTGTTTCTTAATGAAAACTTACCCCAATCACGAACATTTGACATATTCGTCACGTAATCACACTGGTGGATGGTGAAATTGGGATATACGCATAGCATCAAAAGACTGAAAGAACTTAAAAGTCCCATCGATCTTCAAACCCGTTATGACCTAAATACAGTAAACTTACACATTACATAAATACAATGTGTTTATGTACTGTCCAAAAACGATCTATGTGTACCATCAAAGGGTCAGTCTAGTGGGTCATAAATTTTATGTTCGCACATGAGGCCGTAAATACCCCCTGAATGTCAGAAATAACTGAGTCCATAAAATTCGCCTGAATGTAAATTTCTTTAGTATGATGCAGTCAGTATACTCCACTAAAGGTAGGTATAGTAAACCAAGTGTTCGCATGTTATTAGGATGCAAAGAGACTTCATAGTTTATTTACGTCTTATTACTATGACTTTAACTTTAAACTGCCTCGGTGGTGCAGAGGGTCGCATTTTAAAGCAACGGCTGCGCCAGAGGTCCCGAGTTCGATTCCCGGGTCGGGCCAAAAATATGTACCTGGGTTTTTCTGTTCAGCATTTCTTAGGGTAGCCCGGAGTTTGGAAGTTGGCGGTGTTCTCCCCCGTGTCTCAAAAAGCACGTAAAGCCGTTGGTCCTGCGCCTGATCTCTCCGGTCGTGTCAGATTGCTGTCCCATCGGGCTATGAGAGTGAAAGGAATAGAGAGTGCACCTGTGTTTGCGCACACACTTGTACACTATAATATGTCATGCTCAGTCGGTTAGTCGTTGTGACTCGTCTTGATAAGGCATAAGTGTCAATTTATACGATATTTTTGTATTGACGAAGATCAATATTTTCTGGTTCTAAGTAAAAGTGAATGAACATGACATGGCACCGCAAACAAAACGAAGACGTCAAATAAATCAGGCTTATTAGAGGCAATCTAAGGAAGTGGAACAAAGGCGAGCGGTGCGGTGTTGCGATAGCAACGTGCGCGTTGCGACACGGCGCGCGGTCGTGACTGCGGCGCCCGCGCAGCCGATAGACCTAAGGCTTTGCAGCACAGTGGGGAAAGGGTCAGCAGATACCTGTGAGTTGTAATTACAACGTGAGAAGCTATGCAAAGCAAAAATGTGTTACATTTACTACAAGATTGTGACATATTCCTTGAAATTTGAATTTCGAATATGTAACCATTTGTATGAGTGATGACATGTGGCGTCAATTCATGAGACACGAAATTTGTTTGTGGTGTCAGTTCCATGCTAGTAATAGTAGTTCAATGGCAGTTAGACTCTTCATCATCCGCTGCTCAACATGGTTCTTTAGCCCTGTGACTAGCTTTATTAATAAAAAACCGGCCAAGTGCGAGTCGGACTCGCGCACCGAGGGTTCCGTACAAACCTGCAAGGTTTACAAATATTTATTAAAAAATATATATTTTGTAATGTAACTAAAAATTTAAGGTTTTCGGAATTTTTCCTTTATGTGTGCTATAAAACGTTGCTTCATGCCAAATTTCAAGATTCTAGGTCGACTGGAAGTACCCTTTAGGTTTTGATTCCCTTGCGAGTACTTGCGAGTTTCAAAATATGCAGCTTAAATTGCTGTTTCTTTTGATTGCGTTGACATAGAAGTTTGATTTTGTTACAGCTTAAAGGTATTATAGACCTGAGTATTTGGTATGAATTTCAATATAATACCTCTACGCGTTTATGAGGAAATGGGTGGTAAGTTTAAAATTATTAAAAAAATATATATTATGTGATGTAACTAAAAATTTATGGTTTTCGTAATTTTTCCTTTATCAATGCTATAAGACGTTGCTTCGTACCAAATTTCAAGATTCTGAGTTCACAGGAAGCAACCTGTAGGTTTTGATTCCCTTGCAAGTGTCGAAAATTTGCGGCATAAACGGCTGTATCTTTTGATTGCGTTGGCTTAGAAGTTTGATGTTTTCACAGCTTCAAGGGACAGTAGACCTGAGTAATTGATATAAATTTCAGCTTCATACCTCCACGCGTTCCTGAGAAAAAGGGTCTTGACAGACGGACGGACGGACGGACAGACGGACAACAAAGTGATCCTATAAGGGTTCCGTTTTTTCCTTTTGAGGTACGGAACCCTAATTACTTTAAAATCTAAAATAAGCCTTAATTTCTTATTTAATTATTTATAATAATTTACTTTCGTTTTGATATTATTTTGCGAATATTCATGATCCTTTGCAAGAATCAAAAATAATGAGAATTGAGTCAGATGAGACCTGAAACATCCTAAAAGTTATATTTTTCAAACACGTGAAGAGAGAACCTTCTGTATCTTCTTTTGTTACGTTATGTATGTGGTCTATCTTACAGACCTGCTGATTTCGTCATTCAATCCCTAAATTGCACCTAGTTAGGTTGGTCAATCAAGAAGAAAAAACTATTCAGTGCAGATATAGCTACATTTTGAGGAAACATCTGTTGACACTTATAGGCGCTTCCAATTGTGATGGAGTTTGTCTAGCTAGTAGCACGAGTACCACTACTACTACGAAGTTTATGTTATAGATAGGTTATTGTTTCAACATGTTATGACTCCTTTACAGTAGGCCTACTACGAAAAACGAAATCCGTCAATACGATAATCGTTTTTCGGATCCGAAACATTTTTAGTATGGAATCCTTACTACGAAATGCTTCGGATCCGCAAAACGATTATCGTATTGACGGATTTCGTTTCTCGTAGTAGGCCTTCTGTTTTCCGGGTCCATTCCTTAATACAGTATGATAAAAAAGAAACAACAGCAACCAGTAATGACATTCTAAGCCTAATCTACCTCACCTTGAATTTCGACCAAGCAAAAAACAGTTTGGCAAACTGGCCCAGCTTGTCATTTAAATCAAAACATTACTCGCAGCACGTCTGCCGGCTGACAGGATGTAGAAAGGGTATTGTAAAATTGAAATATAACAGATCCCTTGCATAACGGACAGGCGGAACAAATCGCAACTAATGTAACACAACACAAACTGTTTCCGAGCGTCGCGGAAGCGGCCTATGCGCCTTAAGAAATGGTAAACTGATGTATGTGAGACAAGTAAGCTAAGGTTGCTTTCTTTGAAATGTCCAAAATACAATGTGACAGTAAGATTTCATTTCCCTTAAGATATCGCGTAGCACAATGCTATGTATAGTCCACATTACTCTACGGGTGCGAGACGTGGGTCCTTAGAAAAGACAGCTGCAATCGACTACAGGCTTTTGAGATGTGGTTATTGCGTAAAATGTTTAAAATTCCATGGACCAGCTTTACCTCAAACGGCAAAGTACTGCAACGTGCCAAGTGTAAACGTGAACTGATGTCAACAATAATGAAGAGGAAGGTTGCCTTCTTTGAACATATGTAGAGAGGTTCTCAATATGAGTTTTTAAGGCTGATCCTCGAAGACAAGATTCCTGGCAAGAGATCACCAGGCCGACCCAGAAGAAAATGGATAGATGACATCAAAGACTGGATCAAACTTCGTTTTTATGACCAGCTAAAAAGAGCGGCTCAAGACCGCATCGGTTTCTTCTACATGCTGACCTCCAAAATTCAATTTGAAGATGGCACCCCATGATGATGATGATGATGTGAGATAATATGACATGCGAAGGTGGAGCTATCTGCAAGATACGATCGAAACTATTAAAATTAGAAAGAGCTGCGAATCAAAATAATATTATGCATTTACCACGGAATTTATAAAGAAGGACAATGTTAGCGCGTCAAGATCAAGAGCATAACAGTCACTTCCGAAAGAAGTACTAATCAATCAAAGTACTTACGTCCTGGATATAATTTCTCATATAAGTCTGATTCTTACTTATTTTTCCTTATTAATTCTTCTTTTTCTCTGTTCTGTGGCATTTACCTAAAATTGGAAACGAACAAAAAAATTGATGCTAGCTGTACCGTACCCTAAACGAAATCCGATAAAGTGGTTTTAAATTATATTGGTTGGTCTTTAGGGCGTTAATATTTATACACCAGCTGAAAGATAAGTACCAGCTACCACCAGTTAATAGTAAATGCACGAGTATAATAGGTGTATAATTATTTATGCTTCTAATAATAATATTCCCTTACCCTAATTGCTTTTAAAGGAATCCCCAATTTTACTTAAGATTAATTTTCCTATGAATCGCTTAAGAGCGGAGGTAAGTATTTAAGGTCAGATTTAATTAGTCCGGGTTAAAAGCTAAATAAAGCTATACTCAAATATCTTGTTTAAGTTTTGGTGATTCTGGTAATAAAAAAAGTTAGTTTGATGAAACAATTAATTTTAAAAAGGAGGCTTGAGATTTCTATGCACTATCGATTAATGATTCGATTGATTATGGACACATCAATTTTAATGCTCAATGATGATAACGAACTGTACAACGAAATAACATCATATATTACATAACAATACACAAAATGCATATAGTTTTTCAATCCAAAACTCTTCAAAAATGTGTATTCATTTAATAATGCATGTTGGTTAGGTTCACCTATTAGGTGACCTATTTGAATGAAGTTAGCCCTACCATAGAATCCTACGAGACCAGCGAACTTAATACGTAAAGCTATTAAGAGGATCGTGTGCAGGCGTAACGTAGCGCGAGTTTTCATACATTTCGAACGCCAACGGTCGAAATATTTTTGCGGGGGAACCCGTTTTCCTACCCGTAAACCTGTGTGGAATGAGACAAATTTTGTCTCAATTGTTTTCATACATCCTGAACTACGCTTGTACGTCTTCGATTTTTTGTAATAAAGGCTTGATTAGTTAAAAATCGACGAAATTCCGAAGATATTTTTTAGTCAAAAAAGCGAATGTTTAGGTTCTTATATTTTCTGAAACATGCAATATTACAAAAAATAAAAACGTATGAGAAAAGTTTTTGAAATATCTCTAATATGTAAAAGAAATGTCAAAATCAGATAACGTTTAAGGGGTGGAAAACGTTTTCTCTTTTTGTAGGAAAGCTTGCGCGCACACGATCCTCTTAATGCTCGAGCATAATTTTAATGTAATTAACTGGTCCCGACCTTAACCTATAAATGCGTATAGCGTCCTCACTCACACTTCCTTTTAAGGAGCGGGACGGCAGTAGCATAATAATAGCGATTCCATTGCAATCTGCTACAAATACAGGGCAAGGTTTGTAGATAATATCTGTAATAATAGTGTCCATATCGCAAGTAATTAGTTATTAGGATGCGCCTTTCGTCGTGCGAAGGGCCTTAACACCTTGGCTTAACACTATTTGAATGAGTTTCAATTATGAATCAAAGTAGATTTTCGTGACATGTATAAAATAATACATCAATCAATAAATTAAAAACCTTATTATAATGAATTAAATGGTTGATTTAGATGAGCTGCTTATAGATAAACAAATCATTATCTAGAGCTGAAGTTGTTAGCCAAGTAAGTACTTAATTTGGGGCTTTTTTATGTTCTGTGAGGCTTACTCTGAGTTGTTCATAGCTGTTTATTACCTGAAAAAAGAAAATGATATGATTAGTCATCGCACTAAAGCAGAATTATAAATTAATTGTAGAGTGACACATTAAAATTGACCATAATGTAAAAACGAAATGCAACAAAAAGTTGTGATCATAAAACAAAATTGTCTCTAATTCTTAATATACTCGTACATATTTATATCGACTTTAACTTTGATTTGACCGTAAATTTACGTCGTATCTCAATCTTGTCTAGTTAAGCACAAAACGAAATATTAACTTCGCATTTCAGTTGTACATTACAGAGTTTGAAAACATAGCCTTGGAGCCGTCATATCATGATTGCATGCTGGTGTAACGTGCATAGAATGCGCCACACGTACGCGCGCACCAACCGGCACATTTAAATAATTGTCGTGTATAATTGAACCCGGGTTGATTGCCCGTCTTGTTTGTTTTGTTTTGAATAACAACAGCAATTGGGAGTAAAAACTGGAAAACTAATGGTTTTGAGTTGATGGTGTTTGCGCTTTTTTAATCGAACCGTGAATGCAGATGAAAATGTGAATGTAAACATTTTTATTGCTGCAGCATAAATTCACTATTGATAGGATAGGTTTCATCCTTAGAATATAAACACGTTTCATCTGAAATCTCTTTAACATTAATTAGGTATTATTATACAGATACATTAGCTTTATAATATACATTCCACAATGAATTTTGTGTCTAATAGAGAAATAGGAGGTATTCAATTATAGTTGGCTAGTAACATCGGTATGACGACAAACCCGTACCTACTGAAAAAAATCTCTTGGCGAACTTGTGTGTCACCTGACCCCTTCATAAGTGGAACAGCAGTAAATTAATTATAAATAAAATCCTATCACTATTAAGTTGCAAAACCAAAAAGATCATTTTTAAACGACACTCTGTTTAACGGTACCCTTTGAAAACTACCCTCAAAGGAAAACCGCGTAGCAAACACTAGCACCGGCACTAACACCAAACCGCGCCGTTCGACGGCAAACCTTTTAACAAGTTCGGACGAGTGAAACAATACTTTGTTTGATCCGGCAAACGGGTCAAGTGCGCCGGATCAACGGTACACGGCAATTACGTAAACAAGTTTGCACTATGGAACACCGAAACGTTGGGTGGGGTGACCATGTGTTCTGGTCTTGCAGAGTGCAAAGTACAGTAAGTATCTAATTTTGGTATTATGTTGCCGGGAAGCAGATTTTATAGATGCAATTCTTAACATCATAGGGCCGGTTTCACAATCGATAGATAATAAAACGCGAGTAGTGTGACTACCAAAGTACCTATTAGTACTTTCTAGATATGCAAAATGTGTTGTTGGCGCCATCTATTATTTCATCACGCAAAAGACGAGTGAAGTTGCAACAGTTGCGGCGTGTGACGTCACCGGCTGCATCGGTGGGGGCTAGCAACCAACTTCGCGCTGGACTTCGTTATTCGTTTTTGCTATATCACTTCGAATTCTTCCTTTCTACTGATTTGTCAACCGACACACCTACAAACATCTGTATCTGTTTTAATCTCAATAAACGGAGATTTTCATTTACATAATATACGAATTCATTGGAGAGACCTGATCCTGACCTACATGAATCGATACACGAAAGTCTGAGCTCGAAACATGTGTTGTTTATTTAAATTTATAAGTTGAGTAGTACTTTTATATTGTGAAAAGATGTTTTCGGTTTTAATAGATTTTATTATTTTGTAGTTTAAATAGAAATAACTTTATAAGCAGCTGATGAAATCCCTGTAGGACATTTTTAGATTCTCACTTTGCTTATGGTATGTTTTGATAAAAAGCATATCGTGGGCACACTACGAGTAACTTAACGTAGCGCGTTAACCTTTCGGTACTGCAGCCCAGGGCAATCTGACACCGTGACTGGCATGATTCGCCGAGCAATATAATATTTTTTAGAACTATTAATCGCTCTCTCTTTACGGAATGTTGAAACTTTTATGTGCAGCGGCTTAGTTTGATGTGAATATAATGACCAAAATGAGACATTTGCCTGATGTAATACTCTAAATTACATTTTGTTTACATAGTTCCGCATCATCATGATGTTTGTAGATAGTTTAATATTATTTTAGGATCTATTCAACTAGATTTTACGTTACAAAACAGTGCAGGTAGAATGTAATTTTGTTAAGTTACAAGTTCTTGTAGATTATTTAATAATATTTAAGGTGAATAGGTAGATTCAATAAAATTTACGTTTACGCATGATACATATAAGTAGACTACACGCATGTAGAACTTACTTTAGGTCCAGTTACGGGATCTATAGTTAACTCAACTAATGGTTAAATGTAGTAACCAGCGGTTGAATATTTACGTTTGTACGGGCTTTGAAGAAAAAATACCTTAACCAAAGGTCTAAGTGACTCGTTCACGCAAAAAGTTTCGTAGTATAAACGGCAATTCTTTTCGTTTTGTAACTTATTACTAAATATAGATGAGCACTATGTTTCCTAAGTTTTTTTTTAAATAAATAGGAGGGTTATAATAAAAACCAATGTTTTACCATCGAATTCGTTAGAAGTCTGTATGAAATTTAATTTAAGACACGCTTTATTAAATATTTCAAATCGTGCTTCGAGAATGCATATTATTTCATTTAAAATCAGCCCCTGTTAATGCAGACCGAGGAGTGCGCTGTAAGAATGCCGATTGTGACAGAAGTGGGTCGCATTATGGCGGATCCGTTTGGCAGAATGTTCGCATTGGGCCTGATTATAGTAATACACCGACCAAAACTAAAACAAAAGTAAATGTATCTCTTTCAAATAAATGAAAAGAGACAGACTACAATGATTTAGATATATCAAACTAAGCAGCTGTCAGTTGCAAGGAAAACTAAAAAAAAACATTTTGGTCGCCGCTAAATTATCTATGACTTAGTCTACACTAAACCACGCACCTGAAAACTGTTTAGTTTTACGTTTCTAAATCATTGTAGTCTGTCTCTTTTTATTTATTTACAAGAGAAAGAGATATTAAGTTTAGTTTTAGTTTTGGTCGGTGCATTACTAGAACCAGGCCCATTGTCTCTAGCTTCTTTCCGCCAAATCACGCTCCGCTTACTGCGGAGAGCCGGGGCGAGCCAAGTGCATGGCCAAGCAAGAGTTAAAATTTACGGTGACAGGTTCGTTAGGGTTAAATATTTGATGCACGATTCCATTGCACTTAGTTATTAGGTTAGAGTCAAATATCAATTAAGAATATCCCTATTCAGCGTGTTTGGTACAATAGACGTAAAATGTAGCCTCCGAGTAGTAAGTACTATTCTTCATCAAAGGTAGTACCACTCATATCAGATATACTTTGAGCTGTTAAGATTATGTTTTTTACCAACTACTGAAGCTAAGTTAAATGTAGTAGAAAATTCCACAATGCTTACTTCAGTCTTATTTAATATGTTTTGTGTCGTGTTACTGCTGATAAGTTATTATCAACCATTTGAAAGCTTTCGATAATTTTCAACCAAATACGAACTCAAAAAGCGGTCACCACAACTTCCTCTGTCCGAGTTTGATCCCATGGTCCTTTAAGGTAACGTGCATTTATAAATCAATGCTATGTTTAAATATTTGAACTGATAAATACACAAAGATAACTGTCATTTGGTCAAACATTTGGAAAGACTCTCTCTGTTTTGTACCACATTGTCCAATGTTTGTATAGGACCTTTTGTGATAGCCATGGTGGATCAAGGTATTGTAAAATGTAAATGAGTATTTTTTAATATTGATTTTTAGCAATGAAATGTTATTATTCGATATCAGCAAGACAATGACGAGCTCTGGCAAAGTTGTGATGAACTTTATTGTGTTATTAAATAAATTAGGTTTTTCTACACATAAATAAACTTCGAAGTGTCAATCACTTGTAGTTTAACAATCTGTTAACTTAAACTTAATTGAGAAGTTTCTAGAACGACGTTTTTCGCCATATTGAAACGGTAATGTCTGGCTGTCTGCTATCAACTACGAAGTTCAAAAACGTAATAAATCATTTTGTGAGATCAGTAACGCGTTGGTATATAATTTTAAAGAGTAGAAAGCCTTCGTGTGGGCTTAGGCCGGTAATTATTGGGAACTATTGTGGACTTTCGTCGAACTTGTCCAACCGGTTTGCTCGCAATCGAAGTTTTTATTTTCATAGCCGTAAAGTTTAAAATCACAGAAAGTTTTCGTATTAGCGAAGCCGTATAGGGAAGGGAAGATAAACGGTGCGATACAATATCCTATGTGCACGAGCTTGAACGAATGTACAGTCACATACAAAATGTTACTGGCAAATAATTTTTACAGGGATATTATGTAAATACTCAATGTTTGAGTTAAGGAAATAGTTATGTTCTAGAATGGAAACAAATGACTATATGCACGAAATATGAGATTAAGCTAATGACTACGTTTATCTATTATATTAAAACACATTGTAAGTACGTTAGGAACTATTTTAAAAAGTTACTTAAGCAGCTGCAGCATAGCATAATGGATTCATATACCTAATTTTTTTTACTGATTATGTTTGGAAATAAAGTGCTACTAGAACTTTTTTCTCCGACTGTACACTGTCGGTTTTATTAGCTTGTTGCTTGAATTGAAGTCTGTTTGCGTTGAATACGGGTTGTTTGCATATGCGCTGTTGTAAGATTCGAAGTTGTTGCTTAGGATAGCCCCAATAACAGCAGAATCCGTGTACATAGGGTTTGTTTACATTGATAAGACAAGTTTCCAATGGAAAACCGCTACATGTAAAATTATAGGAGTCTATGCTGATTCTAAGTCGCAGGATAAGTCAGTGTTTGCAAGTTTTAAGCCTTAATAAATTAGGTAGGCAAGGCATGCCAGGCTTTCCACATTCTACTCTTTATTTCTACTATTAAATAAATTAAAAGTAAATAACCATACCAGCTTCGAAGAAGATTAATATATTTACATAGTTTAAAATCTATTGACATTTCTAATTAACAATCTTTATACTATATACTATTGACATTTCTAATTTGTGCAGGTGGTGGTGACTGCACATTTAAATATGCACAACAAGCAACAAAAAAATAAATCGAAACTATTTATCCACGCCTTATAAATACATATGTTAGGACACGTGTTAGACCTCAGCAAATATAGCTAATGGCTTAACTTCTGTACATGGTGCGTTGTAACTGCCAATCGTGATTCGCTGGCCCATAGTGATGTATATGTGAACCCTGGTAAGATGTCTTCCCTATTTTTGTCTTTGCTGGCCATTCTCAATGAGGCAACAAACGAACAAATAGACTGTAACTTACATTGTAGAATCCCTAATGTGAGTCAGTCTCACAGGCATATAGAATAAGATATGCTTCGCTATATTATAGGTATCTCGAGCCTAATAAATTTTTCACGAAAGTCGCTTGCACTGTGCAACACACGATACAAAAATGGGCATAAATTGCTTGGTTAGGTGCGGGAGACCGTGAACGTACCTATGCTGGAATAAAGCAGTAAGTTATGTTATTATGACTGATTCCCACAAACCCCCGCGGTTCCCATTTTAAACGAGCCGACAAAGGTTCTCTTGTCTTGCTCTCATAGAGACTAGGAACCTGAATCTGTCTTCTTACTTCAAAGGATTCTTCTCGGTTGAGTTACAGAGTTACAAATCACCATAAGTCGATTTGCATTTAGGGCAGATTTATTCGAAATTTACATCGATTTCGTAGCGGCAAGACACGTTTATCACACTTTTACACTGACGTGACTGACGTGACCCAATCGCAATCTCTTGAGATGAAAAAAATAAATGGCTAAATTCATTCTAAAGTAGGTAAATAAAATGCATCAACAAAAAAGTACCTTCTTTTATTTGTAACTTGACATTTTATTTCTGTTGTCGACACAAAATAAGTATCCTTTTCACACTTTTTTACTATTTCGTATGATTTTTATTATTTTTTTTTATTTTGATGCTCATTTTTGTTTTAAAATAAATCTCATAAAAACACTTGTTTCATTAGTGGCTAAAACACAAAAAAAACTGTCAACAATATAAATTTTCACTAAATATTCTAAATTAGGTCAAAATTAAAAATTTTGAAATGAGGACCTAAAACCAGACGCACATCACTATTAGTTAGCCGTACCAGGTAAATGTGTCATGGTGATGAAGCAAGGCTGTCCAGTGCTGACCACGACTAACTACGTACTTAGCAGTCTAGCTAGAGCAAAAACCATCTTTATCATTAACACATAATTGATCCAAGCCAGTTAAAGTGTCGTTGTAATAAATAAGTAAAAACTTTATATCGTTTGCCCCTTGACAATGTTCGGTGTAAATCTGTTTTTAATAGCTTGGGTTTTGCCCAAACTTCTGTAGGCATAAGTACCTACATACTTAAAAATACCAATCTAAATGAACCAAATGAAAAATAATGATCTAAGATATATAAATATTTAGCAATGTATCTTGTGTAATTCTTATAGAAATAGAACATAAGTGAAGATACAATACAAAAAAAATGTGTACTACGAGCTACGGGTAAATACCAATCAATTTACACTTTACCTGTTTATTTTCACTTGTCGTGCTTAATTTGCATACGGAACCGGTATCCTGATATCGTCAGAAAGTCGACAATCGGTCTTTTGCAGGTGCATTCCGTTAACCTGAATTCAGCCTTCGGTCATAGTCAGGACTTTATTAGTACTAGCACCTGCCTTGCCGGGCTAACTATTACCTAATATTATAAGGGTTTGTTTGTTTGAACGCGCCAATCTCAGGAACTACGGGTTCGATTAAAAAAATATATTTTTGTTTTGGATGGCTTATTTATCGAGAAAGGCTTTAAGCTATAAAACATCATGCTGCGACGAGGAGGGGAGGCAGCAAACTCAAAACGCGCAGACGCAGTCGCGGGGACCGCTAGTTAGTTTTACATAACTCCCTACTATTCTACCTCTATACTACCTTATATATTACTACTTAACATTTCTTAGTACTTTGCTGCGCGTGATAAAAGCCGGCTCAGTTGCAGTGCTCTTAATTTTTTTTGTTTAGTAATTAAATCGAAAGCCGATGAAAGAAAAACGAGATCGTCGTTTTTTAAACACGAAAATATAAAAACGTCTACAATCTACTCTTAACAAAGAAACAATTAACTTCGGGGAGTAAGTAAGTTGTTTCTGCATAATGAAATATATTTTTACTGTCCCCTAGAAAGAATAAGGCCCATAAATTTCTCCGTGGAGTTCTCAGCGCAACTTCGTAAGAACTCTGTTCTCTGCTAATTACTTTGTATCCAGTTAACGAAGTGTTAACTTGTAATATGTATGCAGGTCTTTTGTCGAGGTTTGAATATATATAAATTGAGTCTTCAGTCTCTCTCTAAGTGGGTATGTCATTTTCTTGGCCACCTCTGAAGCGAAAATGTTTCCATCTCCTTACAGGCTTACCGTGAGAACACGTGTGTTTCGTAGCACATAAGTTACTTATATACATAACTAGCGGTCCCAGCGAACTTCGTTTCGCCCCCAGCCCCGTCCCGCCCCGGTTCCGTTTTATTCAAGTTTTCATTGTTTTTAAGATGTATTCTGCTATTCGGGACGGAAACAAATCCAACAAATCAAAAACCATGGCAATCGGTCCAGCCGTTCTCGAGTTATAATAAGTGTTGTAACAAACACGACTTTCTTTTATATATATAGATGTAGTTTGAAATGAGTCATAAAACTACCATGTGGGTTTATTTTTTGTGAAGGAAACAAGCACGCCACCTGATGATGAGTGATCGATCATTGTTGTATGTACGCAATGTTAGTATTGCACGCTGACCATTTATTATTTTTTGTCCGTAAATAGGTAATTACTGGTTAGATAGAATACTAAGATCTTGTCTTTGTTCTACTTACCTCTTTCAGAGCTTTTAAAAGCTTCGTTTAAACGTGAAGTGTTATTAACACATCACCTGCACTCTTATTAATCTCATAAATATTGAATGTAACTCAAAAGATGCAGCATCAAACGCGGTGAAGGAGAAAAATGTTGGGATGCGGGAAAAAGCTAGTTCTAAAACTTCCCCCATTTTTATTCCCAGACCTTTGTAATTGTGAAGCATACATCATTTTTGTGCCGCTAATGTTTCAGCGAAATATCTCCCGTAAGGTTTTTCTTACCATTATTTCTGAAGTTTGTTCTTCGAGTGTAATAAAATATAAACGCGGTGTCGAAATTGGATGTTATTAAAAGGCTATTGTGTTTTCTTACATTGAAAAAACCTAATGTATTTTAAGAGGGTAGGCCTACAAAGAGCACTGCGATACGTTTTTGTAGGTAGATACGTCATTTTCAATAGCTACTTGAAATGTGAACCGCTTTTATTCTTCTTTTATCTGACTTCGGATCGAAATAAGTAGACGTTATATTAAATAACAACCTTGAAAGTGTGATGTATACTTTGTCTGGAAGGCATCCTTTCATGAAAATTATTTTGATGAAATATACAGGGTGTTTGGTATGTTCTTAAAATGGTTATATCTTAAATGGTTTATAGCGGGGACAATTTGCTAATCGATCGACTTTTTATGTTTTTTTATGAAAAATATCCAAAATTTGACATTAGACAATATTTTATGGTTTCTCAATATTATTATTGTATGTTATTTTATGCATTATTTTTCGGTTTTACTAACGCCATTTTTTTGGCAAACAAATGTACTAAACACCCTGTATATTATTTTATAACATTTTACAAAAGCTTGACGAAGTAAATTGTGAAATTCATTCCAACTTAATCCAGATTAAATTCTATTGAAGCCCCACTATAAAAGCGATTAATTCATTTCCCGAAACTAAAACACACAAAAGCGCAAACAAATTGGCTTTAGCACTTAACCGTGAATATTGCAGAGAGTTCGGGCGGAGTACGGTGTAGCCTGTCACTCGGCTGTTCAATTATACAACTTCAGGAGTTGAAAATTCTACCACCGAACAACAGAGGTTGATGTACCAAACATCACTACTAGTAGCTCTATTTTTGTATCACTCGCTTTGATAAGGCGTGAGATTTTTGTTAGAAAACGAATAAAAAATCAACAAAAACTCGTGAAATATGGACTTAAGTACTCACAAAATTGAGCATTATTTTCTCACATCCCTTCTGTATGGATAACAACAGAAGGGATGTTTTCATTCCAAAATTGGTCTTTAATCAATGAATATAGATAGTGCCATCCACGAAGGCGAATCTCTCGTCCATAACGTTTATTGTACATGTGTGCAAGTTTTAGCCAATATTTAATGATATTATAATGAATATAATTATTAAATGTATATTATTTGATATTTTAATATTTGCCACACAACACCTCGCACCCCGCGCTTTCCTCAGTCAAAAATAAAAGGCGCGCGCCTTCGTGGATGGCACTATCTATATCACACGCCATCTTGACGCGAGTAATTCAAAAATTCTAAAGTTTCCGAACTGGAGTCCTACTCCAGTTCGGAAACTTTAGATACTTTTGCCAGTTGGAAATAAATAGAGTCTTTTTCGTATACTAGAGTGTACTGGCAGAACTATCATTTACGTGAGATTAGTGCTTGCACATGTACAGTCGCCAGCACATACAATTTGTTAAACATTTTTGTTGAAAAATATACCTAATTACAACTGCTTAAGATACGGCAATGTTACCTCGACATACTGTTGTACGCACTCAAAACGTTATTTATACAAATTATATCGTATTTTTTAAAGATTACTTCCACACCGGTTACTCAAAACATAAATGTCATGACATATGGTCTTGTAGTCATTATATTAAATGAAAGTAATGATTTGAAACTCGTAAAGCTTTGATTTTTATGGGTCGTAAACAGAAGTACACTCTTTGTAACTCACAAGGATTGAGATTGAGTTGAAGACTTCTTGTTATTATTTGAGAGCAGGAGCTCTATTTTTTAATAAGTAGTTGTATAAGGTCTCACAAAATTTAAATTTTGGGTTCCTCGTTTATTTTAATTCATCTCTTACGCTTTTGCACGAGAGACAATTATAAATAGAGACGCTCAATTCATTTAAGTGGCTTTTCATTGATTTACAGGGACTGTCCTGCGTACGTATTAAACGTGAATCGTAAGATTTCATATTCATACATATGGGAAACAATACAGTTGCCGCCTGATAGTCCACCATATCGATGTTGGACTCAGACTGACTCGGACTGGAGACTATCGAATCTTTCGATAGTTGAGCAAAAGCTTTTATCCCGTAAGTAAGAATACTATCGACAAACAAAAATACTCTAGATAGTATAGAAGCTCAATATCAAATGCACTATCGATAGTATATACGAGTACATATACTTTTTCTATTGAATATTGCAATAACAATCCATTGTATCGAAAGTTATTTCAAAAGTCAGGTTTAATACTATCGATACTATTGTATCAAACTGAGCTTTCGAAAGTCGATACGCTTATCGATATGGTATATTATATTCGAGGTCATCCGTCGATAGTCAAACTATCGATAGCTCAGCAACGCCATTGAGCACTAATGGTATAATAACTAACTATCCAGTCTGTCTGTTAGTCTAGTCACTATGGTACAAGCAAACTAATTTAGAGCCAGGTAATTGGTGTGATTGTTGCGAAAACAAACAAAGTGAACAAACGGACCCTTCCAATCAACGTTTTGCTCTAACTAACATTAAATTTTTACGTTCATCAGATATTTTTTGTAACTTGGTATAAATAGATTGAAGGTAGGTTCGCTACTTCTGGGGTATTATTGAAAAACCATAATTAATATATTTTGTGTGATCATAAAAATAAACACAGTCATTTCTAAAATGTAGAGTCATACAAATTAAAATACTAATCCGAACGAGAATAGAGGGCAGGAAGAATGGTAATTTAGTGGCCCGATAAAGGAGGGTGTTCATAAATTAGGAGCGACTAGTGATGGGTGTTTACGTTAAAAGAAGTCGATGGATTATACGATACATTGAGTCGATATTCTGTTAATTAATAAAGAGATTTTTGAGACACCTTGTGTAATCTTACATCGTTAACAAATTAGGAAACCATCTTACCTGCCAGGTGATTTTCAATACTAATCAAAAAACTTCAACGTAACACTCTGTAATACTTTCGATTAAATTGTATCGTTTTGTAATAAATGCGACACTTTGTCACAATTAAAATAATGGTTTTAAAAAATTAGAGACGTATAAATAACCTAAAAATCATCTTATTATGAATAAATTTAACTATCTATAACTAATTAACTATCTGGATCCGTAGACTAGACATCACAACGTCTGAGTCGCTTTTTAGTGGCGCCCTCTTATGGCGTCAACCAAAAATATCCGGTCGTTAGCTTGCCCTGCCTTGGATTAAAATTAGTTAACAGTTTATGCACAGAGAGATTTAGAGTAACCACTTCCTCACTTCGGGCGTTGTAAGCGGCTAAATGGAGAAATGGAAAGTGGCCACTGTTACAACATGCTTTGACACAATTTGTTTTGTTATACTAATTTGTCACCTTAAATCTAAGAAGCTTAATAAATACGACTAAAACGCTTTTTCAGTTGAATTCCGAAGTGTAAAGAGTTCAAGCATTTAAATCCCATTATTTGTTCAACGACATAACACTGACCACAATAAAATACCCATAATGTGTTTCATAATCTTCCGCCAGCTAGGTAATCAAGGAATTATCAAATCTACCGTAACTGTGGACAATGAGCCGCGTTGGAATGGGCAACTCGACTTGTCATTACCTACCTATTACAACCGTTTAACGTCGCAATCAAAGCGATGAAGCGTTGCCCAAGATAAGCGTCACGGTGACGACTACTGAAATCGTCGTGTTGATTGTAAGAACAATGCATATCATATCCCATTCAAACAATCGATTTATCAAACGTTTCGTTGAATACTTGAATTCGAATGATAACATTTACAAAGCTCTTTTACGTCATAATCGAACATACTCGATTTACAGCGAAACCAATATTATGATCGATGCATTTCATAAAAAAGCAAGGGAACTTTTTCATTCCGCGCAGTGAAAAAAACTTAAAGGAATGCCTGATTAAAATACGTTGCCACACGGGGCAGGTCGTGGGACCGAATTAGTTTCGGTCACTCTTTATTTTTCCGCTTTATTTCGGGCACTAATCGAATTCGGTGCCAGTTTCGAATAGTCAAGTGGAGCTGCTTCGTGACCGAGGGCTCAGCGCTTAGAGCGGGTAGGTAAATGTTACAATATTGGATTACAGCGTACTACAATTTCAGCTACGAATCCCATTGACAAACCCTATATCGGTTAAGATAAGTTCACGGTGATGACTACTGAAATCGGCAAGACAAGACAAGTCAGTGGATATCAATAATTTTGGTTACGTGTTTGTGATCTTGAATTGAAGAATATTATATTGAAAAGTACCTGTTATTAAGTAAGTACTATGTTATGTATTAAGTACTTATAAGATAAAACAATAAAGAATTAGATAAGTAGCATTTATTTGCTACATATTTTACCCTTAATTGTTCGTTTTCTCTCTCTCTCAGCGCTTAACTTCAACCATGAAATCATTTACTAACTTACTCTTACCAACTGAATAAGTTAACCGATTTCGACTCCATTCCTCGATGTATAGTACCAAGGTTTTTCAATTGAACCGCGAAACCTGCTGACCAAATTCCACGTCACGATATTTTTCACTTTTTTCAAACTCACCGCCAACATCACAAAGTTCTGATCCCATTTTATTCAACAAAATGTTTTGAAAACTCGCAACCTGGCCGAAAATTTTAGTAGTTTTGGAGTTGTATTGGCTGCGGCCGGCACATGACTAATTAATTGTTAGTTAAACGCCTTCGTAATTACAGTAGCTTCTTCATTTACAGACTCGCAAATGTAAGAACAACTCAGTGGTGTAGGCACCTACTTATTTCACGATACCTTTACAACAAAACATAATGTAAAGTTAGACTATCAACTTTTGACGCTACGTTCATACTCCAGAGGCTAATTTGCCTAAAACAAAAGTAGCTCGAGGCTTAGGTCGTAAGTTATTCCATTTTCCCAAGACACTCGGCTCAATAGGCAGCTTGAGTGGAAATAGAGCATCCCTGCATTTGAGTGCAGCCATTAAAACCACATGTGCCAGCGTCACCTCACATCGCGCTGTCTACGGTTCCCAAAATTTAAACAACTTTGTATACGTATAAAGTGCCATCTAAGTTGAGTAGAATATTGCTGACAGTAAGAATGGAATATTGCTGACAGTTAGAATTGAATATTGCTGACAGTAAGATTGTTGTAATTTAATATGTCTGATCAGTCACAGTTAAAGTCAGTTTTTTCATCGATGGTAATGGTAATTAAAATAGCCTTTCTGGCATTTGGTTACGGTAGTTTTTCTTCAAAACACACACAATAGTAAATATTCAACCGCTGGTAACGTAACTTTACCATTACTACGGATCAAAAAACTGGCCCTAATAAATAAAGTTAACTAAAGGATATCACTTTCGCCGTAACACTTACCTATCTATCATTGGAATTCAGATCAGTTATTTTGTATCTCATACAAGTAACTGAGCTTAAACAATCCAAAATTTTTGGTACCTAATAAATACACTAATGCCCATGAAGTTTCGTTCGTAAATAATCAATAAAGAAGGAAATATTATCTGATCAGGTCAGGGAATGTGTGGCATACTTAGAAGGTATTCCTTAAAGCGTGAGTAACACTTACGCTTTATGCAATTACCAAAATAACGAACCCTAATCTCGAGTTTTAGTAAGCACATGACGCAAACAGATATGAAGAGCACCTGCATTTGAGTGGCAGATTACCACATGTACAAAACTCTCTAGCTAACAGTTTCCAATATAACATAGGTACATAGAAGAGTATTTTTGATATGGAATTTGATTATACCGTTTGCTTAGTAATAACTTTCAATGAAAACAAGAAAGGTTTTGAATCGAGTGTAGGTATTTTTATCCGCGGTAATAGCAAAAGTTTAATAAACTGTTTTATTATGAAAAACTTTGGAATTAATAACGACCCAACTCTACCAAATAGCACTTTCCCTTTAAAGTAAAATGGCAGATTTTTATTAAAAATTATATTTCCTGCCTGTCTTAGCTTTTTCATTAGATGGGAGGATACAATATTTCACTCTTTCTTAACAAATTCCGCAGGCGACCCAATTACGTCAGAAAAAGGAATCTGCCTCTATCAATTTTCACAATAAAGAAATATATATACTCGTAGTACGCTTATATAAAATAAAAACTATAAAAATAAATAAATGGATACAGACAGAGCTATAATCAATTTGTGCTCTCGTAAATTGGTGACAGTGAGTGATCGATGTGCATTGTGCAAGTCATTGATTCCAAATTATTGTATTAAATTTCACTTACTCGTACGATAGTTTCGCAAATTATAGTAATTAAGGTGTTTCAAATCATTGATTTCAAAAGTGTAGGATAATACAGTATAACTGATGCCTAGTGTTGTAAGATTGTATATGAAAATGTAGAATCATTTCCTTGAATCGGGGATTTGGTAACAGAGCTGCTATATTCTTGGTTACTTCCTTAACTGCCTCGGTGGCGCAGCGGTTAGAGGGTCGCATTCTAAAGTGACGGCTGCGCCAGAGGTCCCGGGTTCGATTCCCGGGTCGGGCCAAAAATATGTACCTGGGTTTTTCTGTTCAGAAATTCTCAGGGAACCCCGGAGTTAGGAAGTTGGCGGTGTTTCACCCCCGTGCCTCGGAAAGCACGTAAAGCCGTTGGTCCTGCGCCTGATCTCTCTCCGGTCGTGTCAGATTACTGTCCCATCGGGTTATGAGAGTGAAAGGATTAGAGAGTGCACCTGTGTTTGCGCACACACTTGTGCACTATAATATGTCCCGCGCAGTCGGTTAGTCGTTGTGACTGGCCACCGTAGTCGAAATCGGCTAGGGGGACTACTATATTCTTCCTAAAACTTACAAGACAAAATGACAATAGGAAGCGAACTGAAGTTTCAGAAAGTAAATAAGTAAAAAAGGGCTGAACGTACTTAAATAAATTACCTACGTTTGAAAGCCAACTCGCTTCACTTCAAATTGTACGCCAAAGCAACCGCGTCAAAGGTTTCTTTTAATGGAAAAATCGATTGAACGCACTTCGACCGAAGTCTAATCAGGGTAATGTTGAACAAACAGAATTTGGCAAACGCAATCTGAAGTTTGGGATGCGGTGCCGACGGTAATTTGTTTGCGAGCAGCCCAGGAGCTGTTTGTGCCTGAGACTCCTACTCTGTAAGTTTTCCGGATTTTCAAATTCTGTCGTCCTATTCTATCAAATACCCTTATTAATATGTACTATTGTGAATGAAAAAAGCCGGAGGCTGCTATGCCTATCGATGGCTGAGCAAAAGTCATAGAATCAATATACTTAAGAAGAGTCTATTGATACTATTGATAGTAGATTGCGTTAAAATACTATCGACACACAGCAATACTATCGAAGTTGACTACTAAATGTACTTTCGATAGTATCGCATTTATGTAGTATGCTCTGACCAATGCTACTACTATTGATACTAGTAACAACATTCGATATTCAGCTCCGAATTCTCCGATACTACTATACTAAGATGATTTTCGACAACTGTCGATAGTTATAGTATCTATTGGCACTTCTAGTTAGCGAAAAAAAAATAAAAAATATATAGACATCTAACACAGTAGGGCTTCTATTTGTGCGCCTGAGCCCCGTTTATAATATTTACTCTTCGGGATCACCCGTTGATTTACATGCGCCCATGCGATCTGTGATGCCATTAGAATATATCTTCTTCATACGGATTTTGTCAGAAGTTATTGAGTTATGACGACTCAAGCGATGCTTGTTCCGGACTTTAATTGCTTGTTTAGAAATGGAGCACGTCAGTGGATTATAGAGGTACGTGTATTTTAGGACGCCAACTCGTCTTGCTCGAAAGTTACAGATATTTCAGTGTAGGAAGCATCTATGAATTGAAACTGAATAGAAAATAAAAATCAAATATTTTTTCATCATCTAGTAATAATAACTACAAATCTAACAATCCTTTTTTTACAGCTTCTTATTGGTATCAGAAACCTTTCTCAATGTGATGAGTCTTTTTACCTATTTTGATAAAGACGTATTTGTTTACTCTATATATGGAACACAAACAGGAGAAAATTGCTTTTAGAAGACATCAAAGGATCTCAATAAAACTCACTTATTTGAACAGTTGCTACGCCACATCTGCTCGTCATAAAATAGACTGAAATAAACATGATTTGTCGCCATCTATCACTTTGCGTGTAGCAATTTTCTCATCATTTCCACGTAAGCATTAAATAGATGGCGGGGCAGGTTGAGGTTGGGGCACATTCATTACTTTTTTCGATCTAAAAATACGCAAAGGTGACGCATCAAAGCTGCCGAGAGAAGATCACAAACATCTATGGTGAAAACGATGTGGAACATTCTGTCTTTTATATTTATTTAATGAGCTACGGAAATAAAAGAACTCAGTCCCTACATTACAATATACAATTAGTATAATATCTTAGCCGTATTCTTTTCTGTTAATAAAAATTGCACTTGTAAAACACTATTAAAAAAAAAACATATAATTGCTTTTCCTGTTTTTATTTTCAATCTGTTAAACAAAGAGAAAAGATAAATATAAAACAGTATTTATTTAATAAATCTATGAGAACGTATGTTTGCCTGGGATTGTTTCACAAATTCGAAATAAAAAATAATTTAGATTTGATAAAAAGCAGAGTTTATTTAACTGGGGTCTAGCAAAATTTTTATTCTAAACATGAAAAAGACAGAGAGAAAGTACAAATGTTTGAGAGAATATCATAGAACCAACTTTTATTTCAATATTTGAAGTTTTGTAGCATCGGCATTGCTTTATTTTTCTCACGTTTTACTTTTGCTGTTTCAAGAACGAGTAGGTCTACACGTTCCTTTGAAACTAACGCCTACATTTTAGGCATTCAAGTCGATTTATTGGCTCGGCCGACGTGATGAGAAGACAAATTTTCGCGATTGCGGCCGGTTAAATATTAACGAGCTCTTGAAACCTGCCCGCCTAACTGCAGATAAAAGATTTAACAGCACCCCGTAGTAACTACATAGTAGCACCCGCTCAATAGTTCAGTAGGTTCACCATTATTAACTATTTATAAAACCATTTAGGTTAGAACCAACCTCTTGTTTTACATTTCACGTCAGATGTTATAGTGGCAAGAATATTACTATGTACCAAAAGGAGATAAGTAACGTTTTTATTTACCAAGTCTCAACAGAATGAACATGACAAATTCGTATTAATACACAACCCGAAAGTAAAATCGCAAAAGTTGTACATTCTTCCTTCGCAAGTCGTTGTCGCGAGAGAATAAAGATTTTTTCCAATATATTTTCCCCGTGACACCGCTGCGATCCCGGACAAAATTTTATTTCGAACGAACGGCCTGCGAGCCAGCATAAAAAGTCTAATAAACAAAAAGAATCGAGTCATAAAGAGCGAAATACCAAAAAAAGAGAATAGAGAAAAAAACAAGTTCAGAACGGCGCCTATTGCATAAATCTAAAAGCAGTCTCTAATTGAATATTCTCTTTGCGTAATGCCATCTTATTTCACCCTTTAAAGTAAAATAAAGCCTGAAAGCGAAACATGTAAATTTTATCGTGTCTGGGCGCGCCCTGCCCGCGGGGACAACTGAGATTTTTTGCGAGTCAAGGTAAAGGAAACTTGGCTCGTATTTTCCGCTAAAAGTTCCCTATTGCAATGCTTGTCGAGAAATACTTTGGAGAGTTACGGGCCGAGTTATAAAAGAATAGCGTGCAGGGCCGACGAACTAACAAATCATGGCAGGACATAAAGAATCCGGCGGTCAACGTTACACAACCCACTGGACCATGTTAACATCCTTTTGTGAGCTTTGATGATTTGTGTTCTGATTTTCTGTTCAAATTCTCAGCTCAGGTGAGTCGAGAATTACGATTTTCATGACGATAACTTTACATTATATTACAGGAGAAACTCATTATAATTTTGTCTCAATAATTATTAGAGAATCGTTAACACTTTCGATTAAAGATATTAATCAGGTACCAATCAGTAGTATTTTATTTTCAATTGTCACTAAATTTATTTTCTCTTTTAGAATTTATTCAAGAAAACAAATGAACAGAAAGCTATCTCTCGGTTTAATTAAAGTGATATCATGTCGTGTCGTTAAATCTTATTGGTAGTTATTAAGAGTATCTTGATTAGTTTTACTTATATTCCCGTTAGCGCTCTGTAAAGACAGTTATCTAAATCCGTCGAATCCGTCGATATGTTTTTTGCATTTATTGTGCATTGAAAAGTCACAATTTCACGGTTTTCGGTTACAAATTGTCTCGCGTGATCGCGCCGCGGCGGTCATCCGACATGCTATTATCATCTGTGATACCGTAACTCGATAAAAGTCATTATGAATCATGCAATTAAATAACTAATAGTAATAGGTTATTACCTAAGTAAAGTGACAAAGAAAACAAAATGGATGAAAATTTATCGAAGTGTACAATGGTGGATGATCCAGAGATTAGAAAGCCGCATCAGTTCTGAGGGCGTATTGTGAACTTGCTTTAATCCGTTTAAGTTTCAGGCAGTTTAATTCCCACTCAACTAATTGAGTCGCCAAATTGGCATTGCGTTGCAACTAAAAATTAAAAGTATTTCTGTTCTACTCATTCGTGTCGTTCTACGCTTATTTGCTGAGTTGCTTTTTGAGTGGATTGTACGAAATAGCAATACGAATTTGACAATCCGTTCATAAGCAGAGCTGCTTAACTTTCAAAGCAACATCGCAAAACTCGCAATGTTTATTTTATGATAAGACAAATGTTATGAATAGAACAAAGCTAATAAATAATACATAACAACAATGCGTGAGTCTTCCGACTCGAGTCCTAATTTGAATTATGTGTTAACAATATTCTAAACCTGTTAGGTCACAAGCAAAATACCTTTTCGTTTACTCCGTATTAACACGACCGTGCACTTTTCAGTTTAAACTTTATTTAAAAATTCACAGTTAAAATTGCAAGTAATCTAAGCCTGGGATTAGCCAGGCTAGCCGTGGGTTGCAATGTGCCTTTCACTTGGTCTTATACTGACTCTAGTACAAGTTATAATACATAAGATAGTTTAGGTATATGTAGTAGATAGAAAGTTAGCAGCTAAGAAAAATAAACTTACTTATTTTCTTAATCTCCGCGATTTTTCAAGTAGATAGATGATAAAAAATACACACGAATGTTATCCAATAATTAATATAATAATAATAATAATAACAATCCAATAATTAATCTGTGATTAAATTTTTACCCGCGTCGTAGGATGCGAGGATGTTTGTGTGTCTTTGTGTTGGCAAACGATGTCCACATGTATCTCCAGAACGTCTTGTTAGATATTCAGCATAAGAATATATCTGTTACAATAATTATAAAGTTATGTCTCACCCAAAACCATTACCAAGAAAAAAGTTCATTAATTTTGAATGACACATTAAAATTAAGAAAAAAATATGAAATTGAAGTAAAGATCATGCAGTGAAGCTGCATGGAACAGCCTGCAGAAACGAATATAACTCAAACCTCCACAGCCACACAAAGCTTTGTATAAGCCAACTATTAATTAAAGCACTGTTGAACAATATTGAATACGACCCGAAGAGCTGGGGCAGAATTATTTACTCGATAAAATATTGATGTTCTATCGTACGTACGTTGCCTTCATCGTATACGATAAACTGTTTTATTTCATCAATCTTAATATTTATTTATCTCTAATTTCAGTTCAATGCTAAATGGTTTATTTGTCAAAAGGTGCAGAATGTGAATATTAGTTATTTAGCAAATTCTCTACGAACGTTAAAAAGTTAAATGTCGCACATACGGGATTTATCAGGAAGTATAAATTTAATCGACTTTTAATATTGTGTGCATCCCTAATGACCCAGTGCGCGGGTTTGCCAACAATGGACACACGCTTCCGCCGATAAAACAGCTGCAGCCGAAACATATGAACGACCATAAAACCTATCCTATAAATCTGATACCTTCCAATAACACATAATAAAGCCATTAGTGTTTGCTCGTGTAATGGAATCATCTAACGCCGGCAGGAAACAGTGTGCCAGATGATTGGATGGATTCCGTTTGTCAATATTATTTTAGTAGCAGTGCTCAGTACAAACAAAGAGCAACCGATGTAATAGGGTAGATGGCGGTGGAAGGCTAGCAAAAGCCGCCATAGATCAAGGAGACAGATAATCCACAAACATCCATCTTTACTGCCCATCGCGCCGTTTAAATTTTAGAACAAAATCATAGTCAAGAACAGGAAACCGGGCTGTTACTCAACAGAACGCGCTAGATTTCAATCATCACCAACGACATGGTAATTTGATGCGCAGCAACATGACCGTCACTTCCGATGTTATAAACTCAATTTTAAATTGTTCTCTTATCGCTCTCGTGAAATGCGTCCATTTTTATAACAACGCTTTCGTTTTCGCTATGATATGGCAAGTTTTGTTAACTACGCGCGTTAAATGTTTCAAAATTTATAAAAACAATAATAAAGTCCATTTTGTTGACTAAAATGGTTGTAAAAAAGGATTTTGTGCTATTGCCAATCATTTGCAACAAAGGACTGAATCATCATATCATAGGTATGTTTATTTTATACAGCAGACTGAAATCAGCAGCAATATACAGCAATCTTACTCGAAAAGTGTGACAGTGATGACATTTTCATTTCCTTTACATTTTCCGCAATTAAATCAACCCAATTTCAAGTTTCGAACTTTCAAGTAATAATTCAAATAACAAAAAATAAATCACCGAGCCTCCCGCGAACATTAGAGAAATAGTCTCAAAGATTGTGCACGCAATTTATCGAACTTTCTCGAATCGATTCCGAGAGACGATTCTAACCGCGACCGTTTGATAAATCGCGCGCGGCGCTGTATCTGGGGATCTTTTCACGTTCCTTTATAGGCTTTAGGTTATTGGGACTTAGGAAGAACCTCTTAGATTTGCATGTATCCTAGTACCACGCAAATTGTTGTGACAGTATCCCTTATGATGGTGGGACTATTACAAAAAATATTATTCAGGACTTAATATTTTTCTTTCTTTTTCAAACATAACATGATTCATGACAGCACTTTATACTGCAAAACACGCAAAGTAAGACACACCATTAACGATTTGGGGCGTAAATTGGTTCCCGAGGGAAGCTGAGCTGTGAAATATTTACGGTCTTCGGTCAATGTGTTTATGAGGCGGGGATAGTATTTTGAAATACACCCTGTCAGATACAGCTATTACAACTACAAAGTTATTACTCGATTTTGGCACATTTCAACAGTAGTAAACAAATAAATCTCTAGATAAAGTGCTTCGAAAGTCCAAATAGCGTAATGAATTTCGGTATCTTTAATCTGATTTGATTACTGTTACCGAATCAGTAAAGGGAGTTAGTTGGTCAGGTTCTCAGACGGACGCATTCGGTGTAGGCACAGCGATTACCAGTCGGGTGAATTCAAGTAAATTGGTTCCCTCGGGATCTCTGACGCCTCGAAAACACGCGGTTATATTCGAGCCGCGCTCGTGAAATATTCACTCCGTCGAATGTGTTTATAAGACGGCGGAATAGTTACGTCGGGGGAATGTTTGTCATTACCGTGAGCCTTTTAGCCAAGCTAGGGATATCTCGCGAAGAATTTTATAAAGTTTGGAATCCTTTCAAAATATGCACCTATCATAACCCAGCACGTATAAGATTAAGTTGCCTTTTTCAATCAAGTTTTAGATCCAATCTGAGTTATGTTGTAATAGATGCAGTAAAAAGTTTATGCTGTAAGATTTTATGACTTGTGTGACGGACGAGTAAATGAAAGTAAGCCTTTTGAAATCTGTTTTTACGTGTTAGTAATGTCCATAATGATTAACTGGCACATAAACAAAAATTACACTTAAATTGAGACTGCAAATATTAAATTTCTACTTGGCCCACATTTATCCATTCGCAAAATAGGTATTAAGCTGCAAAAAGCCGGCGCGAATATTTTAAGAGCCCACCAACTTTTGGCCACACATAAATTAGGCAAGGGTAAAAAGACTCCCGTGGGGGTTTTTGGTTGGACTTAACCGCGTGTAAAGTTTTTGTTGTGACCACAAATTAACACTTGGCAACATTTTTGTTTAAAATGCGTAGCAAGAAAATTTCTATAAAATCATATAATTTCATACTGAGTTTTAATAAAACAAAATGATATCACTTAAACTGCTACAGTTATGTCTCATGTCTCGATATATTATTTATTAGGTAAATAGTTATCTAGCATAAATACAAAACACAATGGAATAAAGATTCTCTTAGTAGTGCGTGGCATACAACCAGTCATCAAAGATCCAGTGTTAGATTTATTTATTTAACTGTAAGGCTGTAAAGTTATGCCAGGTAGATGAGTGTAATTGGGACCCAACCCCCCGCCGGGCTCGCATTTCAATCCGACCCGTATTGCCTCTAATGACGAACATATGGGGCCTTTACAGCTTTAGCCCGATGCATTGCAAGGGTCCGCAGATTTAAAACGTTAAAAGGGTCGCGAGCAAAAACATGACCTACTTAATTTCACGGTCACTCTGACGTTTTGATAAGGGTAGCTGGCTAATAATAACTGAACTATTCTTGACATTTGTTTAGTTTTAGCACTCAAATTTCAATTAATTGAAACGTCAACCTTTCGTGGTTACGAAACCACATTTTAGCATAGACTGAGAATGTCTCAATCGAGATATCAATGTGAGATCAAAGAAAATTATTTACATGTGATAAAATCACATTAACAATAAAAAATATTATTATTTATTTTCCACTTTGATTATACGAGTAAGGACGTGAAAAGAACTCACAAATATCAACATGCACTCAGTCGCAATTTTCCCGATATACGCTCAATAGTGAAGTGAATTTCCCGCCATCATTTGAAAAGTGTTCTTTTCAGAGACGCGCCCGCATTTCCGAACGATTTGCCGCCGTCAACGAACCACGGCGCGTCAGCAAAACGGAACGCATTCGCAAACAAAACGTACTCGAGCAGCGAAGAGGCAAAATGTGTTGTGTTATTTATTATTCACTTGATGAAAACTGGAAAGTGGAATAAACCGTCAACCCGTACGTGACTGCGGCTTGGCCCATCTCTTGGAAGCGGTTGTATGCTTTCTTCTTGTTGTAATCATTTGCTATTGCGAGCGAGGCGCTCCGATTTACGTAACCTTGCATGTGAGGTCTTGTTCTTTGTTTGTTTTTGAATAATAAAATATGTAGCAAGCAATTTGGGTTGTGACTAACATGCTTCGTGCCAAGATTGTATTTTTATTCAAACGTGGATTTTTAATTGCTGTTAAAGGTTTGTCTAACATTTGAAACAATTTCATATATCAACTTCTCGTTTTTTGTAAAATCTGTTGATAGGTATTCAGTTTGCTTTACATTGATGGTCTTTACGTTCCATAAATTTACAGAAAAATTGTTCACAATCACCACACGAGCATTGAAAACAAATAGGCATATTCCATGTTTATGCACTAAACACTGAAACTTCCTCATCCGCTTCCTCTCATACATCAGTGAGCTGTGATGTTATCATTTTGCACGACAATGTAGTGATGTAGTGCACTACTGAACGTAATTACATAACAAGCATGATTAACGCATAGCCTACAGCTGAGGCTGACTGACATTTCGCTCTGTTATTATGCTTACTACGTTGTAGGCTTGATTTAACTGGGATGATTTATTTCATCTACAAAAATATCTCATCATTTTCAATCCATCAAATAATTATAAACAATTTTCTACTTACAGTAAGTTACTTCAAATTTAAGACGATCATCTCAATATACTCGTACATTGGTAAAATATTGACAACTGACTTGAGTCTTAAAAAGTATCCATAATTATTTGAAGATAACTCTTCCATGTCAAAGATGCTATTATATCTAGTAATAACAATGAATATATCAGATAGAACAATTGCGACCTTTTTACGCGAAGAAGTAAAAAACATACAAGATAAACGCTACTAACGTACATTGTCTAAGTGAAAACGTGAACATAAAATAGGTATCAGAGTCTTAACAATACAAGTTGATAAGTATCTTTTTAAATTATTCACTTGTTCATGAAAAAAATGTCGACTCCTGTGTATGCAGGAAGACAATTTTTATGGCTTAGGAACTCTTTTGAAATTCTATACACTAACTAGAGACAGATGTTAAGTTTTATCGCAGAGAGCGCTTTGGAGATAGTTATTTAGATATGTATAACAAAGAGCCCGTTTCACCATCAACAAAAAAACACAAACCAACGAATAATTTTAATATATGGGAGGTCATTTCGTATGAATTTGTGGATAGATATAACGCCAATGGGACTTATTCAGTCAATGTGAAACAGGCGGTAGCCGTGTAATGATGTTTTATTTAACTATTCAGGTCTAGATTTGCTATTTAAACATACAAAACAATAATGGCGATAAATACACTGATCGAATGTTTACCGACTCTATCAATATAATGTCAACATGAAATTATTCATTTCACTCACCAAATGTTTAATTACAATTGTTAACACTCGTTACTCGTAAACACAAACCTGAAACAAACAAAAGTACTTTGTAATATTTTGCGAAACATGCCAATTTACAGGGAAGTGTAATTTTGTGTTTAAATAACAATAACATGTGGAAAATTTTTGGTCGTTCTGTTTTAACGTATATTTTCAGATATTAGCATCGATGGTGTTAGTAATAGCTTGTCATTCATGTAGCAACTTTATTCAAAGGTTAACAAAAGTGGCTCAAATAAAAAATATATTGAAAACAGTTTCATAAACTTATTGTATTTATTTTAATGAAAAAACAAAGGCATTCCGTGCCGTAGGTATATCATCACATCATCGTTATCAATATCAGTCAAAGACCGTCCACTACTGAACAAAGGCCTCCCCTACATACAAAACACTAATTATACCTTAAAATATTTAGAATTATTTCTACCAAACAACAATTTAATAACGTGTTATCTTTTATTGAAAATTTAGATTTTCAGCGGAAACTGGCTCGTATGTATGGAAATAATATAAAGCATATTGCTTTTAGTACTTATCAAACAACGTTACCAAGGCAAAAAGTTGTTAATTAAACTCACGTTCTAATTGTTGAAGAGGTTTATCTGAAACGTGATCAGTTTTCAGCTTTTGAATTTACTTTATTTAATTTAATATTTTCTGCTTACTTTTTTCTCCACACACAAATAGTATTTAAGGTATACCCTGTTTGTATTTTTTAATTTTATCGTCTTATTTACATCAAAGTTTGACGACTCAAATATACGATGTCATGAACGAATGACAATCACATAATATTTCCTGACAGTTTTTAATTTAAAGTACTACAACGTGCCAAGTGTAAACGTGAACTGATGTCAACTATAATGAAATGGAAGGTTGCCTTCTTTGGACATATGCAAAGAGATTCCCAATATAAGTTTTTATGACTGATCTTCGAAGGTAAGATTCCTGGCAAGAGATCACCAATCACCAGGCCGACCTAGAAGAAAATGGATAGATGACATCAAAGACTGGACCAAACTTCGTTTTTATAACCAGCTAAAAAGAGCGGCTCAAGACCGCATCGGTTTCTACATGCTGACCTCCAAACTTCAATTTGAAAATGGCACCCCATGATGATGACAGTTTTTATCATGTATGCTGGATTATAATAAGGCACCAAAGTAGGATATAAGAGGTAACGATAACAATTAAATGGGTCATTAACTCTTTGAGCATTCGATTTGAAACGTTTTATTTTCATAGGGAAGTATTGTATGCTTATTAAAGCTCTACTCACCAACTGTTTCCATAAATGAAATTGTAACACCTACATATTAGTTATGGATGAGATATGCATGAGAGAACTTTTTTACTGATTAAGGACCATATTTAATTTACAAGTTACCCTGCATTATTAGTATTATTACTCATAGAAGCATTTCTCAATTACGATCGACGAGTCCAAGAGAAATATCGCACTTCCTCCGGCCGCTGCTTTCTCACGGTAGATGGCGTCGGGCGACACAGTTCACCAGCACGCGAGACGGTGCGAATGCCACCGAATCAGGAGGCCTACTACCAAAAACGGAATCCATCAATACGATTATCTTTTTACGAATCCGAATAATTTTGTAGTAAGGATTGCAAACTAAAATGATTCGGATCCGCAAGACAATTATGTATAGTATTGGCGTATTTCGTTTTTCGTAGGCCCTCAGAACTATTTTCAGCGAACTGTGTTCGTATTTTTGAAACTGGCTGTCCTAGTTACTGAGCTACTACCCTACAACAACCTTGTCTAGCTAGAGACTAAACTGGCAAGTTGACCAGAACCGACCGATAGGGTTAGAAACATTTAGTTAAATAATTTCCAATTTCCAATTTATTTCTTTCACAGAAAACAAAAGAAGAACGAAGATCCCATTTTCCTTCGGAAGTACGAAACCCGAAAAGGAGAAACATTGCTAGAACCAAAAAAAAACCGGTTAAGTGCGTGTCGGACCCGCGCACTGAGGGTTCCGTGCCACCTTTAACTAAATTCAGGGTCCACTTACTTTCACTTAACGAAAACATCACAATATATTGCGACAGAAAAAATAACTTTGTTTTACATAGTGTTTGTATGAAAGACAAAGTTATATTTGCGGTTGATAAAAATGTGCAATATCTCAAAAACTACTGGTTCGATCTCCTTCGAACCAATTTTCGGTGCAAGTTTTTGTTGAGATCTACTTAATATATATTTTTCAAAATTTTCACTTTCTTAGTTCAAAAGTTAGATGGGGGGGACGCCCATTTTACCACTTTGGAAGCGTCTAAATCTCAAACCTTACACTTTTAGAAAAAATGCTTTTAGAAACCTCAACATCATTTTAAAAGACCTATCCATAGACACCCCACACGCATAGGTTCGAGTAAAAAAAAATTTTTAGGTTTTAGTTTCATGTATGGGAGCCCCCCCTTAAATATTATTTTTTCTTACTTTTTGTATCTGAATCGGAAAGCGGTGAACAAAATACACCTACCTACCAAGTTTCAGCTATGTGATGCTTATAGTTTCAGAATAAAGTGGCTGTGACATACGGACGGACAGACAGACAGACAGACAGACAGACAGACAGACAGACAGACAGACAGACAGACTGGACGAAACTATAAGGGTTCCGTTTTTTGCCATTCGGCTACGGAACCCTAAAAACGCGGTTATTGAACACAGAATAGGACCCCACTACACATCACAATTTAGTGCTATGTTTCACCGGCTGTTTTTGTTTATATGACCTCGAAAAATGTCATACGTTTCATATTTCATAGCTATGAATTCGGGGCGGCTCATTAGCTTTATCATAGACTTTCTAGAGAGATATGCTTAATTGGATGCTTGAATATTTTATAGCTTAATATGCTGCTTTACAACTTAAAAATGTCCATGCGATTGAAGATCTAATGAACCACAGACTTTGGCTCTAATTATACATATATCTTGTGCCCAATATACTGATAGAGGATAGAACTTCATGTAAGGACTTGATTTTGATGTTCACAGGTAAACGTTATTTATGTGAACAGAACACCGACCTTAAGTACACGTTGTCCTAATTCCTGTAAGGCTGTGTTCGAGGCAGCGACATCTGGCGGCCGAGCATCGACCTCGGTACCGGTTCCCGACCCGCTGCAGTCTGGCTGCGTCTGCGCATCTATCCGTGAGGTTGCCATGTACGCTCTGATTCTATTGTTTACATGAGTAACACAGGCCGCAGCCGCTTACTATAGCGGTAAATGAAAGTCTTTCAAAGGCCGCTGGTTTTTGTTGCACATTTTTTTGGGTCGATTTATTATTGTGGCCAGTGTTTTTTTGATCAAGATATACTGTTGTCGGTTGACAATCAAATTACTGGCACTTGCCTAAAACGTACATTTTGCGTTTTGAGTGCTTGCTCATATACATATCTAACTAGCAATTGCCCGTGGTTTCACCTGCGTAAATAACTATATTTATTTCACAATAAATCATTGTAAATAAATGTGATATTCCAATGCAATATTACTGCGAAGTATTCTAGCGTGAAGGAGTACTTAACAAACATCCATGCATTCTAGACAACCTTACAAACTTTCTGATTCATATTAGTAGAATATGGCGGTTCTAGTGAAGTTGGATGCACCAGATGTATCAATTGTTCAATAGATAGATATGTAATAATAACACTACAGAAATGAAAAGACTGTCAAACTCCACACATTAGAGAGGAAATGTAAAATGAAAGCCGCACAATATAGGCCAATAATTTAGTATCCAAGATTCTTCCTCTAGCGATGCCGGCTACAAATCATCTGAATCTTACCGGATCTGCCAACGTTTAATGAAACCCCAAGAATTTAGCTGCAAAACAGAACGATAGAGCCTAAGGCCTGCCCACACGCAATTCACGCCTAGCCACGCGTAGTCGTTCCGTCAGGCTGCACCGGCTATTCCCCAGCTGTTACGAAACCAGCTGAGAAAACTATTTACATAATGTAGTTGTAAATACATTTATTTTCTTCTTACGTCACACCACACCATTCAATGCTCACAATTGTTGCCGTATTAAAATCTCATTACGAATCGATTACATGGCCAGTACATTTTTGGAATCCGATGAATTTGCTTGATTTGATGCATATTATAAAACTATGCATCGGTTTGGTTTATTTGAATTCATTATAATGTTGAATGTGGAGCCACGTGAGAGAAGTTTCAACCATGCCAAAAATTTGGAAAAGAAAATTGGATAATTGGCATTCAAATCGCTTCAGGCAAGAATTTGAGGCGGTGCAAGAATAAAAATAACTGCATCGTTCGAATAAAAGCAAAAAGCTGCACCAGTTAAGAACAAAGGCCAATCATAAAGGTCTGGGCACACAGCCAGCGTGGTGGGACGGCGAAGTGACGGTGACGCGACGCCGACGGGTTGGACGAGTTGTATAATATAGAAATATAGGAGAAATGACAGACAGCGCCGCCACGCTCGGCGGGGCGGTAACTGGCGCGTCACGTCGGCGTCGCGCCGGGCGCGAATACAAAACACAGCGCGGCGGGACGGGCCACCGTCTCGTCGAACGCGGCGTGAGCGGGACGGCAAGCGTTGTGTTATACGGAGTTCGTATTTAGTAGTCACACAGACGACGGAGCGTGGACGTGTCGCGCTCGGCGGGACGGAGTTTTGTATTTAAATACAACTTTTAGGACCAAAATAATGGAAAGTGCAACAATTTAACGTCTGATAAAATATGTCAGAGGTTACACATTCACCATACTGATTTCTCTTCTGGTTCACCTGATGCACCCACAGCCTTTTATGTTTTTTCTTCTTTCGAGCTAAAGCAAACAGAAGCAAAGCTGCTCCCACGTCTGAATCGCTTGACATGAAGAATGTGAAATCACGTCACACCGCGGGCGGAACGGCAGGCGCGACGCCAGCGGGACGGTCACGCCTGCAGTGTGACTGACTCATAGCGCTGGCGTTCCGCCGGCGTCGCGTCGCCGTCCCGCCGCGCCGGCTGTGTGCCCAGACCTTAAGCGAAAGGAACGGCAGAAGCCTTGTTTTCATCGGTTTCCCACGGCGTAGCGTGCGTAGGCACACACTCGTACCTTCCATCCCTTTCTTTAACAACTTTTATTATGCACGTAAAGAGGACGGCTATATTATATTGCAAACGTGAAACAAGAGCATCCTATAGGTAGAAGCAGGTTTATTTTGAGGTCAGAACTTAACTTTTCATTAACTTGTCAATTGTAGTAACAAAACTTGAAAGTTAAGTGCCAAAAATGATATTGTTGGATAATTTCATTCGAATTTTGCGTTTAAAAAAAAATATCTACACACAATGAGGGTGCATTTCCGAAAAATATGTACGTACTTACATATTTATTTTTACAAATATTCTGAGGCATCACACAGCAAACCAGTGAAAGTTATAATTAGTTACAAAACATTTAACGATACCTTTCCAAGCAGTAGCAAATTGGGCAAAAGTATTAAACAAAAGGGTGAATAAACATGGCTTAACGAGAACAATGTCAGCTTTACGGCCACTAGAGGAAACAATATACTTTATGGTAATAAGTACTTAAACAGAAATGATCATTTGCCTTGTCCTCTAAACTGCGTCAGCCTTGAGTGAACTATAAAATAGGCTTAGCAACTTCGATAACTATGGGAATGGAGGCGTCTATAAAGGCCATTATTCCACAGAGTAAAATCACTTGAACATTGTTTATGGCGGAGTGCCTGTGGCAGGTAGTCGGCTATTGTGTTCAAACAGTAAACAGTCTTCGGCTCTGGGATGACACAATACCGCATATCTAACGTACAGATTGTGCATAAGATATGCTCTTACAAATAGATTGGTAGATATCGTTACTGGAAACGTTTTGGAAAATGTGCCGTTGTTCTTATCTTGTTTAGGTCTACGACAACGGTGTCTTGGTGAGCAACGATATTCAAAATGGTCATAGCCATAATCATAACCAGCATCAGGACTTTCATTGCTAACAAGCCCGGTGTGATAATCATCACATCATCATCACACCGTGTGAGGCGCGTTAGCAATTAAATGGACTCTAGTCACATCCATCTGTATTGACTTTTTTTAATAATATTTTTTCATAATTTGCCAATTAGGGCAGAAATGCCCTGTGTTCCATATTTAATTGTCTACGTTTTGATAAATGAACGAAACATGATTACATGATGAATGAGGACTGCTGAATACAAAGGCTAAAACGAGAAAACTTTTGGACTCAAAAACTTTGAGAAGTTTTGAATAGTCATTATATTCCTTAGGGGAATTGGAAACATGTTGTCTTTTGTCTTGTCTTAGCAGTAAGTTTTATTACTTTAATTTTGTTTGCCAGGAGAATATTTTGGGTTTGTAAATTCTGCGCTTCCAAGTAGTACTTACAACGAATATACTAAGTATTCTGATGACAACGAGATATTTAATAAACTGTAGAGTCAGAGTTAGAACCATTCAAGCATGAAGCGATAATTCCGTAGCAAACTTCAATACCAAATTTCCTGTTGAATAAAGTTATTGTTGCCTCGTTCCACAGGCTGTTTGTACGAAGGGGCACATTTCTATAGCAGGTAAAGCCGTCCCTTGTCAAATGAAACGTTTCTACCGCACACGTGTTCGTACAGACGATAAATCAAGTCTTACGGTGTCACAGTATAGAGTATCTTAGATGTAATGACATTGTAGTGTTTAGAAAGTTGGAATGCAATGGAACGGTGCTTTATGATGGCCCCTAATTTGCAACTTTATTGTTGGATATTTAAATATCAGTCAATATCTTTGGAATATACATGATGATGACGAAATAAATTATTCAATTTAAATGAATCGTAAAACTCTATCGAGTCGAAACATGCAATAACGTCAATAAAAACCCTAGTTTTATCCGAGAGGTCCTCTTAATATTCTAGCTAGGTATTAAAAAGTTTTTCTTTACTTCAATTAAATTCAGCCTCTTGTATCTTACTAAGAATATCAAACATGATAAAATCTATCGAACTTTCCTAAGTAAACGAGCTGCTCAATTTTGACTATCCCTACTCTGATTCATGCCCTTTGTTAGACATTTACACAAACCAGTTCCACAAAAAAATGATGCGCCAAGCTGACCTGGGTTGGTGCAAGTTCAGCTACGCTACACCACATCTGTGTGTGTGGGATCGCGTGTAGTAAAACTTGTAATCACGCATGTGTGTGTGAAACGAGTCGTAACCTGTCCAATGTAGTTGAATGAAGAGTGGCTTAAGAGGTAAGCTACTTTCTACCGGTCGGTCCACAACACGTGATTTTACTATGTTTACCGAACACTACGTTGTTTAACGCGAAAAAACACTCGCATAATGTGATTCTGCTGAATTAATTGAGTTACTGACCCGGTACAAAATACAATCTCTTCTCAACATTCTATTCAAGAAATCTGTCTGTCTTGTAGAAGATTTGTATGTCTAGGCCGCTAAACAAATCTTGGAAGAAAACTGTCCAAAGAAATAGTGAGAAAGATTACACAAGAATCCTGAAATTACTGCTCACAAAATTCTCATGTAGTCATAAATACATCAAAAAATACTGATTGTAATTCACATCCCGTCTACAAGAATAAATAAAAACATACTCTTCTTAGCACATTCTATCTGAAATATGCGGTGGTATCTTCGACAATACTTGCGACTCTACCGTACCGACAGAAAGTGCCGATTCGATTTGAATCTTTGTGTGTCATTCTTGGTTTGTTCTGGTTTCCCCTTTCACCTTATTTTGAGCTTATCGTGTGCTTCGTTAAATTAAATTACACTCATAACTAATTTGGTGCCAATAGTTATTTTTGAAAAATTCCACTTCACTTCAGCCATTTCAACTTATTCAATAGTAGGCACTTCACTCAGTTTAATGTAATTCAATCAATAGCATTCTGTATTGTTATTTGTTGTTATAACAACATTTAATATTACAATATTACAACAACAGTTGACTATTCAACTAAAATATAATACCATCTTTTTCATATTTTTAGATCAGAAGAAGATATGATAGCCTAAAGTGCTATATCCTTTTCCCGACATAAAGTACTCTAACTCAACATCGATTTGCGAAAGTAAGACGGCGAAATGTACTTACAAATCATATTTTGTAAAAGGGTTCGGGTTTCGCCGAGTGGGTAAATAAACTATACGAATTTCCTGTCCCGGAAATTTGTATCCCCCGGGTAACGAGATTTGATCACATCCAACCTGGAAAAATGCTTCGACTCCATCGGACGGAGAAAGGACAATTTAACGGCCCCTTTCATTTCCAAGAAATTATATAGTTAGGTGTAATAGGAAGTATAAAATGTACTTTGCTATAGCGTTTTAATATTACGCTACAAATAATATGAGATAACACTTGTGAATATCTACCCTATACTTAAAAAGTTAAGTACGTGGTAGATATTGATAAGTTGTCTTTACTTTGTATATTATTTACCTTTACGTTAAATTTGTATTTCAATTAATTAATTGAAATACAAATTTCATAAAATACAGATTTTTGGGCATGATTACTCTGGTCGAAATTGCCTTTTAGTCAATCAACAAAGCGAATTGTGAAATTAGGAATTGCGTTAAGTGATTTTTTAAGTCCATAAAAGTATTTTTAAGTCAAATAGCAACTTTTAATTCTGTCATCAGTGCTAAACAACTTTCCAATGACACCGCCTTGATATTTGCTAAATGCTAACAAATTTGAATATTCAATTATTTAATAGTTATACTAAAATTTTAACTGCTCTATTTTATTTAATCTTATGTTTATTTAGCATTAATATATTCAAACTTACAATCAAAATATATAGGTATACTTACTTACTAGAATAAGAATGCTTTTCTATACCGTACATACTCCAAGGTCTCTTAGTTTCCTTACTACGTTAGTTCAATGGGCTTATTGCCAATGTGAAAGATATATGTAGAGCCAATTTTTTGCGGAGGTGTTACACCCAGTATGGGCTGGTTAATTCGGACATTGACTTGCTCGAATTGGATGAGGGGGAGTGATAGCACAAAAGACCCTGTCCACGCCATTAGGACCCATTGATACAGAATCCCGTGAGATGAAATATACGAGGGGAGTTTGGGTAGCGGCAAACTCGAATGAACCCGCCGTATTCAATTATTTGAAAACGTAAGTCTAACGTATTGATAGATGGGACTATTGTTTACTTACGGTCGCGGTAATTTTAAGTTTCTGGTAAATGTGGCCGAGTTTGGAGCATATACCTTCAAGTCTAGTCAGTATTGTGATAAGTTAGTGACAATTAGGTTTCTGCTGTAGCCGAAATGATTATGTAATACTATCGAGCCGGTTAGTGTTAGAAGATTAAGGAACTGGCTATAGCATAACATAAATGTAAACTCATCACGTTTATTTACACAAAATCCGTGTGTTAACTATTGACATATGCGTTTAAATACCTCACAATAAATCGACCTATTACAATTCAGTGGTGATAACTCGGTTACTTAGTTAAACTTCAGTTAAAGCTGGCTCGTTGTCGTTAATTGAATTCTAAACTTGAATACAGCCGACCTCATTTGGGAGCCACAAAAGTTAATTAATTCTGTAGGTTCGTGTGGTCGCTGCACTCGCCTACATACATTAGCAACTATGTTACCGTCGTTAGTTTACTACGAGCTAGTATGTTCAAGTGATTTACAACATTCGGTACAGAAATGTTTACTTAAAACTTTTGGGTATCACTGTTCTCATTTAGTCAGATTTGCTGGCGTTTTGCGCAGGAAAATGCCAACGATTTTCATTTCACTTCTGGGTTATTTGTTTTCTTTTCTATCATTTACATAATATTTACTAACTGCACGATTGCCAGGTATTCATAATTCATTTTTTGGCCCAAGCACACAATGACACAAGCAAAGTTTACACTACAAAATGAAATATTGTGATTGTTATAAAACAGTTTCATTATTTAGGGGTGCTGGACCCTAATAAATTGGAAGCGCGTGAGATTTTTTTACGCAAATAGAGTTCAATGGAACAAATGATTATATTTTCCCTATTCCTTTCTGCTTTAGTTCGTACATGTATGATTATACGTACGTTACAAGTTGACAACCGCTCATAAAATATGCCATAAAGCGGTCACGTGCCGTATCCAAGCTGGGAAACTCTGCAGTGGAGCAAACAGGCGAATTGTTAAAATAATGACCGGGGGAGACAATGAAAATTATTAGAGCCCGAACATCCGTCGCATATAAATTTTGCTGCCCTGCGATTAGAACTGCCATTTATCTCTCTCACCTCCAGTAATGGGGAGTATTGGTTACAGTTTACATGTTCTGTTGAGGGACAACTTAACCTCATACTATGAAAGAGTTTTACTACACATATCCTGATCTTAAAATTTTATAATAATTTATAGCTACTTAATATGATGAGGATGACTCCGTTGGATGATTCACTGCTTTTAGGGTCACAAGGTTCATACACTCGTAAAGAATAAAATCAATATTTATATTAAAATTACATTTATTAGTGCAATTGTATTTTATCGGTATGTACGCACAGCCCTTTAATATCCTCGTTTAAAATTAAAATGTGGTTTTCCTCATTATGTTACATTGTTCAAAATAACGGTGTATCTTATTATGTTTCCAATTTATATTAAGGAAACTCGTTGGAAACACCTCGTTATCACTAAGTTTATGTTTTTCCATCAACCATAGGTATACCATAAATATACAAAGGGTACTGTTTTAGAATTTAATATACTGAGTATTCATATTTCAACTTAAAAGATCATCTGAATACAAATCCCATTAAATATAACAATAGAAATTTAATTGGAGTAATGATAACTGTCAACCGGGCAGCCCTCTTATATTTGCGGAGGGTTGAAATCCAAAACTTCGTGCGGGCTACCCATAAATGTTTTGTGGGTTAATTTGACCTTTGTGTCTCTTGAGGTAGGGGTTATAAAAAGGGTATGATATGACGTCCATGCTTCCCATGGGGCCGACGCGCTTGGAATGGCCTCTAGCTCTATGATTATCGTCCATTTTCACCCTGGGCATTGAGATAAGGGATTTTTGGTGAGCCATCCCTTTTTGCGGCTATCAATGTGACCGAGATTATGATGCGATATGAACGAGACAGCCCCTAAAGCTATTAATGTTTAAGATATGCATGTTTATCATTGCTTGTATTTATGGTAATACTACAAAATAATATGAAGAAACTTAGGAAGAATTCAAGAAGTTCTCAGTTTTCAGAAGTTCATAGCATCTCTGGAACTTCTTGAATACTTATAATGAATAAATACATTTTTTTAATATTAATTTAACACAATTTATTTACGTTTTAGCTGAGCATTGGATGCACGTTTCAATGTTTCATTTACAATTGACTGTGTTGCAGTTTTTATCAAGATTTGTTCCATTCCCGTTCTGAATGTAGCGTTCATTGACAAAATATTTATTGTGGACTTTAGTTTAAATAAATATAAATTGCGAATACATTCAATGAAATTCCATTCATACATTATCGCTGGTACTTTCATACTTTGATATTATCTGTAAAGTCATACCTAATTCCCATGTACACCACAAGATAACCATCAACACTAAATTAATAACACCTCTTGAAGATTGGAAATTGGGTTGATGCAAAATATTGAATATCCACAGTACAAATAAGGTTTGCCAATAGTTTACTGGCCGAAACTTATTCTGAAGACTCTAATATAGCGTTGCGCCACAGAACAAATTGCTTGCTCATAGAGGGGACCGCACATTAATACCAATAGTATCGGTAACAAAGCAAAATGACCTTTATTATTCGAGTGATAAGAACGATGTCAAGTTGAAGAAAGATTCGATTGTAAAGTGCAACGGGTCAGCTTTAGCGCCGAGGCCGCAGCGCCTAAATGTCAGCCGGATTCTAATTTTCATTGTCATATTTGGTAGAGGTAAAATAATCTAGCGAACACATTTTGTGTTTCTTTGGTCTTTCTCTAATAGTGTATTCATTCTAGATTTCAATGTATGGGCGAAACGGCAAAATTCATAATTTTAGTTTGTTACTGCTGTGTTATAGCTCCAAGTGAGTACATTATAGAACACAACTCTCCCACCCCCCCAACCCGCCGCTTCACCCCTCCCCCCCTTGATAAAGGTCCCAAATTTCATATTTCCCCTATTTTCAGGAAAACTATACAAGCTAGGACAAAATGGTCAAGGACTCAATTATTTGTCAATAAATTACCTACAAATAAGTATTAACATTCATTTATCAAAATGAACGATGAATGAATGAATGAAAAATCACGAGTTATAGTTTTTAAGCTATGGAGCATCAAAGAGTACTAAAAATGTTCGCTTAGCAAAAATACAACATTTAACACAAAATAAACAATATAATTTATAAATTTTCTCAAGAAATGTGTTTCTGTAGTACTTACCTATCTAAAACAAATCAGTATCGTCATTGTTATCTTCTAAAGGTTTGTCGAATCTACTAAGGCCCCAATGTATGCATATGATGGAACAACGGAATGCACCTTTAACACATCCACATATTTTTCTGTAGCCATTTTTGCAATTGCATAATATTGTTTTCAGTATCAACTGTAGAGCTTGATAGTGGCGTTTTACCTGTACAGTGCGACAAGGTCCTTCTGGCCAATAGATGACACCGACAGGGGGGCGCTAGCATTCAATAAGGTAGCCAGAGCAAGAAAATCTCCCTTGATTCAGGGAATCTATTATTTATTAGGGTCTTTTTTACCCATCCATGGCAAAGTCAAAGAAAATAATTCTTAGATGGAAATGCCGTTGAAGGCATTTTCTACCATAAGATGCATATCATGTATGTTCTACCGATTTTGGGCGCAAAATAATTTTATTAATAATAAAAACGATTGAAAATTACAACTTTATTTTAGGTGTTCAGCTCTACGGTATTTAAAAACAATCATATTAATAGTTTACACAGAACACGTACGAAAATAAAACCAAAGGGAAAATCGGAAAATCTCTAGTAAGATTGGGGAGATTTCGCTACACTCGATCTGGCAACCGCATTTTTGAATTTAACAGCGTTAGTTCCGACTGTCAGTACTGTCACCGTTGGCCAGAAGATCCATGTCGCACTGTAACTGTGAATGATATGGTAAAAGAACTAGTGTTGCCAATGAGCTACATTAGATACTTATTATATGTACGTACAGACATCATAAACGTAGCACCTCTAAAATGCGATCATCATCATCAGTATATTTTATAAGACACTGTGACTGCAAGCACCGACGTAGGCTCGTAGCATCTATTAGTAAGTCTACCTGCTACAATCACGTGGAAAAGCAAGTGACCTGTGATGACGAATTTTCAAAAATATTACATATTAATCATACTTTATTAAATAAACATCCTTACAAACAGAAGCATTGCTTTCACTAGACAAAACATTTATTTAAAAATTATTCAATTCTTCAACGTTACATCGTTAAAAGCCATAATAAAAGAGAGCTTTATTCACAAAGGACTCGTCACAAGCGCGTTTGTATTTTCTATTGTCGGCAATGATAAAGTTCAGAGTTCACAAACATTTAAGCGACGCCCACACTACAATATTTTTTCAAGCCAAACCAAACAGCCAGTAACAACTTATTTTTCTGCTTTTGGAAAAAGTTTATAGCTGAGGTCTAGACCTCGATGATTATTTAATCTTGGGTAAGCTATTAACTATCAGAAACATAGAATTCTCTGTGTTTTTAAATTTATACATTCCAATCTGCGAAGTGCACCTACTTACTTATAAAATATAGAAGAATATGTTTACATGTGTATGCTAACTAAGTTATGATATGTATTTAGAAGTTCGTAGAAGAATAAACCTTAAATTACACTGCAGAATAAGACAAACACATACATATTTGTGAATTTTGTAAAACTGCTCAAATAAGTATTTTAATTTGTTTTTATGAGAACACGACTTTAGATCTGACGATTTTGATGCGTCTCCATTGCTGACCCATCATGGCTGACGACGCAATCTACATAATCACCCTGGCGAATGGCGGAGAAAGATATTACGAAGAAGGACTTTTGGAGTTATTACATTTGAAGAAACAACCGATGATAGTATTGATCGCTCAATCATTGATGAAAAGACCAGGATGTTTTAAAATGCATCCGCTAATATGATTGATGCTAATTTTGATATTTCTTTTGTCAGAATCTTTGTTTGTGCCAGGTTTGTTATTAACTGAACATATTAAGATTACATCTGCTACAATTAACTTGGCAGTAAGTGGAGTCAAGTCCATTAAATCACTTTGCCTATATTATCCGTGAGCTAATTTCAATTATAGATGTTGAAGTATTTACTTGTTAGTCACATCACCATTAACTAGCAGCGTTGAATTTGTGTCACACTTAATGCTTTGTTAACAAAGAAACTTAGATAACGTTGAATGGAAGTACTCAATGTGTTATGGATCGATTGAGCAAGGCTGAGTAACACCAAAGTTCATTACGTGGCATGCGTTACCTATATCTATCACTGGGCAGCAATAATTGCGCAATCCTATTGCTTTGTTCGTCATAACGGTCCGAAGTAGACCACAAATTCTTATATCAATCATAGTATCTAACAAAAATTTGAAAGGCCAGCTTCTACTTAAGTCAGTTGACTTTCAAACCAGTCACGGTTTATTGTAACAAAATTGAACAGAGTAGGTTGAAAAATTCAATGACATTGCTGAAATATTGCTGCTTGAATGGTGATCATATTATTTTTAGTAATTTCCTTGTTAGTTTGTAAGCAAAACCTCGAGACTAGATGAGCGGCAGTGAATCGAAAAGGACGTTCTAATCATTGAACACCATCGTTCTTCCATTTGTGATGATCATAACAAAAACTTAGTAATCGTTTTTCATTCAATTAACGAATAGCAAAGTCATTGTCAACAGTTGCAATGAACCCTTTGTGACCATGATAGCTGATTAGTCCGTGTTCCGTATCATTTACATTTTCATGCAAATGATTATATTGCGTGTGAGCGCTGACAACGAAAACCATTTCGTTCCAAATGCAACACACAAAAATATTACTGATTATGAAATTCGTTTCTTTGACAACGAAAATAAAGTTATAAATTAAGAACATGAAATATATATATAAAAATATATATATACGAAATTTGCATTTGGAAGATAAATAAGCATAGGCAACCCCGCAAAATATATTTCTAAGGGCACAATATGTTGGTGAAATTCGTCATGCTCGTCCATAACAATGGAAGTAGGATCCAAACTTGCGTCGGTCCGTCCTCGATCTACCTACACATTCAAAGTTTTCAATACAAAACTCCTCACAAAGAGCCTCGAATTCTATCGATAAATTCAATTATGGTTGACAAAGCGTAAACTGGGCTCACTTGCCTTGGGTATTGAGGCGGTGCCTACGTTTCGACACCTGACACTTTCACCGCCTCGGTCTGGCTACACTGACTAGTCACGATCGCTCATCGCTCAGTTTGAATCCTAACCAATTCGATCTTGATGTAACTTCGATTTAGGCATGATTTACCACGCCGAAAGACATTGATTAGCTATTCATTCTTGTAAGGTCTTCCTAAGTGCAATCTAATTTTATCAAATTGTGTTCTCTGGCAATTAAAAATTTATGGTAAGCTAGTAACTTAGCTATTAAGCTAAGCACAAGATACTTAATTTGATATTTATTTCAAATGGTCCGAAATTTAAATTACTTTAACATATTAATAACGAGGTACTATCATCAGAAATAAGGTCAAATAAACAAAATCCCAGCAATTAGATAGTAATTAATATTGCGTTATTGCTTTGATCTTAATTAATTTAAACATCAGCATTGTGTCGATGTTACAAAATGTGGCATTTGATTTTTCACGTGGTCATCCTGCGGTATTATCTAACTAATATATCAATTTGTGCGAAGTACGTGTGTGCAATGTAAAAGTTGAATTGTCTAATATTAACAATACCGAAATGTATGTCAGTATTTCGCAAGCAGCGACCGCAACCGCACACCATTAACTTGGACACACTCAAGTCTACTTTTAGAGGTTTTGTTTCACTTTTGTAGTAATACCGACTAAACACAGAATCGGCGTTCTTAGTTGTAGCAAAATATCTAACAATAGTCGTGTTACATATTGAAAAAACATCGTGCGTGTGTGTGCACTTCAAAACAAATTATGCACTCAATGTAATCATCATGTAACTATTATCGAATCTATTATGTCAAAATTTATGTATTCATTGCTTCTCTGGTCATTAGGTACCTAATTTAGCAAACAATCATGAAGTTTTTAAACTGTAGGAGGAAGTGCTACATTTTCATCAAAGATAATGAAGATATTAAAGACGCAAGGTCCATGTACATACAATTGAATAATTCTTTACGTTGTTGTTTACCAACGAAACAATCAATTGATTCGTCTGATATATCTGAAGTGAGAGGTAATTTAATATTATATATTTATTGGTAAAGTGTTTTAATCAATTAATATTATATTGTAACTTATGAATGAGTGAGATCGAGACTTTTGAAGGTAATAATTTCAAAACATAAACATAACTTTACATTTTTTTATCAATCAAAGGGTACGAAGAAGTTTATTAGATCAAAGATAAATTTTACGCACCAGCTATAGTATCATAATAAAGGTAATTCATCGATTGTAAAACAATAGAGCAATTGAGAACGCAACCTTCATATTTAATATCGCGGATATTTTTTGCTAACTAATGCACGGTCATTGATTGGTACATTCACTGGCTATTTCACTGAAGTAAGTTCATGTTATGAAAATTGCTGAAATTCGAATAGAACATCGCTCGGACTGGTTTTTCTTCGGGGGTTTGATATTTTTCTGGCCCGTTGCTTGACATTTTTGAAGTTTTGTCATATCCGGGAAAGGCGTGAGTGGTGGTCGACATTGACAAATTGAATATTTTTTCGTTTAAATTAACTTGGGTGCCTGTCCAAACAAAATACTTTGAAATATGTCTTACTTTTGAAATCAATGGGTAAGAGTAACTGCAAATACATGGATATTTAGGTATACTTACATGTAACATTATAAATACTTTCTGTTTGTATCGAAATAGGTAACAAAACAACAAACTGTTTAGTGATGAGGAAGGAAAATTAAAACGGAATTGTAAGTTCATATTTATTTTACTAAGTAGGCTACCAGCGAAATATGAGTTCAGAATTCAGACAAGGACATCCTTTGGAACTAACTTTATAACAACCGAAATATTCGTGTTGCAATGCGGCTTGTTTCCAGTTGCATAAAGATTGAAGTTGAGTTTTCCCGAGCAGTCGGACAAAGCCGAACAAATTGGATTGCCATTCTGGAATACTAGAGATGGCCTAATTTGACTCTTGGTCATTCTAAAAAGGTACGACTACAAAGTCTGTAATAAACAAAAAGTTTGTGTAACTATGTTTATAAAGTTATGTCAATCTAACATATGTAATAATGTGTAATGTCGTTGCGATGTCGACTAGCAATTCAAATAAAACCTATGAAATGGATTAGTCACGTACAGGTCACGTAGGATATAAGATTTTGCAAACGTCGAACAGTTTTATTTATTTTTCACGAATTTTAATTTTAAATGGAAATTTGATTCTGATATCAAATAATGTCTTCAAGAAGTTTTGTAACATGAACCCTCAACTTCGTGGAACGACTGAAACATCCTTAAATGTTAGAAGTTAGCACGAACATGGAACATTCAATAATAACGGCGAACTTATTGTGAAAGCCATTCAAAGTGTAGACTAAGTCAATCCACTTTCGGTTACAAGTTTAGTTTCCAATATAGAAGATTTTCTGTCGGCTTTGGCGCAGTCGGGCCATTAGGACGTTGGCGCGCCGCCAAAGCTCGAGGTGCTAGTATATTTGTAAGCAACATTCAAGGAAGTGAGGAATCTTGGAATAGAACATCCATAAGGAACGAACGCCCGCTTTCTTTGATTAATAGCGGCCAAGTTTTTGTAAGTTTGAATACACAATTTGGAGAGCCTCACGATATAATTTAAGTACACCATTAAATCGTCCCCTGGATAGAGTTGCCGACTGTTCTTATGATGCATAGTTTAGTTAGAATAACGCAATTTGGTGAGTATTGTTAAAGTGCTGTTGCGTTATTGTGTAGAGTAGCTTGTAACATAATTTCTATCGAAACATAAAAATTCTGCCTATAGTAAGGAAGAGTATATCTACCTGCTGACTCCATGTCTGTCAGTACTGTTTGTTTCACCATATAACTTATTTCCAAATGCCTGGTTCACGGTTACAAAATATGTCCCAACCTCAGATGAACCTGAAACATGGCTAGAGAATGATGGCTACTTACAGAAATTTTGCAAACTCAGCGCATCATTAACCTACAGTAATTTACACGATTTTTAATTACACGGCGCATTGGTCAACATTAGCTAAGCTCTAATGAGGCCCAAGGTCCGGAGTATTGATGCGCATGCGGCGTATAACTGGCCCCAGTTCTCTGTACATACGATTTCGCAAACGACGGCGATATTGACCGACAAAACATTTGGGGGACAACACTGTTTACTACTCAACATTTCCCTTGCGCCACTAATTCGACGTCAGAGATGTGAAACTATCGCTTTACCGACGAGACACACTTAATGCCATGTCACGACGATACCGGCTATAAAAGTTGCGGTAGCTAAGTTTCGCTTTTAAGTGGCTTAACTTTTAAAACTAACGTGGTGGGTGACGATGGATTGATGATTATGCAGAAAGAAACCTCATTGTAGGTTTTTTTTTTTTTTATTGACATAAAGATAACTAGAATTTTTTTTTTCGAATCACGCATGGCTTCTATAAAAGGTGTAGTCATCTTTATTCGGTCTGCGTAACATTTTATCAAAATGTAACACGCAATGCAAGGATTGTTTTGTGTTGAAACATAACCATGTATTTTAAGATAAAGTTCAAGAAGTTTTGACTTCTGCGAGTGTATCAAATTGTTTTGATATCTAGAACCAATTGTAATCATTAACAACAGCAACGTCCGTAACTTAGAGTTGCACAGCTGTAAACCAGTTCCTGATAATAAATACTAAGTAATAATATATTTGCTTGATAATGGGAGTATACGCGCCGTATGTCTTTAAAGATCATTCTGTCTTCATGGTCTCATAATATTTCACCTTCAACATTAACTTTGTCAAAATGCTCAATGCTAATATACTAACAAAGACTCTAGAATTGTTAGCATGACCTAGGCCTTCAAGCAATGACAGACAATGAAAAATTTATCATTCACTCGAATTCACTTCCGCCAGATCATTGAATTTAGTTTCAACGTTTTGTTTTATCATAACATAGCTAATCACTCCTTCGTCATTCAAATGATAATCATCCAAAACTAAACAGCTTGATGCATTAGTTACAACTGGCATGAAACCAGTGCACACTGATAATGTCATAGTAATTGGCTCGCGTGATAAAAGCAAGCAGAGATGTGTGCATCGGCCCATATCGAAGCGACGCGACGCCTGCGCAGCCTACACGGATCTTGTTAATATGTGGGACGCGGCGAAACAAAATGAGCCTGCTGTAGTTCTCTTATGTCAATTTTCTACTTTTAAGCTGATTTGTTCGGATTTATTCACTGTGTCAATGTCTAGTTGTAACAAGTTATCTAGTGGACCTAGTTACTTCATTTTATAGAGAGTATCTTAGCTCCATAACCGCATTATTTTTGACATGGAACAAACAACTTAAACTGGTAACAGTATTAACAAATGATTAATTGAAGTAACAAGAACCCCTGATATGCTAACAATTTTACAAAAACTTTTTTTTTAGCAGCAAATAAAACAGCCGACAATAATAATGTATTAACAAATATGAATTAACTTGAATATTTAAGTATAATCAAAATTGAAGTGAATATTTTCAAACTGGTAAAGGGTACAAAAGATACACGCTCATTTACACAACACGAGAACCTCTCAAGGCTTTGTTTAATACCCTTGACCACCTTACGTTATCAACTTCTTGCAATGGTGCAAACAAACGTTTTCATTTACGTGAACAAATATTTACCAGAATAGGGCTTAATTTATCATTCTATTTTTATTGCTTAAGCAGGCTTGTGAGTGCAATTTTTTACGTTAATTTGTACTTTGCATGTCAACTTTAAATTACCTAGGAACGCGCAATAATTTATTAGTATTTTCCTTCCTATTGTTCTAAAATTAACAGACTGCTGCGTATTTTGGGTTTTCCTGTAACTTCTATAAGCTATAAAGTAAATACTATGGGGTATTTACAGGCAAGGCTTTTATGCCCATAATTATATCTGTTTAATTCAAATGATTACTGCTCTAACAAAATTTTGGTTCTTCGATTATAAAATTCTTCAATGTTTAAATAGTAGATTGTTATACAAGGGGAGAAAGCGATCCATTTCACTCGAGATGTTTCTGGCGCTCGAACGAAGTGAGAGCGCCAATAATTCGAGAGTGAAATGGTGCTTTCACCCGAGTTAAACATACTATTTTTCATTTCGACTGTGAGGAAAAACATTAAATTTACAATAGTGGTTGTAGATGTCATGGTGAGGTATTATGTAGTACAGCGAGAAAGGAAAACTCAAGTTTTTGCACAAAAAGACAGTTAATTTATTACAGTTCTCCAAACATCTAACATGATAAGAAAGAATTAACGACACGAATACATGAAAACAGTACGAAAAAGCAGACGATACGAAATAATTAAAATCCTTGTAAAAAAATCGACCGAATTTTCCCCACAGATAATAATTGTCAAAATTTTAAAAATTAGGCATAGAGTTCAAAAAGAAAAAAATAGATTGACAATGTAAAATAAAAAAAAAGTGGCATCTTGGTATTATGGCGGGAAGCCGAATATTTTAATCACAGATTATTAAAATTCTTAAAAGATTAGTAATTTTTGTCTATTTTAATTAAAGATTGAATCAATTGTATATTCTTATAGCAACAATCATAATAATAAACATGTTTTTCGGTGTATAGCTAAGCAAAAATGTTTATTATTTTTATAATATAATGTGACTCAATTATCTTTGACCCAAGCTTTGACTGCATGCCTTGACTCTATACCATGCTAATTAAAACTAAATTACTTTCCACCCTAGGGATGGAAGAGCTATTTTCCACCCGGCTATCTTCACAGGAAAGTGCTATTTTCCGAACAGGAGAGATGAAACATTTTTGGTGAACTAAATAACCCAAAATTTTTTTTATCAATTTCAATTGCAATTTTCATTTAAAAATTGGGTTGATCTTCAACCTTTTTGAGATCATCGGCATCACATAAGAATCACGCATGCTGCATTGTTGGGTTTTTGCTCCCCGGCATCTAAGCCGAGTTGTCTGCAAGCACCACTTTCCACAGACTAGGAACCAGTTCTTGCGCGTTAGTCCAGTAAACGAGACCTGTTTAATTATCTGCAACTACTACTTTAAGTAAATTAATAGTAATCGCCAAGTGATTTGTAATTTCGCGAGTCATCCGAGAGAATAATCTTTGATCTTTAAACCTTTCAGACAAAAATCTTGTTAAGTTTTAGTAGGTATCTGTATATTTCATCTTCATCAAATCTCAAACAGTATTTTTAATATACTTATCCATCAATTAAATTATTTCGGAAACCTTTACCTATATCGTAAACTTGCATGTAATAAATAAATGGTAGGTACTCATGAAACAATCGTAGACACGATCGGACACCATCAAATGTTATGTTGTGCCATCAACCAAAACTATATTGCAGAAATGCATATGCTATAATTTAGCAATACGTGACCGAATCCTTGTCTACACGTCACGATCTATCAATAATGATGAAAATCGCAGTCAGTTGAACGACCTTGTCAAGTAAATATGTAAAACAATCGCTTACATAACGAGGTCGTCTGCGCAGCCATCGCCATTTGTAGCGTGACCAAGACCATTTGCCATCAACTGCATTGCGATATTCACGAATTTGTAAAATATCTTTTTGATGATAGCGAGCGAGCATTATGGAGTCGTTCCATGGGCTACTTTCACCAAAAGTCTGTAATGACACTCGTAAAATATATACTCTACGAGCTAAATAGGTACCAACGTACCGCTATAGACACCATTATCTTATCATATTTATTTAATCAAAAACTGTTTGGTTAGAAAAAGTAGTGTGGATCTTGGGGTGACAGAAAAAAATGACTTTAATTAGAAACTTTAATAATTTTTATACCAACGAAAGTTTAATTTATAACGTCTGCATAAAGTTGAATCATTAACACGAAAAACGAGATTTATTATAAGTTTCTACTTATTCTTCTAAATAAGTTGAATACTCAAGGTCGCGACAAAAAGTGCTCTACTTTTCACAACTTTCCGTACGAGTATGAATGCTACGAGTAGATAATACACCAGAATATTTCATAGCATCAAGAAAACTGACACGACACTACGTCAAAATTCGTAGCTCCTCGTTATTTTAGCTTTACTAAACCTCTTTTAATACAGTGCAGCAGGCTTGATCTACCGTTATAAATGAATTTTGTTCGCTTTTTCATTTTGCTTCAAAGATCCGGTTGGCCTTCCATGTCTGTTGTCGTACCGAACTTTCAAAGACGTGAAGTTCATAGTTTTCAAATGAAATAACCACGGTCACGACGTTGCACGATTCTCATATTTTCATGGTAGTTTCGAATACGCTTCGTAAAAAAAGTTTCTTTAAGAAGTGGTCAAAATTTTTGATTAGACAACGTTAAAGAGCGATTGCAGTTTATTTGAATTCCAAAGACTTATCGTTGTTGCTCGCTAGTTCTCCTTTGAAATCTTGTTAACGAGTTTTAGTTTCTGATTCCTTTGTATTATTTGTTTTTCTTGGACTGCATATTTTAGACGCTGTAGTTTGATGTGTTGCAACTTCGAGAATATGGTTTTTTATATTATTTAAATAAGAAACTCATAATAAGTCCTGTACAGCATGAAGT